>KE546966.1:1006504-1409953 GCA_000442125.1 Opeltia flavorubescens | reverse complement strand
TATCCCCCCTGACCTTTCCTACCCCCCAACCTTTCATATCCCCTCAACCTTTCCTACCTTTCCCATCTCCCAGCATTTCCTATTCCCCTGACCTTTCCTACCCTCCTACCTCTCCCATCCCTCCTACCTCTCCCATCCCTCCTACCTCTCCCATCCCTCCTACCTCTCCCATCCCTCCTACCTCTCCCATCCCTCCTGCCTCTCCCACTTCCCCAGCATTTCCTAGCCCCCGGCCAGCATTGGATCACCTGTACGTGGTGCTGGCTACGAACCTTCTACCTGTGGCCCCTACCACTTGTTAGGAGAGCCAACGATCCTACCTACGGGAATCCACTCCATGGGGTAAATTTTACTCTACGTGGCTGCCTATCGTGTAGCAGCAAACCGGGTAGCGACTCAAAGCATTTCCATCCGATTCAAAGCGAGAAGTATTTAATTTAAATTAAGGCTAAAATTGTTGCAGTATACTTGTTTCCTTCACGAACACAGTGGGGCTTAAGTCACCATCTGCGTCTCTAGTTAAGAAAGCCCGCTCGTGCACGATTTGTTGGTTGACAAGGAGGAAGGGGAGGAGGAGGAGGAGGAGGAGAAGTAATAGGAAAAGAAGAAGTAATGTGAAGCCGATGAGTCCGCAATCGATACCTCGATCATCTTGCTAAATCCACCTCCCACTCTGCATGTCACTTCGTTTCATGATCTACGCATTAATTCGTACCACCGCTTACGTCTGCCTGTTCATTCTTCTTTCCCCAGTGCTCTCATTACCTCCCAAACAACCCAGCTCAAAGCCTCCCCCAAGCCTCCCTCTTTCGCCTCGTAGACTCGCACACCATCCCTTCCGCAAGCCTCCTCATCAAGCCGGCCCTCAACATCTCCATGGATGAAAAATCCTCTATTCTCCTCCACGTAGTTCGGCCAAACCACCTTGTCAAAGTACCCGGGTGGATCCTCCCACCAGCCTTCCATCGTCGTATATCCGCTTCTCGTCTCTCTCCTCTGCTTCGCTTGCACGTACGGCGCACGGAGCAGGATCTTCAAATCGAGGAGGGACCGGAAGCTTGATGGGACAGAGGGAGTGAAGAGGAGGAAGCCGTCGAGGATGAGAATACGCTTGCATGCGTCAATCCGCCCACGAACTGCACTCCCTAGCTCTTTGACATGTGCTTTCTTGATGCCTCCTGCGGCGGCTTCGCCCTCCTCACCACCATCACCGGTATCGAATTCGGGCTGCGGATTGACCTGTCCTTCCTCCACCTTTTCGCCATTTCTCCATTTCTTCACTGCATCCTCAAGCCTCGGCCAATCTAGACTGCCGGCGCAATCCCAGTCTAGGAGACCCTCGCGAAGAGGTAGCTCGGATTGTGGTTTGTAGAAGTCGTCAACGTGGAGGATTGTAAGTGCGTAATTGGGTGGGAGGAAAATGCACGGGAGGTAAGAAGCAATGGTAGATTTGCCGGTTGAGGAAAGGCCGCTGAGGGCGACGACGAGCGGCAGTACTGGAAGAGTCATGTATAATCAGACTCTAAAGCGAGTAGAGGCTATTTTAGTATCTTTCGTTAGGCCGAGTCACTAAGAGACGTGCGGAATATGTTAAAGATTCCATCTTCTTCTTGGCTCTACATTTACTCCTTAATGACGGTGTCAGTGAATAGAATGTTCTGCTTCTCCTCATTCTAAATTTTCAGGACCTGAAGCACCTTTATATACATTATTGGACCTGTGTAGCCAATAGCCTCAAAAGGCCCCTGTGCTGCTAATCGTTCCTCAATCTTTTCCGCCAAGTGAGATCCTCAGATCAATGCTTCAGAAACGCCCGCTGATGCCCGAGTAGATGGCTTCGAGAGCCGAGCCTGATAAGCCCTCTGAGCAAAAAGATGAAATGGTAAGTAGTTGTATGAGACCGTGTGCGAGAATATGTGAGCTGATGAAGGGCCACCTGAGACATAGGGAGATGATAATATGTTGTAGCACGTGCACACTCCAAGATTGTATTCCTCCTTTCCACCTATTCCTCCTCGCTTTCTTCACTATCATCCTCATCTCCGCTAGAATCATTGTGAACAGCATCTGCAGGGTTGTTAGAGATAGATCAAGTCTCGAGACCACAGGCCGAACACTCACAAGCATCAGGAGCATTCTCGATCGACGGAGTCGCATTGTGGAACTGTGATGAGATGTTCTTCAGATCCTGGATTTGTCGCTCTTGCTCCTGCTTGCTCATCGGCTTGTTCTTCTTCTTTGTCGTGGCCGCGGCGGCCGCAGCCGTCGTTTGAGAGCGAGGCACATCATCCGACCCTTTGCTGTTTTTCTTCACGAAGTCATAAAGCTTTCGAAGGACATCGTCCGAGAGCTCATCGATATCAAGCTCGAGTTCATCATCTTGTACACCCTACGCAATTCCAGAAGTCAGTACATCTCCTCGTACAATGTTCTCATCGAAAAATCAAGAAAAACAGGATCGGGCTCATCTTTTACCTTAAGACCTGGCATATTGTCCCGGATGATCTTGAGTGCTTTTGCCATCTTAGGTTCCGACAATGAATTAATCCGGTTCGATATATCTTGCTTTTGTTCGTAAGTCACGTACTGCTCCTTCTTCGCATGCTTTACGGGCGCTTTCTTTTCTGGTTTCATGGACTGAGCTGATGTGCCCTTTTTGGCGGCTTTCTTGTCAGGCTTTGCACCTTTGGCCGCTTTCTTACTTGCAACCGGCGGAGACTTCTTCTTCTGCTGAAGTAACCTCACTTGTTCTGACATCGCTGCAATGGAACGCTGCAATTGAGTCAACTGATCCTCATCAGCTGCGTCATCAGCTTCCTCGTCCTCTTCTTCGTCGTCTTCCTCTTCAATATCAGAGCTTGTTGGAGATTGGGGACCTGAAACTGGACTATTTGCATCGATCCAGGTCCGCTTATGTGACATTTCCTGATCAAAGATGCCTTCGAGCTGCTTGGCTTGATTACGGATAGGATGATCTGGTCCGTTGTACTTATGGCAATTCGCAAATACGAGTCTAACATCAGCTTCAAATTCCTTGGCATTTTCATACTGTCCGTTCTCTAACTTTTCCCTTATGGTACGCAAATCCATTGGCTTCTTGATGACCGAATGATAGTCTGGAATGTTCAAAGCCACGGGATCCACTGGCAGGGCAAAAGGAGCTACCAGCATCGAGTATCGGGGTTTGGCTAGCTCCTGCAGTACATGGAGACAAAACTTCAATTCTGCCTGGTACTTCTTCTTTTTCGGCTTTGAATTAGCATAAGGAAGGTCTCGCGGCGCCGGAGGATGAATTTCGCGCTTCGGACGACCGTCGCCTTTGGTTGAATCGCGCCGAATGAGAGGAATCCCTTGAGGATTGAGGGCGAACGTTGTCGGCGACTGGGCCGAGACAGGAGATTGTGCAGCAACAGCCGGTAGAGACGTCCTTGACTCTCGCCTCGGCGGTACAATTTTGTTTGCTAGGGGTAATGATGTCTTCCTTGATTTCTTGTCAGTCGGCGCTGATTCCGGAGCCTCAGGTCCAGGAAGATTAATTAGTCCTCTTTCAAACACCTTTCCCATGGCATATGCATTTTTGGAGACAGGATGTTCGGCTCCATTGAACAGGACCGAATTCTGTATGATCCGGTCAAAATCGGACTTGAGTGCTTGGACCGATGGGTATCTGTCGGCTCTGAGATTCTCCTCCATTGTCTTAAGGTCCACGGGACTCTTGACAACACTTGGATAACTGGGGATATTCAAAGCTACAGGGTCCACTGGCAGGAGGAATGGTTTCGCATCGGCTGATCGTTTGGTGTTCTGGATGGCTTTAATGATGTGTTTCTTCTGCGCAGCCGTGATTGGTATGGCAGGTTCAGAAGGGCTCTGCGTAGAAGTTGAGACACTTGCGCCCGGCGCATGTTCTGGTTGAGCTGGAACCTTAAAATTTGCATTCGCTGATAGATTACTAGGAGGGATCTCGTCTTCAACCTTTGATCGCTTTGCAGCTGGTGCCTCGTCGCCCTCTTCTTCACGAGGTCGTGACAACTTTGACGGAGATGGAGGATTTGCTGGCACTTGATGGTCGACTGACATCGGCTCGGGGTCCGAGACTGGGTCTGAGTTGCTAATGAGACGCGTTGGTGAGGGAGCTGGCGCTAGTGGCTCTTCTGGTAACTGGCCATCTAGGGCGGGAACAGGTGGATGGTGAGGCACGTCCGTAGTGACAATAGCTGGCTCTTCAGATTTCGCTGATTCGTGTGTATTATTTTGATCTGGATTCGTGGGGTCAGATTTCGACTCGCTCATGGATGAAGCAGGCGCATGCAACTCGCGTGTCGATGGTATCTCAGTGTCCTGAGGGCGCTCGGAAACGAGCCCATTCGCAGGTTCACGATCACCAATGATTTCCTTTTTTGGACTCTGTTCTTGTTTCTTTGAAATTGAAGTGAGATCTTCTAGTGTGGGTTGCGGGGTTTCGCGCGTTTCCGAGTTTTTTTGCCGATCTGGTGATGAAGTGGTATAAATAACAGACTCTTCCGCACCTTCCTCCTCTGATTTTGAGATGTGATCTTTTGAATGATCCAAAGGTGCTATCAATGACTGGTCATTTTCGCCAGAGGCTAAGAGGTGAGAGTTCAGCTTGCTTGCAACCTCATTGGCTTTAACCGCAGGCCCGTTTACACCATTGACTTCATTAGAATCGGGATCATCAATTGAAGTCGCCTGGGTTGAATTGCCAGTAATGGGGGCAGTGTTAGGTGAAGAGTCTTTGAGATTGTGACCATTGGATAAAGCAGGTCTATTTTACAAAGTTACAAGACTGTCTTGATAACGAAACAAGGACGCTCAACAGTGAATGGACTTACCCTTGCATATTCATGTCAATATCCATGAGATCATCTGGCGGCGTCAGCGGACGCTTAGTCTCTACGGATCCGCCATCAGTTGTCTCAACGGCCATGATCATGGATCGGAGTCGCGGGCACCGCAAGCACCGACCACAACCGAGATGGACGGAGCGATTTGCGAATGCGCCCAAACGTTGACCTCACCAAGATCAAGGAAAGATTGCGAAAGCTGATAGAGCGCGGACAACAAGAGCGTGCGACGACGTTGGGAATCCGTAATAGAGAGAGAGCCCGGAAATTGCAGAAGAGGAACGCGCAGTTGAAGAAATTGGACTTCTTTAAATGTGCGACGGCCAAGATGAAGCTTTATTTATCTAACGTGTGACGTAACCTTTGTGAATGACGAAACAATTAATGAAAAGGATGTTGAAATGTAATTGTTCGTCTCAGGGAGTGTTGAGTGCTTAATTGCGCCCTTCAATTAAGAAAGTGTTGCGTGGACAGCTTCACAGGCGATAAAGTGTGAAAAGTGTGAATAGCTTCAAGTTGGCCTGATTAGGATTCTTGGCAAGGATCGGAGGGTTCAGCTAACTAAAGCGACCGCAGATGAGATAGGATTTAGGCGAGGGTTATAAGGATGCGCAAGCGGCGGTGTTTCGGAGGATGAGTAATGCGAGTCAAGCCTCTCGTTATGGTGGTACGGAAAGGTCACTTGACCTTGGTTGGGGCTGGAACTGCGACTGGGACTGGGCGATTCCGCAGGCATAAGCCGGGAGAAGAGAAATCGAGGGGCGGGGAAGGGAAGGGGGGTGATGGGATGGCCGAGGTATTAATATGAATCAACAAACACTACGAAATCACGTCCGAAGCATCCACTCTTAAATGCAGCGACCGCAGAAAGGCTGTTCGCTTAGTCTTATGTGGCCACGCCGAGCTTACATGGATACCTGCATGAGGAAACGCTCTGATTGGTGTAGAAAAAGGCCAGATTGCATCACCTATGACCCATGCGGTATAGGATGTGTTGACAGTGTACCCCCTATCTCCACGCGTGAGATCTGTCGCATTTCTTTTCGAGCCGCGCCCCCTTGCGTGAGGTACGAATCTACTTTGTACACACAGGTCATGAAAGACCTCCAGTCACAGCAAGATCATTTGAATCAGCTTTGTGTGTCGTTTCCTGCTTGCCGTTCCTTTCTCGGTCTGGCTGCGGGATTTGCGGCTGCCTGCCAAGACCCGAACGGAACAGGCAGCGAAGAAAAGTAATGTACTGTTAGGAGAGAGGCTCGAATAGACTTCGCGTCTCTCACCCCACTGTTGACCGTTGGCGCCGACACAAACCCCGCGATGACTCAATCTCAAATGCTTCAGTGTAGCCCCTGCCCCAAGGTCACGCGACTGATAGAGTGTCAGACAACTTGCGAAAATAAAGTTGAAGGAGGTATGTATTTCGAAAGTGTGCTGCATCATGCACTGAAAAGGTAGACTTTTTTCCCGTAACGATGCCCCATAGACGAAGTGATAGGGTCTCAAAACCTATCTGATAGATCCTCGAGCTTCTGAATGCACTGACAAAAAACTGATTTACTTATCCTGAGACTAATTATGTAAACGGCAAAAACAGACGGAGTGCAAAAGGCCGTGATCCCAATACAATAGGCCAAATGAAAGAGGAAGGAGATGTAATAAACTTATTCTGAGCATCGTAGCACAATCCATCAAAACTTCTTACCTACCGTGTCCTGGAGCCTCAAGGAAATCTGTTTTCCAAAGCTAGGCTTTTCAGTATCGGACCGAGAACTTTCATGACAGGTTGAAGTGCAAATGAGAAGCAAGAAATTGAGTTGAATGGATCCTGTGGAACGAAAGAGGGACCAGACCCTGTGAGCTTTTATCAGGAAGGTTTCCGAGACCCCGCTACACCTAGTCTATCGTTAGTTCCACTGACATGGGTTTAACCGAAATTTTTTCCTGAACAAACTTTTTTCCACACCGCCAGTGACAGAGAGGTAGCTTCAGTACGCACCGTCAAGCCCCAGTACTCGCTCACTCGAAACTGTGCGGTCAAGTCAGTAATCACAATGGGGGGTGGAAAGAAACCACGAAGCTCGACATCCAATGTGTCTGCAGCTAGAGCGCCCGCCATCTCTGCAACCAATACATCCACTACTAAATCATCGATACTGCGATCATCATTCGCACCATCTTATTTTCAGCTCGCCCTTTTTGCCTCCGTCATCCAGGGGTTTGATTCACAGCAGCTTCGGATTCATGATACTACAACTGGTCGACTGCGATGCGAGCATGCGATCGCCACAAAAGCGACTATCAACTGTTTGGACTGGGGATTTTACGGAGAGGGATACCGGGAACCGCATTTGAGTAAACCAGTCAAGAAGAGGAAGAGAAAAGATCATGTCAATGGCATCGAGTCCATAGACAACGCTCAAAATGTGGTCTTGGCGTTCGGCACAAGCGATTCGGAAATTCATCTATATTCTCCAACCACGGCTAAATTTGTTGGTTCATTGAGGGACGTCCATACGCAAGGTATTCGAGACTTTAGGTTTGTGGATGCCGGTAAACGTCCAGAGGGCTGGAGCGTTGGCGGCGATGGGAAGTTGGTGCATTGGGATTTACGAACGGGCAAAAGCATAAAGTGGAACAACACGCCTTGATTTGTCCTGATACCAGGCTAATTATCATAGGAGTATATCTTTGTCGGATCACTCTGCTAGGATACTATTTCCATTTGGGTCATCCGTTCTATGTGCATCACACAAGGTTTTCCTGATCGACTCGGAACTTAGGACTACGACTACCTCTTACACAGCTTCGAATAACGTTGTCCATAGCATTGCCGCGTCCTCGAAACAATCCAAGGAATCAACATCACCATCCTCATTCCTGACTGCTGCGGAGAATGATCGATTCATTAACGTTTTCAATAAAGAGATAGGTGTATCGATCGGTGCCCTCGTCGCTGAGAACGACGTAATGAGAATCCTCGTAGCATACAATGGAGATACCGCTCTTAATAACGATGCTCCCCAATCAGACGCCGCGGACGTCGTGCTTGCTGCGATCAACAAGGATGGCGTATTAGAGCTCTTCGAGTCACCCTATACGTTCGGTAGCACATCAGTGCAAAAGGATTCTGAAAGTCTGAAGGCCCGGATGAAGCTGAGAACACGCAAAGCGAAAGCTTCGGTGAAAGTCGTGCGGCCAAATAAACCGACAGCCGTCGTTCCCCTGCTGGATGCTGTATTTCAAAACCATGAGCTGCTCTTCGTCTGGACAGAAGGTGGTGTGGACGTCCATTTTGGCAGAATACAATGGAGGAAGCATAATACTACAGAATTATCGCTAGAAGGTTCACATGAGATCGTGCGAGGGAAAGGTGCAGCGGCTATTGGAGCCGTGACTATGAATGGAGTCAAAGATATGGGCAAGCTGCATGTTGATGAGTCCCAGGCTGTAGTCACGACTGGTGGGCAGCCTGAGAGCGGGCCGACAGCGATTGAGGAATTACCCGAGGTCATTGATATTTCAAGTGCAGAAGAGGAGGCTGAATATGAGGATGAAGATCTTCTGGAAAAGGCTCCACAAAACTCATCCGACAATGATCAACCTCCAGCAGTAATACCACAGAAAGCAAGCTCGCTGCGGAATGACGGTGATATTGCCATGAAGGATGTCGACGAAAAAGAGGAAATCCGTGAGGAAAGTGTGGAAGCTGGAGCTGACGAACCAACCTTTGGCGAACTGATCAGGGCCAACGCTCCTGGCCCTGTGGACGTGCAAGCAGCTTTTACCACACCAAATACGCAAGCTTTAGCCCCGAGCAACGAACGACCATCGCAGCTGCCCTCTGGAATGTCCTTGGGTACTGTTCTAACGCAATCACTTCGCACAAATGATATCAGTCTTCTTGAAACCTGTCTCCATATGCGCGATTTGCCCATCGTTCGTGCTACCATTGAGCGCCTGGATTCCTCGCTCGCATCTACTTTGATACAGAAACTAGCAGAACGTTTTCACAGTCGACCTGGAAGAGCTGGAAGTCTTCTAGTCTGGATTCAATGGACTATCGTCGCTCATGGCGGGTATTTAGCGAGCCAGCCAGGCGCGATGAAGACACTTGCGGCTCTGCACCGAGTTATATCTGAGCGAGCTCGTTCCTTACCTTTGCTGCTATCGCTGAAAGGAAAACTGGATATGTTGGAATCGCAGATGAATCTAAGGGCTAGTATGCAAGCAAGATCGAAAGCGCAGATCATGGCCGATGCGGACAACGAAGAGGGAGTCATCTATGTGGAGGGGCAAGAGGACGACGACTCTGGGGACGATTCTGGAAGGATGAGTGAAGAAGACGTTGAGATGGACTCTCTGGAGTCCGCGATGGCTATTGGCGATGCTGTACAGAATGGAGAAGAAGGGGTTGCGAGTGCCAACGAGGACGAGGATGAAGACATGCCGACTACTATAGCAAATGGGGCTCTCACAGATTCGGATGAGGAAGGAAGCCAAAGCAGTGGCGAGGAGCTTTTTGACGAAGAAGCCGAGTCCACAGACCAAGATTCCGGCGACGAAGCGTCCTTGGACGAAGTCGACCATGAGGATGTGGATTCCGCTGAGTCGGACGTCTCTAGCGACGGAGAAGAAGCTCCACCGTCCAAGCGTACCACGGTTGAGAGGTTAAGTAATGGTGTCGAGTCGAAGAAACGGCGAACGGACGGGTGAGGTTGAAGACGGATACTGAGCTCATGGTGATTTCTGGAAAACATTTCCTTTCTCCTTTTTGCTCCTCATGCATTGACGCGTACATGGTGTACAGTGCGAAAAATGGGATTGTCTGTCCACCAACAAGAAGAAGCATCGTTGAAGCATGAAGCGAAATCCTTTGTATCATATGCATGATGACACGAGTGCATTGAGGTCGGCGTTCACTTAAAAGCTTCTTCTGCGGATTGTTGGGTTCCAGGACATGCATGATATACCCGGCGTTGTCTTTCAACTTGCAGGTTCGAGATCTTTACTACATATAAGAGTCATTCGGTGTACGAAGTGTATTGGAGACGAATGTGCAGAATAGGATTGGCGTGTGTTAAACGTGCTAGCCCTTATCTCTAGTCTTAGAAAGTCAGCGACTATCCTCTCCTGTAGTGAACGATCATCTCCAAATTCGAGAAGCATATCCTCCTTACGAATGCCGCTAGCAATTTCAGTCTTTCTATATTGCCCTCGGGCCATAGTCACGCAACGAATTTTGGTAATTCTCCAAATTCCTATTCAACACCAAAAGCCTTTGCTTGGATTGCAGCCTCGTAGCTTCTGTATTTTGATCCTTATAATTCTCTTCCTCGTTCTTGATGTCGCGAGTTATTTCCTCGACACGCTTTTGATTTTCCGACAAACATGGTTTACAAAGGCTGCTCAAGGTGGGCCCATTAGGGTTTGTAGGGATGGGCCCCTCGCAAACGGGACATTTGGAGGTGGTGGGTTGAGTGTTCGACATCAGTGCTGCGGTGTCAATGGTCTTTCTCAAAGGGACTGAGCGGTGGGACTAGTAGGCAAGAGGAAAAGGCAGACTGTCTTAACCTTGGAAGAATCGGTCCCTGGGCGAAACCAAATTGGAAGGATAGCCTATATGCTCCAATGACGGTGACGGGGTACGAATGCTGAAGATGTAGGGACGAAATAATTTCTTGTCTCTGAAGAAAGGGGATATGGTGGTCTGACAAGGGTTGTTTTGCTTGTTAGATAGAAAAAGATATGCTGGAAACAGAGGATGACCAGCTTTTTGTAAAATTTTGAGAACGAGGCAAACAAGTTCGTGCATTGACATCTCAAGGTGATTTGAACAGATACGTGGAACGAAGGTTAGGGATTCTCAAGACGTTGCACAGAGCACCTTCCAAAACACCTCTTCACTCTGTACTCCCGGATCTCATTGCCAACTCTAGCTGACTGGTTTGCGTCAATGATAATCATCGCTGTTGTTTGCTGCTAATTCCTCTACCAAACAGGCAGCGCCCTTGCCAGAGGCTGCTACAAGCCCTTCCAAATAAGGATGTCGTATCGTCTCGAAAGAGAAGGCCAATAAGACTATGGACCTTGCCATGATGTCGGGAAAGAGCGTATGCTGGATTGAAGGTTTCGTTCAGAAATCGCAGTACTCCTGGTTGGTAATTTATACACGATAGCAGAAGAACAAAGTAAGAACATGGCCCTAGGTCGTGGCTTCCAAATGTGGTTGGAAGGAGCAATCAGTACGCAATTCCAAGCTTACAACTTGAGGAGAAGGGAAGACAAAACTTCAACGTAGAATTCATGAGGACGATCCTGCTAAGCGAGGCTGCATCAAGAAGCGATAGAAAGAGAAAAAGTGTGTTCAATAATGTCGTGTTTTTACATATGTATTCGGATAGAATGATGCGAGTGACATATCGAAAAAAAAGAGATGAATTGAAATCGTTGACTAATTCTAAATTGAGAAGCTCGCCATTGTGAAGAAAGGTTGTTGAATCGTTGAACGCAAAGCGCTACAAGGTGTACTGCTTATTTACTGTTTGTGCGTGAAACACAAGCTGTGATAAGAAGCATAGACATCGTCGTTGTTGGAGTCACAGCAGTCTCACTCATACGTTGTCGAACAACGTTTCCTGCCGAAAATTTCCAGGACTATAGAGATCGATCTCCCAATACGAGTAGATGGAATTGCTATAAAATCATCACAGTCAGCTGGCCTCAAGTCTGATATGGCTGAAAGCGCAGTCTCCTCGTCGTCATGGCTGGGTAGAGCACAGGTTGTCCACCAACATATGGTTCGAAACCAACACAGGGTCCAGGGAAAGCAGAGCCGAAGTTGGTGCATCGATTCTGCGGCACCGACAGCATTGCGCCACCCTTTCTGCTGCCCTATGCAGCTTTTAGCTCTAGGCATGCGTGGCACTCAAACCTGGTTCTTCAGCTGCAACAGGCGTCTCATCTTGCACCCTGATATTGCCTTCTAATAGACCAACGCTTAGAATGCTGGCATCTAACGTGGTTTCTCCTCTGCATTGTACTTGATTACTCAATCTCTTGCGAATACTACTACAAAGATTCTGCGGATGCTGTTCGATTAGCTTGCTCTTTGCTGTATATACGTCTTCGTTATTTTTCTACTCTTGGCGATGGTGGTCTCCTCATCTAGCATACTTGGATTCAAACATAACCCGATCAAGCTTCTAACGAGAAGCCACGGCGCCATTGCCGTTTGCCTCTGCAGCTTCGCATATTTGGCTTGGTATCTACCATCGGTCAACGTTAGACACGAATTGAGGAGCGCTTGGAGTGATGCGCCCCGTCGACTGATTGCCTTCGGCGACTCGTGGAGCGACAATCTCCAATATCCCATCGATCTGCCAGCCAAGAAATTGGTGCCCGTAAAAGAGGATGCGCAAGGACCCGTTTGGACCGAATGGTTATGCTTGGCTGCAAGTGGCCTAAGCTTGCGCGAGATGTAAGCCGCTGGCTGACTGTAGGCCAGATCAAATGCAATCACCATGACAACTTCGCGAGATCTCTTCCTTCGGCTCTGACAACAGACCTCAGAGGCGCAGTCGTCGACGCTTCAATACTGAACAGAACGTTGGGTGCTGAACACGGCGATGTCACCATGTTGTCCGACCTCAAGACTCAAGTTGCGCAATGGCTGAAATTTGAAAAGAAGCAATACACTAGTAGTCGGATGCGGGATAAAGAAAAGCGAGGGACCATCTTCACTGTTTGGTTTTCCCTCTGGGACATTTGGTACTATTCGCAGCTGACCAGTGACGCTGCCTCCGAGGCGATTCGCCAGAGCATGGATACACTTTTCGAGCAATTGGGTATTATCGCGGATCATTGGCCGATGGGTGCAAAGATCATCCTTCCCGAGGCTATGGATCCGACTTTCCTGCCTGGATGGTCGACGAAGAGAACGGGGCCTGCTGGATCAGACCACACCGCCGAGGATCAGCGCAACGCTGTCCAGCTCGTCAAACAGTGGAACGCGGCATTAGACATGAGAGCGTCGAATTGGAACAAGGGTCAAATATACATCTACAACACTAATGAGTGGATGCTCGATCAGGTCCGCGAAGCACAACTTGTTATTGGAGACATGTCCGACCACAACGGCCTCGGAAAGAGCGGGTCCCCATGGAAGAGCGTACATTCTGGCTGTGTCGGTAGCGATGAGACAACATCTCCCAGTAATGTTCAGAATATAGCTGGCTCTAAAAAATGTTCGGAACCTCACAAATATTTATTCTGGTAACGTCTCCCACTTTTGGTAAGAACTTCCCAGTGGACTTTCCGAAGTAACAGCGTTGTAGGGACGAAATGCACCTGGGACCCGAAGCACATAAGATGATCGGGCAAGGTATCGCACAAGACATCGCTGAAAGTCATGGAGACTCCTGGTTCGCTCATGAACAACCCGATGAGTCCAGAGCGCCGGAATCATCAGCCGTTTCCGCCAAGAAGCCGTCGGCGAGATGAAGTGAAAGTAGCAAACAAAATAAATAAGATATCGCTATCTATTAAATTATGTCGATCGAATCGATCGCACATCTCGAATCTTCCCAACGAGGCCGATGGGATCGATCTGGCTAAAGCAGGCTGCCATTGTAAGGATATCATCTGTTCGCAGTTCGCAGGGCAGATGGGCCGCTATTGGATACTGTTGGAATGCATTTTGGTTAGATGGCCATGCAAGAATGCGATAGTCATGTCTCAAGCAGACCGACTTCCGTGTCCGGCTGAAGGGAACTAAAACAATTTAACAAAGAAAAAGTACTTCTCTTTCACCATTTCCCTAACGCTAGCCACCGCACCTTCACTCCGTATCCGCAAGCATCAATTTCCACCATTCAGGCTCCGATACTAGCATCATTTACAGGACAAAGGATGAACGACATCATGACCGCCCGCGCTAAATGGTCATGGTCCTGGTCGACAAAGCATTTCCTGCTCCTGCTCCATCCATCTGTCATGAACAATCCACATAGATGATCCCATCTTTGTGCCTCAAAGCGGCCATTCTCTGCTCGCCCATTCCTGTACATCAATGTATTCTCTTCCCATTCTTCTTTCCCAATGTCCTACCATCGAGTACTGCCCCCTCCTCCAGCGCTTTCCAACCCACATCAACCAGCTCAGTGGCTACCCAGGCGAGACACCCTCCTACAGAATAGAATCATGTTAGACAAGAGTGATAAGACCAATTTGACCGACGACCAAGTCGGGAGCCGGATTTCTGGTGCATCCGAGCTCTCTCCTACCGTCAACAGAGCCTTGTCTTCGCAGCCAAGTGATGCTTCACTGGAAGATCTCCCTACGTCGCCCAAAGATCCGTCGCAGCCAGGTGCAGATTCAGCTACCGACGAGAGCTCCAGATGGAATGCTCCAAGCTCAATCTGTCTTTGCCAGCCAGATCCTAAAGTCCCTAGACCAAGAAACGGTGTGTCCAGGTCCTCAAGTGGTATCTTGTCTCTGTGCTGACGATGGATGTATAGCCTTTATTCTTTATCGCCAACACCACCAAGCGCACGTTGTAGCACAAAATCCAGGCTTAGCGAATCCGGAAATCTCGAAAGTTATCGGCGACCACTGGAGGCAATCGGCCCCTGAAGTCAAAGCTCATTGGAAGAACCTAGCAGAGGTATGACTAAAGCTTTCTTTTTGCCTATGTAGCAACACTGATCTTCATTGCAGGAGGAGAAAATCCGGCATCAACGGCAATACCCCGACTACCGGTATCAGCCACGACGAAACGGGAGAAACAACAGTATTTCGTCAGGCTCTAACCCGTCAACAAACTCACTTGACTCCGAGAACCGTAGATGTCCTAAATGTGGCGGACGGAGCATGAACACCCCGAGTACGATCATCAGCGCTGGCATTCCAACGTCAGCATCACCAGCCGGCCCAGGAACCCCATATTCTGCCAATCGTCCGCCTTCAACGCCCTCTACCGGTTCCAGTGCGAAGAAGTTCTTACAAGGGGCAGGTAGCCCGCCCTTGACCAACCCAGGCAACGGCTTTCTGCACCGCAACAGAGATCTCAGTAATAACATCACCGCTTTGGGGCTTGCCACACCACGTTTCAGAAGGCTTGAAGATGCAGATTTTCCTCTGAGCCCTGATGCTAAACGCCGCCGTGTCGCTGGGGCACATTACATAGCTCCGCCACGCATTGCGAATGGACCAGCAACTCCTTTTGCCTTCCCAAGGCGACGAGAGTCACTCCCTCGACCGGACTTCATGAACTCACCAACCTTTGCAATGGGTCCGCCACCACGCCCTCATCCTGTCGCACATCCACCCGACTCTTCACTCATCTTGCCACCTCTTCAGAACACAGCGTCGCACGGCCATTCAACGCAAGCTAAGTCAGTCGAGGCCATGGTGATGTCCATCCCAACATTAAACAAAATCCGTATCCTCTCTAAGATCTCCCCGCCGCTTGCGAACCCCAGCCCAGCATCTCCCGCCTTCGCCACTCGAGGCTTCATTATCTCAATCGATGGACAGGAACCTGCGGCTATAGAGCAAATGACAGCATACCTCAACACCGTCTTCACGCCCTCGCACGCTGTCAAAGTGTTCCAGCCGCCCTCCGCCGCAGAAGAATCAAAAGAAGGCGAGACTTCCAAGAGCGAGGAGCAGTCTGCAAGTTCTATTGAGAGCTGCCACCTGAGCATGGCAAAGTACTCCACCCTATCCACGGAACTCAAAACGTACATCACATCCACCCCGGAAGCCAGCACCTCAGCCAATTCTTCTCCAGCCGTGTCCCCGAAATCGTTTCCCGCAAGGACCAGACTGGCAATGCGTGAGCAGGGCACCCCATCCACCGGTACTCCCAGCTCCACCCTCGCTGAGCCAGCTTCGGCATCGAGTACCGAGATGGGAGGGCGAAAAGAATCGGGTGCGGATAAAATCTTGCCGGTCGCTCTTGTCCCTTCCTACCAGCTGACGCAGACCGACGCTTCGGCGTGCCACATCCCTATCGATGACAATTATGCCCCCACAGACCACTGGCAGTGGATGGCGAGCATGTGGCGTGGAATCGTCGGGCCGGATATCACGATCGTGATTAAAGCTCACGACGAGGCTGCAACGCTGGAGCAGAAGGGCAGGAAGAATAATGGAGTTGATGTGGATGTAAGGCTGGAGGATGCGAGGGCTGTGATTGTGAAAGTTGAGAAGGGAGGAAAGATCATGGAGGGAAGTTTGAGGAGGGTGGGATTTGAGGTTGGGGAATGGATGAGGGGGAGGAGTGGGATTTAATCAGTGGGTATTTGCAAAAGGCTTGGAGAACTTATGGATTAGATGTTTCAAGTGGTAATGGGGCTTTGGCGCTGACGACGCATGTTGAAGGATAATTTGTAGATGAAGGTTGGGATAAGTAGATAAAATTGCATAATTTCTTTCGAATTGTCAATTCGATTAGCAAGCTAAGCTTGCTAAAGCAAATTCAATCTCTGCAGTATCTAGAGCCATCTTAAATCTTCTTCATTGTCTCGATTACCTCCTCGAGATCCTCAATGTCTACCTTCCCACTCCCAATATCCTTGACCCATTCTTTCATTTCAACGTCGATCCTCAATCCCCTGTCCTCCAGCACCATATGAACCACCCCTAATGCAACTGTTCTCGCAGGAAAAAGATTCGCAAGCTGATAGTCCTTGCAACTGTGCCCCTTATCAGCACCGGAATAATTTGCCCCTGTTCTCCAGCCAAAATACTAGGGTAAAATTTGAAAGACTTACGCCCCAATCGCCCTTTCCCTACACATTTTCCCCACCCTTGTTTCCATAATCCCATCAACTACACCGTATTCCTCCCTCTCTTCTCGATCCCATGCATCATAATCTTCCCCCGAAGCTTCAGCATCTTCCATCGCTCTCTCGAGATAACGATGCAGGTACTCCATCGGCGAAGGTAATCTCAATTCAAAGCCAAGTACACGGAGGATAATCAATTCAGCCTGCACGAGCGTCGCGCGGAGGTTATCGTATTTCTGAGACGGGATGACCAGGGGTGGTGAGTTCGGGGTAGACGAAGGATGAAGAAGACGATGAGCGGGGAGAAGGATGGAAGATAGGCGGCGGGGAGACTCTGTGGATTTGGAAGCTAGGGAGAGTGTTGCGAGGGAGAGGGTCTAGATTGTAGGAGAAAGGAGTAATGCATTAGCATGGTCGCTTGAGTGGAAGTTGAGAGTCGATTGACTGACGTACGAGTCTAATGGGTTGGGGGTCTGTGATGTGCGGTGGAAGCGGAGGTATTTGTTGAGGTAGATGCATGACATTGCAAGGGTTTCATCAGGACTATGATGGCTATCAGACTGTGTAGGAAAACTGATCTTTAAGGACTTACAGCCGGAGTATGTCAACCATTGCATCTGTGAAAGCGAATGGATCTTTGGGGATGGGCATTATCAGAACTAAACTTGTGCGAGCTCGTTATAAAACTGGAAAAGTACATGAAGGCTGGTGCTGTAGGAATCTGAGTGTAGCCATTGATCATATTCCGACCAGTGTCATGTTTTGGTATGTAGTTTCGATTTTCATGGAGGAAGGCCTGTCCGACTACCTCATTCACCTCAGAACACCAAGTTAGAATGCGACTAGTCCCTATTGGGCGACATGCGCCGTCTGTAGTTGCCTAATTCAGCTCATTCATATCCTATCACTCACTTTCCGCTGCCTGTAACCGTCGATACACTGGCATGCCCCTCGCTCTTGCAGCAAGGTCCGTCGTAGCTGAATAATGGTCAATATCAAGCGTCCACAATATTCCTTCACCACGCCACATGTTGAATTTTTGAACGATCTTGGAAATTACTTACCCCTTGGAGCTCTGACCCTTCCATCAGATGGTGAATCGATCTTGGGTAATCAGTGGGAGGAGCATTACCCTGAGGACATCCATGGCAGCTCTACCCTAGCCAATGAGGCCAGGGAGTTCCATACCTCAGTCTGGGCCCTTTTATGTTTAGGATGGCTTCGAACCTTCGCCCGCAAGCACCCTCATGATATTGATCTAGTCCATGTTAGATTTTATATCTTACCCTCAGATGTTGGGGGACGATATGTTGAAAGAAATGCAAAGGATTGGGAGCGTGTCAAGGTATTGATGAGGTACCTAGATGTGTCAGCCGAAGCATGGGAAGGTACGAAAGACTTGGATCGGCCTAAAGATAATCCAATCGAACGTGAACCACACCCAGAGAACAACGATTCGTTATTTTATATTTTCAATACCCTACCCTCTCCAAAACCTTTTTCCTTTACCTCGTACGACTATTCAAGTCATGCCATTTCTTCTTTACTTGATGACACCGAGAACATTCCGGGTTTACGAACGGAGCTATATGCCTACCAAAGACGTAGCGCTGCGATGATTATTCAGCGTGAGGCTCAGCCAGCCCGAGCACTGGATCCTCGTCTTGAAGAAATCAATTGTCCAACTGGCGGTATTCAATTCTATGATCGTACGACTGGTGCCGTATCTCGGTATCCTAAATACTATGAAGAAGCTAAAGGTGGTATCCTTGCCGAGACCATGGGTCTGGGTAAAACCCTGATATGCTTAGCTGCGATACTCGCAACAAAGGGACATTGGCCACAGATACCTCCTCAATATTCACTCGAACAGCGTCCACTTAGGTTACGAGTGGGCTCTCTGTTGGATATGGCTGCGGCAGCTGCAAACCAGGAACGGATCCCCTGGCGAACTCATTTTCAGCGGATGTCCTCCCAAGGTGACAACTTCGATAATTGTCGGCGCGTCTTGGAACGGAATGTACCATCGTATACTATTCCCCCGCCCGAGGCGAGAAGAAGCCGTCGTCCAACCACTGAGCGGCCTGGCCAAATCATCGGACTTTGCGCGACCACTCTGGTGGTCGTCCCCTTGAATCTCTTTAGCCACTGGAGGAATGAGATTGCTACACATATTGAAGATGGCGTTCTGGATGTCTTGTACGTTGATAGCAACGACGTCTCGATGCCTCTCGCCAGAGAGCTGCAGTCCTACGATATAATTCTTTTGACCAAGGCACGACTCGAGGAAGAAATGTCGTTGACATCATGTCTCAAGAACCGCTGTTCTTGCACGGATACCGTGTGCTGCAGGTGCTCAGCTCACAGCAATGTTCCTTATTCATCTCCACTAGCAAACTTGCATTTTTTTCGCATTATTGTTGATGAGGGACACGACTTTTCGAGCTTTAGTCGAAAATCCAATGCTGTATTTGCATTACAAAGCCTTCATGTTGACAGGAGGTGGATCGTCAGCGGTACTCCTTCTTCTGGACTTCTCGGTGTTGAGGCTAGCACTGCAACACTAGAATCTTTGAGCGGAGTGGGTGACCGAGATAGTCTGTTGGTCAGGGAGATCCTTGAAAGCAGAAGAAATCGCGGTGCCGATTTGTGCCTAGAGCCAGGCGTGCGAAAATCTGCTTTGCTTCAAGAACGCAAAGATCTCGAGAAGCTAGGAAGCATTGTGGTCGATTTTCTCGACCTCCGACCATGGGCGAATGGCAAAGAAGGAAATGATGTGGCTTCTTGGAGGCAATACATCTTACCAAATGAGCACGGTCAAAGGAAGCCACATTCATTACGAAAAGTGCTTGAGACTCTAGTGATTCGCCACCGAATTGAAGATGTTGAGAAGGATATCAAGCTTCCACCACTACATAATCGTACGGTCTATCTGGAACCGAGATGGCATGACAAACTAAGTCTTAATCTCTTCATAATGAATCTTGCCGTCAATGCAGTGACGTCGGAACGAGCTGACCAAGACTACATGTTTCATCCGAAGAACAGAGCCTCGCTGAACCAGCTCATCACCAACTTAAGGTACTCAGGCTTCTACTGGACTGCATTTACCGAAGAAGAGGTCTCGAAATCGATCGAGGTAAGTCGCAAATACTTGGAAGACAAATCCACATCCGGGCCAGTAAAAGAAGGCCTGGGTAATCTTCGAGACGGCGACTTGGGCTACCTTCGACGAGCGATTCATATTGGTGAGACTGTTCTTGCTTGTCCGTCTTGGAGGGCATTTTCGACAGCTCATGAGCTGGGGTTATACATCGATGACTTCCCCAAAGACGCACGGGAAGCTTGGTCGCTCACAAAAGATACCCCTGGTAAGCTCATGATTACAGGAGCGCCTCAGATGTCCAAGGCACAGAATTTCGTAGATTCTCATCTGTACGCTTCTGATCCAGCCAGTGGACTCGGTGTACTTGGTAAAACCACCATGGACAAGCTTTGGCAAAGTGTGCAAACCAAGCCAGCCAAAACGACTGAAGATAAGAATGATAAAGTCTCGCCACAGAGCAGCCCTCAGAAGCGTGGAAATGCTATTGTGTCCACCTCGATACAGAAGCCTCCCACGATGGGAAAGCGCACAATATCGCGAGTGAAGGCGAGTAGTAGCCGTCGGAGAACGTCAAACCAGGAGATTTGTGAGCCCAGGACCGACGACCAACGGCCCTTTTCAAGCATTCAACCGCAACCTCTTAAGTCTGCGCTGAAGTCATCTTCCAGAAAGCAAGTTGTAGAACCTTTCGAATCAGGCTCTGTTCTCTCCAAAACCCGCCTCAGTGGTACCGCATCCGCTAAATTGAGCTATCTCCTGGACCGCATCACTGTCCTTCACGAGTCCGAAAAGATACTCGTTTTCTACGAAGGCGATAATATAGCCTTCTACATTGCTCAAACCCTCGAACTTTTGGGTATCCAATTCCTCATATACACCGGCTCTCTCTCTGCGCTTCGTAAAAGCGCATATATTACAACCTTCAACACCACCGAAACGTTTCGAATCCTTCTTATGGATGTCCACCAAGCTGCTCACGGCCTGCACATTGCTGCTGCCTCGCGGGTGTTTTTCGTCAACCCAGTATGGCAACCGACAGTGGAAGCGCAAGCGATCAAGCGTGCTCACCGTATCGGTCAAAAGCGACCAGTATTCGTGGAAACTCTCGTACTGAAGGACACACTTGAGGATCAGATGCTAAGGAGAAGAAAGAACATGAGCGCCCAAGAGCATCACAAGGCAGAGAAAAGCCTTCTGGACGATGACATTATGGAGCAAGTGATACAAGATGCTGATTTCATTCCTCTGCTACCGGAAGAGATGAAGAATATAGAAAATCAAATGGCACCGCTACAGAATCCTCAAACTTTGTTTGGGCGGGTGAGTGCAGGATTTAGTGGCTCACACGATTCAGATAAGGACCTTATCTTTCCAGAAGGCATGCAATTTCCGAATCATAAGAGAAAGGCTGGCGACGGCGGTGTATCATCTTTGAAAAGTTTCATGGCGTCGAAGCAGAAGAAAGTTGCTGTCGGCGTGTAAGATCTCGAGATACCCCCAAAGAGCGTGCAAATTCCTTTTAGAGTGTGGCCGTAAATATCTTTCGCGTAACACAGAATCATATTTGATATTGTAGATCACAGTATCTAGACAGTGACGAAACTCGATTGAGATGAATATTAATTTCATATAAGTTCAAACAAGAAAGTGCAACCGCAGAAGCTGCTGAGAACGGGAACTTTTCGCGTTCGACTGCCAAGACATGGATGGAATAACCTCGATTTCCCATTTAGGAATCATTCGAACAAACATAACCCGTGACAAAAATGGCCTCTTCTTCCTCATCATTTCATCAAGCTCCGATCTCTCTAATAGTCCGCTTCGCCCTTCCTGTACCCGACCTTGCCTTCACAGTCCCTTCCCCCACGACAACTACCGCCCTCAATCTTCTTCATCACCACATCCGTCCACATCTCCCCGAATCCTATCGCTCATGCCCCATCCGTCTAATCGCCTCTGGCGCTCTTCTCTCTCCATCAGCACCCCTATCGATCTCCCTCCGTCTCTCCTCCAAACCACCACCACCACCCTCCATAAAGGGCAAAGAACCCGAGCCCTCTGTCCAATCCCAGCCAATCTATATCCACTGCTCCGTCTCTACGACCCAAACACTCTCGCCCTCCGCCCTAGCCGCCGAAGCTTCCTCCAAAATACTCCCTTCCTCATCCCCAGCAGATACGCCCTCACAACGCTCAGCACCAGCTCATGATGAAGATGATCAACAACAAAGACGTCCCCACGGGGATATCCCACCCCAAGAAGAACCCCAAGGTTTCGACCGCCTCCTCTCCGCCGGCCTCCAACCTAGCGAAATCGCCTCTCTCCGCTCCCAATTCCTCGCCATAACCGCCCATTCCCACACCCCCGATACGATGCCCTCGCCAACAGCCATGCGAAGACTCGAGGATCGTTGGCTTGATTCCTCCTCTTCCCCTTCTTCCAGTGGTAGTAATAATAACAATGGAGAAAGAGGCATGGAAGAAGAAGATAATGATGATGACGGGAGAGGAGCGTTGGAGGATATGCTGTGGGGGAATCTGATGGGGTTCTTCTGGCCTGTGGGAGCAGCGGTGTGGTTGATGAGAGAGGAAGGGGTGTGGAGCAAGCGGAGGCAGGTGGCCGTTATGACGGGGGTATTGGTCAATCTGGCTTTTGGGGTTATGAGGATCGGTGGGGGGTGATTGGTATTGGTCGGGTGTGAAGGGTGCATATATTTGCTGAGGGAGGGACAATTTATTTCTCTAAGTCATCAGGGATGAAAATAATGACTAGACGGTGTAAGAACCATGTGATACTGTTGCGGCGGCGTTTGAGGTTATTGCGTGGAGGATAAAGATACCCAATATGGTGGTTGTTGTTCAAGAAAATTTATTGAATCTTAAGAATCTCAAATCCACGTCTGTAAATACTTCAAAAGACGAAAAAGTAAGAATATGAAGTTATGGCGTTGCTACGCTCAAGCTATGTGATACACGAAATATTGAACCTCGTTCCCCGGAAGGGATAAGAGAAAGATCCTGCCAAAAGCCAGAGCATCCACAACGCCAGATTTCATGCTCCATATCCGTCTATTTATCCATGTCTAGGTTAGGCGGGCCACGGTCTGAACCGAACACTATGAGTCAGTCAGGAAAGCAGCTGGTGGCCACACGCTCTCTCTAGGTGCATCGTATGCGCCGACGTCAATGCTGATGCTTTTCAGGGAATAGGTAATATACATCTCCACTCTGGGGATGTGGAAAGCGGAACGTCGCCGTCAAGGCAAAGGTGAATTAAATTACTGAGTCGTGGGACTTTCGTTTCACAAACGATATGTTTTGTATGTCGGTCAATGTCTCGGCAAGGCCGGGGAGTCCACCAAAACGGAAAAGTTGAAGGCATCAAAAGAAGAGTGTCATAGAGGCGTAGTATCGGAGGTTATTGAGTGTCTAATGTATTCATTTGCAGCCATGCACGAAAGAATTCTTAGGCCATTTGTAACCCGCGGCTCCAGTACCTGATTCCCAATGGGTGACGTTTGGATTTGCGTACGCTTTAGGATGGCTTGCGATGTATTCGGTTGTTGGATATCCCGGAGGATCGCATGTGACACTCTTCGAGTCGGGGTCCTGGTAGATCCGAATGTAGTCAAATCGCATCGTTGCCGGCATTAATGGCGTTAGACCAGTAAGGTTCAGAGCTGAGAACCCTGCGGCCATTCCAAAATTCATGATGATGGACATTGGCTCTTGGGGAATGGTCCTCTGTCCTACATTGCCGTTGGGACCAAGCGCACGAGCGTCGAGCTTCCAATTTGGCTTGTCTGCGATAGACCAAACGATCTCGCCGGTCTTTCCAGGCGTGTAATAGAAATTGTATTTCTGATACCCTTTCCCGTCGTACCAGGCGTTATTGACATTGGTCAAACCAGAGAGAGCTTGCTGGAAAACGCCACCCTGATAAGTATTCAAGGCGGTCACGGTTGGATCGTATACCTCCATAAAGTCTGCCAGCTAATTAATCACTTACTCATATGATCCTACTGAAATTGGGAAATACCTGTGTTTGGTTGGTACCATATATCAAATGGTGCAATCTGACAACTCTGGGAGACAACGCCATTCATTTGTGTGGAACCCGGAGGACCAAGTGTAGCGACACTGGCCTCGATGACATCAATTTCTGGAGCCGATCGAGATTTACCGGGTGATGGATGATCTTCACCACCACAAGTGCACGAAGGTAACCGCATTCCAGGTAGGTAGCTCAGTCCGTCCGTTTGACTTTGATTCGCAGTAATCCCGGCGTCACATTTATCGTCATTATAGCTGTACGGCCACATGCCGTCTGTTGTACCTGCGTAGCCTGGTCTTCCCAAATTTCCCATAGCCCAGAACCCAGGCCAAAAGCCAACGGTCTCACCATTTCCAGGGAGTGATAGAGAAGCTTCAAGGAGACCACCTGTGAAACATAGTTGATTCCAAGACTGCAGCATTCCTGAACGATAATTGAGTCCATGATTGTTGAATTCGTCAAACCGGAGCTCAAGTACACCATTATGGGTGGTAACGGCGTCTGGATCATACCACTATTGGCCTTGTGATTAGTTCTAGCATCCTGACGCAGTTCGTAGTACGTACCTCCAGATCCTGCGTGACACCGTACCATAGATCAACTGCCGTGAAATAGGGATCGTCGCCAGGATAGAAAGTTCGATCGTCGGTATTAAACTCGTCAGAGAACTAGATTCGCTGTCAGATCAGGTCATGGGCCTACGAAAATACATTTTACCATAAGCTTTAGGATCTTGCCATCTGCCGCTTTCTTGGTCATCGCTGATTTTGGCGTATCTTTATCTATCAATCCCGTTCGAATGTTCTTTAGCAATGGTATCTTTTCGCCGATATCTATGCAGTCAGGATTCGCTTTGCACGGATCTTCCGGAGGTGCGTAGCGTTGTACGAAAGTCCTACGATTAAGTCAGTAAGCAACGCGAGGCCGTCTAATAGATGAACTGTACAATATTGGATATCCGATGAAGAGAGCCAGTATCCCCACTGTGATTAAGGCAAGCCCGCCCACATTGACAAATCCTCGTTTGGTGAAAATATCGCACTCCCTTTTCTCTTTCTCATTTGGATCTGGATTATGCAGCCAGTCGTCTTTCTCAACATCTTCCGGGAATAACAGTAGGCCTGCGGATGGCAAGATATTGTACTTCTCCGAAACAGTTTGTGTATTGACATTATCGTCGTCACTTCCCGCCCGTGACGGTGCTCTAGAATCGTCGAAGGGATTTGATCCGTAGACTCTACTTTCTCTGCCATCCGAACTCCAACTCGTTCTCCTTGATTGCGACTCTACAGGAGTGCCCGGTACCGAGTCCTCATCTCGAAATCGGTGTGTTCTAATCCTTGATGGCGGTATGAGGAGCGTTTCGGCAGATTCTTGCGGTCCATTACTGTATAAGCGGTTCGCTGAAGGATGATTACGCAGAGAAGGAGCAGTCGGAGGTCGTTGAGGAACCAATGAGCGAGAGGAAGGTGGCCTTGATGGACCTAATGGACGATTGTTCGATGCAGAATCCAAAAGTATATTCTCTTGGCCCGAATTCAGTCTGACGTGTGGTGCATCGCGTGACGGTGGAGGGTGATTCTGATTTGACATTATCGAGCGAATGTGAGCTCTCTGTCCACTTGGACAGGGTCACTTAGAGTCGGTATGATGCTTGAGAACAGACTAGGTCGATCACACAGGTTCAAGGTTTTTTGTGGGGATTTCCGGCAGGCCGTGACGAGCTTGGGACCAGCCAAATCTCCTGACGGACGTTTTCCACGGATTTCCTTACAAATAATAGAATAAGCAGAAATTGGATATCACGAGATATATCCGATGCGCTGACTGGTACATATGATGAAGGTTGAGTAGGGAAACGTGAGATCCGGAAGGACTTTGGTGTTGATTAAGGAACGAAGTGGGTAGCTTCTGCCGGCCGGACCAGACAGTTGAAAGTTCGAACAATGGGCGGTTGACAACGAACGGCTTGACGAGCGAAATGGAACGTCAGAAGTCACCGTGGGCTGGGTATTACAAAGAACTCGGTTGGGGCGATAAGAGTGATGGTGATGAAAAGATGGTACAGGCCTAATGTTTGGAAAAAGGGAGTGGACGGGCTGCAAGTGGGAAATCTCTTGGCTTTCAGGTACGGAGCTTGTATGGATTAGTGCTGTACGTTCTAGCTCCCTCGGCTCGAGACCGTATTCTGAGAGAAGTGCAGCCGCGCTGAAAGAGGAAGAATTAACGGTGTTCTGGAGACACACTAAACAGATCTCCCTATTGCCACCCGCGGCGGCCGAATAAACTGGTCGTGTCTAACAATAGTAATGAATCCTCCCAGCTCAACTCCTTTGCCTCGAACCTTCCCTTTCCTTTGGTACATCCGTAGAAAGTGTTCGGCAGCACCAGGTACATCTTACTCAAGCCACATCGATCAATGCTACTCAGCTACCTCCTTCCAATGGGTGTCTATTCTCCCCAGGCGAAGATCCCCACGCCAACGTACGCGTTAGTTACCTTGCAGCATTTTTAGTAGCAGAATTTCCATCCTTCGCCTTGACAGTAGCGGGACAACGGCTTCGATGATGATCTTTGTTGGTGCTAACATATAACATCTTACCTGGCGTTCCCAAAGTGAGTTCAACAGTATCGCTGGAGGCGCCGGACACTGGGATTCAATACTCATTCAGGATATAGACTAGGACAAGAAACCAGAGTACCCACGGATGACGTGTATAGCATCATACCACTTTGCAGTAGCAATATTGCACTGTCCCAAATATCTTGCATCTCCCTAACTTTCAATAGCCTTTGCCTTCAATCCCACAATCCGTCCCTTTGCTGTGTCCAGACCGATCACGTAATATTCGATCCTTGTTTTGCCATGGCCAATGCGAAATATCCTGCTCGTCCCATCCCCAGCCTTCTCAACCGCCTGCAGCACATCTTTATATTGTCCTCGGGGATCGAAATGTTTGGGGCTCATGCTTGACACTTCCGAGCCGTGGCCAAGAAGATCAGCCAATTCATCTAGACTCAGAAAGCGTCAGTGGATGGTAAATGCCAGGAACGTAAACGACCTCCAGACGTACTTTCAGACGGCATATTATTTCCATTCCAGCGCAGGCTTACTGGCTCGAAGGGTTCGTCTGCTTCGGAAGTATAATACTGATCGACGTTCTGCAATCCTACAGGGATCTCCGTATCAACGGCTTTTGAACTTGCGGTCTTACTGTTCGTTGTGGTGTTGCTGGCGCTGGTAGCCTGATTTGCTTGATCTAGGAACGAGCTGTAAGCATCGTCCGAAGACATTGTTCTGAAGGATCGTATGCTAGATGTAGTTGAAAGCCTTCCTCCACACAATACGCGATTCTCTGGCTTCAACCACCGATAAGTATCAATCTTCAAGAGTCTGCAACATGTATTTTGGCGCGTTGATGAATGACTTGAGTACAATGGAATAGTGAAGCGTGAATTAGCCTGTATCGCGGATTTAGAGGCTCTACTTGTCAACACATGCATCGGCATTGATTGATGCAAACCTATGTTAGGCAGATAGCGCTGATTTAAGCTTATGACGTCGTCGTGCTAGAGTGATCAACAATCGTCGGGTTCATTTTTACAAGGCTAACATTTTCTGAGAGTGGCCCGTATGATTCGGCATCACGACGATGGCGTTAATGCAATGCATGAGAGAAACTTGTTTGACCTGGCCATTGAGTCTAAGGCTTCCACACAACAAAGGTCCAACCACATCTCCACTAAGCGGCAGCAACAAAGTCCTTCTTTAAAGAGCCCAAATATTGCTCTATCATCTGAGTTAGTAGTGGCCGTTAAGAGAAATTGGAAATGAACGTACTCTTTTCCGCTGCCGTTTGGTAAGCACCGTGTCCGAATTTTGACGAGGTGTCTATCCACTTGAGGTCGACCTTCTCGAGTGCCTTCCGGCTTGTGTGGGTGAACATAGACTTTCGCAGCGTCATGATCCTCTTCTTGACACCCGGCACAGAGCCTTTCAGAATGACGAAATCATTCTTAACCTCCCCATAACGAACAAAGCCGCCTAGCCTGAAGGTATATTAGCAAGTATTCCTTCCCAAGAATGAGAGGTATTTACGGAGTAATTGTCTTGTTGGAGACATCGAACTCAGTCGAGGCGTTATCTTCAGCCGCACCGCTTCCTATCCGATAGACTTTATGGTTGACGGAAGTTCGGTGATGGTACCCGTCCTGACCAGCACGAGCGACAGTCCATTGAACGTGTGAAGGATGCCATGCTCCAATACAGGCAACTTTTCGGAGGCCTTTGTGCGTCTTCCGGGGAAGCTTCTTAGTACCCCATCTGCTTGTGACACCTTGGAAGCCATGGCCCTTCGTAACAGCAATGCAGTCAATCATCTCATCCTTTTCAAATACTGATCCTATCTCCACTGGCTTTTCGAAAAGACCCTTGCCGAAATCAACCTTCTC
Organism: Opeltia flavorubescens; assembly: GCA_000442125.1. Lineage (NCBI taxonomy): Eukaryota > Fungi > Ascomycota > Lecanoromycetes > Teloschistales > Teloschistaceae > Opeltia > Opeltia flavorubescens. Next base: position 1,381,688 of record KE546966.1, on the reverse strand, counting down.
CGCGACGCTGCCGCCGTTAATCTGAACCTCCATAAGATGTGCTTTCTTCTGTTTGAGTGGTGTCTTGCGGATCTGAGTATGTGCCAAGACTCGGACGACCGTGCAGTATTTCTTGATTCGTTCGAGTTCACGGTTGATAGGTTGACCAGAGTTCTCGGCATGCTTCTTGGCGTATTTCGTGAAGGCCTTCTTCTTCGATTTGTACCAATTCTTGTAAAATCGACGCTTAACTTCATCACTGAGATGCTCGGCCCAGACAGTGGTGAGGGAGCGCAAGCCGCGAGGAGTCTCGATGTAACCAACCATACCAACAACGATCATCTTGAGCCCTCAATTAGAAGGTTTCTAATTTCAAGTTGACGCTTGCTACTCACCGGAGGGGTTTCAATAACGGTCACAGCTTCTACTACTTCTTTCTTGTGCATCTTTGCGCCAGGTCGGTCGAGATCGCGGACAATTGTCGTCATACCGGCCTTATATCCCATTGCGGCAGTGAGATGAACCGGCTCCTTTGGATTATCTTTAGGGAAGCTCTTGCTATGGACTTCTTAGTACGTAAAGCACCCACAAGGAACAGCAAAGAATACTGACACTTTTCCTCGATGACGGCTGGCTCGCTTCCGGGGCAAGAAAGCGAGTGATCCATGACGAGGAGCCTCGAATTTTCGGTGAGACATCGTGCTTGTGCTCAAATGAGAGTCCTGACCAAAATGGAGATAGGAAATCCCGCCTGAGATATTTGTTAATTACCAAGTGCTATGTGGGCTGCTAGTATGCTTCAGGTTAGTCATTACTTAAGCGAGCAGATCTACAGATTAGATAACACGAAGGCAGATCATAAAGTACCCTGCAATAGTAAATGGTGTGACCCTCGTTATCCCATCACAGCACTAAAGGATTCGGTATCAAGAAGCCAAGTTCTCAGTTCCAACAGATATATGGCTCAGATAGTACTTCAGGTGTACTAATTTATCTTTGAAAAGAAGCCATCAGCACTTCGCTCGGATTCAGTCTTTGTCCTGGCCGCTTTACTACGGATGGCCGATCATACTGATGATGCTGCTTCGTCGCAATTCTTCCTAGACTGCTCAAGATACTTATATGCGTTCATGTCAGTACACCCTGTACCAACAGCTGGTAGCACAGTGGATGTCATTAGCCAGCGATATGCGGAGATATGGGAGTATTTAAATTTTCCCCTCATGTTGTGTAGACATCAGTAAGGGTAGAAAAAATTCCATCACTGCCCAAAATGTAAAGCATTCATGATATGGTACGTGGCTTAGATTCTGTAGTATCTATAGTAACATACATTCAATCAGATTCACCTGAATGCCAAATCGTAATCAATGGTGTGGTAGCAGAACGAACATGCTATCCGTCAGCCCAAAGCCTAATAAAGCGTGGCACGGATCGCACGGTCTGTGCGATATATGTCGCATAAGACTTCCCATCACCAAACGATGACCATCATGATGTCAACTCACCGATGGGAAAGCAGGCAGAGCAATTAGGACTGCGAGGTTACACGGTAGGAGAAGCTGATGTGCAGTAGATTGCGTCTGATCGCCCGAAGATCTGTCGCGGTGAAGGCTAGAGCAAGTGGCAGCTAGAAGCCTACTTATTAGGAGTAGGACTGAGATAGGGTCGGTCCTTGTCCGGGTTGTGGCCTGCCGGGGGTTGACTTGCATAGCGATGGGGGTCCCGCGTAGCTTTATAGAGAGCCGGTGGCACCTATTTCAGCTCACGAGGCTGCGATGGGCTGCTTGTTCCACCGATTGTGGTGTGCGGGCCGGCATACATCATGCGGCTACGACAGGCGATTGGTAAGATGGGATGATCGTGACATCTCGGAGACTTCCCCATTCCAGATAATGCCATCCGCGCAAATCTCATCCCATCGAAGCCGTGGGTTTAGCTGTGCGCGACTTGAACACTGGCCCAAATCCAGCGGTCAGGTACCACAGTTGCACGGAACCACATGTGTAAGTAAGCCTGGTTCATTCTCGCTGGTGGTCGCCGGTCGGACAGGGGGAGGTCGGTTGCGCCGTCATCTTCATGCGCTGTACTCCCCACCTCGCCCTCCCTCAAACCGTCCTAATGGAACCAATTAGCCGGCATATGCGAGCAGTGGGATAGGAGAGAAGGAGCGACATTCAAACTTGACAGGACCGCGTGCAATGCGTCAGCAGTCGAGCCTCCCAAGGTGGCCTAACAAGAAGTCGGCACATCGGTTGCCAAGGCGCGCTAAAATAGTCTGGCAACCTCCCGTTTTGTCACAGAGCGCATCCCCAATCCCTCCCTTGTTTCTGCATGCATCTTGAGTGGCTCATGCCTTTGCTCCACACGGAAAGCAAATGACGGTTTAGCCAGCCAGCTTAACACCAGCTAGTGATGAGTTTCAGAAACCCTCTTTTTCGTTTCCCGCCTTTCCAATACCCTCTCATCTTCCGCCGTTTCCCCCAAGCCCACCGCCAGCAAACTTTTGATCCTCGACGCTGCTGCTCTAGCTTGATTCTGTCCCCATCCTGCGACTTCTGAACATCATTGACTGGCGATAACCTAGCCTACCCTGTAATTCCTCCTTTGATGGCGAGCCATCACCAGCAGCCAGCGTCTCCCGCAGGGATGCATCTGCATCATGGCCCTCCAGGACACCCTCAGGTCAACGGCGTGATGCCAATACAAGCTCATCACAAAATTACTCCAGCCCATCTTGCGTCGCTTAACGAAGCTGTCTGGTTGGGTATCGGTATGGACTCCATCTCATGCTCTATGGAAAGACCTGTCGCTAACGGCCTTTGCAGGCAGCGCATCAGAACTCATGGGCGACCTCGATGGCGCTTTTACTGCCTACGAGCGAGCTCTGCGACACAACTATCAGTCTGTTACAGCTATGAATGCTATTTCATGTATCTTAAGGACGAAAGAGAATTTCCCAAAAGCAGTCGAATTCCTCCAGGCGATTCTTAAAATCGATGGCAATAATGGAGAAGTTTGGGGTAGCCTGGGTACGTATCCCTCTCCATTCCGGTTCTTGTTGACACTGACACTTCTAACAGGACATTGCTATCTCATGATGGAAGACCTACAACAAGCTTACGCAGCTTATCAGCAAGCCCTCTATCACCTACGAGATCCTAAGGTCGGTGACTGTGAAAATTTGGTCGGATCCATGATTGACTCTGTTTGAACAGGAGCCCAAATTATGGTATGGCATTGGTATACTGTACGATCGGTATGGGTCTCTCGAACATGCCGAGGAAGCTTTTTCGCAAGTCATGCGGATGCAACCGGATTTCGAAAAGGCCAATGAGATATACTTTCGACTTGGCATAATCTACAAACAGCAACAGAAGTATAACCAGAGCTTGGAGGTGAGATTCCGATCGTTTGCTCCTTCTGTTTTGCTAAAATGGACGCAGTGCTTCAAATACATCGTGACCAATCCGCCACGACCACTCACTGAGGAAGATATTTGGTTTCAGATTGGCCATGTGCATGAGCAACAGAAAGACGTAAGCAATCTGATCCGCAATCAGGGCTTCTTTGCTGATAACCTCCCAAGTATGACTCTGCAAAGGCCGCGTACAGGCGGGTTCTTGACAGAGACCCCAACCATGCTAAGGTCCTGCAGCAGCTGGGTTGGCTGCATCACCAGCAGAGCACGGCTTTCAGCAGTCAAGAACATGCAATCGAATACTTGGAGAAATCTGTTAGTTCGGGTGAGTGAATTTCGATGTCTTCCTAATACTTGGTCGCTCTCAAATATTGATCTTGCTACCAGATAATTCTGATGCCCAGAGTTGGTACCTCTTGGGCCGATGCTACATGTCTCAACAAAAATATTCCAAAGCCTACGAGGCATATCAACAAGCGGTGTACAGGGACGGACGCAACCCTACGTTCTGGTGCTCGATCGGCGTTCTTTATTACCAGATCAACCAGTACCGTGATGCTCTTGATGCATACTCCCGTGCAATACGCCTGAACCCGTACATCTCGGAGGTGTGGTACGATCTAGGTACCCTGGTAAGCTCGCAGCTTGAAGATCAAACATGTGTAACCGGCTACTAACGGTCTCATTCAGTATGAATCGTGCAATAATCAGACTGCGGATGCCTTGGACGCGTACCAACGGGCTGCTGACCTTGACCCGAGCAATGTGCACATCAAAGCACGTTTGAATCTTCTCCGAAACGGCGGTCAGTCTGCTGGTATGCCGAACCAGCAGCACCCTCCTGCTCCTCAAGACGTCCATCCTCAGCAGTATCAAGCTGCCGGTGTTGGTGCTCCTCCCGGTCCACAATGGGGTGTCCCTGGCCCGGCACCGATGCCTCAAGGGCCTGCGCCAGCCCCAGCCGGTCCTCCACCCGATTGGAACCGACGCTTGGCAGATATTCAACAGCATTCTCAGAGTCAGCCACCGATATCGAACCCCTACGAACACCGTGACCGTGGACCACTACCACCCAGACAATTGAGCCCACGTATGGACCAGATCAGATATCAAGATCAGCACCGCCATACCCCAGTCCGCCGATCTTCTCCCCCCCCAAACCTCGGTCACATTGGGTCAAGCTCGTATCCTGGCCCGCAAGGCCTGCCACAACCACAAATCCCGGCCCCTCAACCATCCGTTCCCGCGCGCATCGCCAACCCAAATTACGCAGTGCCTAGCACGAGTATCATGCACAGCCAAGCGAGCGCTCATGGACCTCCTGGTCCACTGCCTCCATACGGTCGTGGGAACAGTCCGCCCCCTGAGATCAGACCCATCACTGACGACAGACCTCCATCGCCAGGTCCCAGCTACGGGCATCAGCAGTATCAGCATCATGCAAATCCGTCCCAGCCAGGCATTCTAACGGCGGGTGCACCGCCGCCAAGAGAGGCACTTGCCGCCGCCGAAGCAGCTGCTCGTGATCGAGAAGAACGGCCAGCGACTGGGTTTAAGCGGTCCTTTGAGTCAGAAGATGACTACAAAATGATGCATAAAAACCCTGCCAATGAGGACACTCGCAGTCGGCTTGAGAATCACAGGCACCGTCGACCCTCCCCGCCTGATCGGAAGCCGTCACCGCCTCGGCGAGGACCTAGTCCCCCTCGGGGCCGGCAGCCATCACCACCTATCAGACATCAACGGAACATGTCTGAAGCTCGGCACGAAGACCAACGGCGGGCGGACGAGAACTACCATCCATCCGAGGCGGCCCACCATCCGCCTACGTTGCCATCGATGCAGCAACAAGGGCCATCGGAGCATCATGGGTCTATGGCTGAGCCGGGTCGAGACGAACGACGGGAAACGTTTGAGTCGGCAGCGCGCAAAATGGAGGTTGACGAAGATTATGATGATGAGGGCGAGGATGATAAGCGACTAGGCGGCTCCGGAGGACGTAACAGCCCACAGCGGAGCGGGATGCTGAACGGACAGACGAAGACGGAAGTGACGGCATAACCGATGGTGCAATGAAAACGTCTGGGTCCCCTTTTAGCCGGCCATGCGGCTTACTACATGGCAGATATCAGGGTGAAGTGGAAGCTGATCTCGAGCAGCGATAAGACCGTCGTGTTGCAAGGGTTTGGTTAGCTAGTCCATCATGATAAAAGTAAGAAGGTGGCAGTGGTCACGTGGGATATGGGAGAGGATATGTAATGATCTGTTTATGATTACTGAGTCACATACTTCATAAGAGGTGGTTTTTCAATTCTCACGGGCTTGTTCAGAGATCAGTACACATGGCTTTAAAAGAACAGGAAAAGGTAAACCAAACAAGAAACATGTATATATCTCAAGTTATATGCTCCAATTCGCATAGCTCGACAGTCGTATTGCATGTGTTGTGTCCTGATGTCAAGCTACTCATCAAATTGGGGTGATATGTCATCTAGCAACCTGAAGTGCATTACTTGTTCTTCTATCTTCGCTACCATACGTTTCTCATTCATAGTTGCTGTAATCTAGAGAAGTTTGACTCGAACAGCATTGAATAAACGAGGGTCGATGACATGGGTTTTGATATCTGTTTCTTTACTAGCGTGCCAAGAGTCAGGTGTTCCCTCTAACTGGACTCATCCCGATTATTCGGTACTGATTGGGTCATTCCTTCCGTGTGACAAATAGAAGCACGTCGGTGTCTTGGAGAAGGGTACCGTACCACTTTTGAGAAATTTACGCTCTGTTTCAAGGCGGATCACTTGATTTGGTCTTCATGACGTTACTTTTGTCTGGTCGAGAACTATAGCCGGTACCTCGTCTATTAGGCTATAAGAGGGCGAAGGCTTCCTTAAGGGCTCCTCAGCTGGTCGGCCCGGTCTGTAGACGATACGGGAAAACCGCTGAGCTTTCATCTCTTTCTCTTCTTTTAATGATGATGAAGAAATGACACAACCAAGCAGTCGGTTTCGTGCGGGCTGGCGCACCAATCCATCCGTCTTTTCCGGTAGAGCCAAGTCATGGCCAAGACCTTCCAAGCTCTTGGCTCTATGCTCCCAAGACTTTTGCCATGTTCCTACCCTCCGCTTGGGGTGCCCCAGCAAATATGGATGATAATGCCCAGCGTTGCCCAGCAGACGACAAGACTTCTCATCTACTCCGCTCCAGCACAAGATGGAAGTCAAAGACTATTCCTCTTGCTTCGTTGCCTTGACTAAACCATCCCTTTCTGCTTTATCTCCCCCTTCCTTTCCTATCACTTTTTGAGTCTCCAAAGTGCTATCGTCATGGAGGAAAAGAATCTTCCGGTCTTGTTTGGGAAGTCGGAGGCATCGAGCACGAGGACACCAATGTCTGCTACCTCTGTATCTCACACTTACCCTCAATATCCGGAACAGACTCTCCAGTTAAATTCACGGAAGGACTTTACCTCCGTTCCCATGCCGCAATCCTCCACCGGGTCTTCCCCGTATCTTCAACCCCACAGAAGTTATAATACCATCTCCTCTACAGATGGAGCACCCAAGTCAGCAAGGTCTTCAAGATCTTCCAGTGGACAGTATGGAAGCAGATCCAGTCCTCGACACAGTGAACGTCGTTCAAGTCCACCAATAGTTTTCGGACCCGGATCTTTGCCGTCATCTCGTCAAGGTAGCTATGCGGAACCTCGCCATTCATCCCGTCATGATCCGGAAAAGGGAAACCCAACACTTCATTCCGTATTGAATGGGCCCCATGGGAGCCAAACCTTCTCAACCTATATCTCAGAGGATGAGGAAATAATCAAAGAACATACTATCTGGATACTGGTTAGTTGAAAGAATCCTTTTCCCACGAATGTCCCAGGATGGCGCTGACAGAGGTCTTAATACCAGGTCTACCTATCCTTTTTCTCCCCTATCGTAGCCACAATGGTATCCGTCTTTACACTACTTTCAACCATATTTTTTCTCCTCCTCTCGCCTATTCTCTACTTCTACAAACCCTGCAGACCGCTCAGGGAACGACTTTACGCATTTCTTACGCCTCCCATTCATCTCCAGCTCGGTCTAGTCTTTTCCGAATCGGAATCCGACTACGACGGGATTAAACCAGAGAATTACAGCAGAGACACTGTTGGAAAAGTTTTTACAATTATTGCTATTCATACATTCTCCCCTGTCTATGCAGCCGGCATTGCAGTTACGGCATGGATAGCAGCAGGGTTCTGGGCCACGGCACTAATACTAGGCAATCCGGATGGCAGAGATGGAAAGGATGATGGAAAAGCAGTAGTGTTGGGTGTGAGGAGTCTATGGGAAAGATGGCTGAGGAGGGGACTGAGATGACCGTGGATGCATTTCTTCTGCGCAGATTTCCCGAGCACGAGGCGTTGGCAGGCGTTGAAGAAGGTGATGTCACATGGCTGACGAGGCGTTGAGACTTGAAAACTTTCAAGAGCATTGATACCCTTGCCTTTTCGGTATTTCGTGCACTTTTATACTTATGTACATACTGCTAAGTCTTTTAGGAGGAAGTTCCCTTGAAATCAAACAGAATCAAGAACTTGGAAGAGGGTTAGATATCAGGTAGCTGAATACTATGTTCAACACCATATATGTATCCCGCTTGTTTGATTAGGTAGTCGTCAAATGGTTTCACGTCTCATTTTTAGGTAAGGGTCTCCTATTGCGCGAGTCTGGAAATCCAATTGCTAGGTCATCGGCAGAGGTAAGGAAAAGACATAGATGATATGTCCATTTTTGACTCGTCTAGATCAGACAGTAGTGTATCTAACCTATATTTTACTCTGTCGTTCCGCCGCTGATACGCGGAATCTTGCCGGCCCTGCTTTAAAGACGCCATTATCCCATATCCTATACCCTTAGGCCTTGTTCCCTGACTCCAATGTCATGAATCCAGTATCCCATACGATGCAAAATCCATGTCGTTATATGCTCGTTCAAAATAATTACGCATACCGTACGCTCGGTTGCATATACTGCGGTGGTATAGGAGGTGGTGGAGGGCCATGCTGCCAATTTGGTGGCGGTGGCCCGTTCCAGAATCCATTCGGCGCTCCGCTTCCCCTCGAAGCATTCCATCCATTACCCTGTGGTGTCGGTCCACCAACCCATCCCTGCTGCATTGGAGGGCTGCGTGCTCGTACGCGTTTCGGTCTTCGGCAGCGGCGTATACAGCAGCTAAGGATGCCGAGGAGGATGAGACCGCCGACACCGCAGGAGACACCGATGACGAGGGGACGGTTATGGTCGATCCAATCGCCGATTTCTCTGGCAGTAGAAGAGCCCTTGCATTGACCCTGCAAAGACAGACCGTTAGTTTCAATGGCAAATTCCAAATTTGTGGGGTAACATACATTCGAGCATCTGCCTCCGCCCCCACAAGGGGTCCCATCGAGAAAGTTCTGTTGCATACTATAGCAAGTGTGGGCGCCGAATTCGGGGGAAGCGCAAGAAAGAGTGCAATCTTGAGTATTACACGCGTATGTATCGTTGTTTGAGGTGTATGATCCCATCAAGCTCTTACATTGCTGATCACGAGAGGTGCATTGGCCGGACGCGCACTGTGTACTCGCAGAGCTGTTACCGCAAGATTGGCCGTCTGGAGCAGAGGCATCGAACGGACAGGTAGCATTGTTGCCAGAACATGTCTCCTGTGGGTCGCAGCTTCCGGTACTTGGTCTACATACTGTCCCGGCGGCAGCGAACTGGCAATTATTGCAGCAAGCTTCGTTAGAGTCGTCGCACCTGGCACCAGTCTTGAACTTGCAAGTTGTAGGCTCGCAACAAGCATTGTCGCCACATCCTGCTTCCCCTCCACAATCGCACTCTTCGTCGTCCTCAACGATACCGTTGCCGCATTGATGGCCAGATACAGAAGGCACATTTCTGTTGTCTGTGAGACAAGTCGTTTTTACACCGTTTCGACCAATGGCCGAACAGACGTTGCCGAGTGTGCATTGACTGAATTCGGAGATGCCTTGGCCCGTTGACGGGTTCATTATGAACCTCTCCCCGGCATCGCAGGTGGAATCAGATAAGGGACAGCATTGTTGCGCATTGACCGAATTCTGGTTACTACATGCCGATGAATCGCAATCGTGTACGGCGCCAAAGGTATGCCCAGATTCATGTGCAATGACCTGCCATTCGTTCCCCGTCTTCGCCACAACGTTGGCACCACTGACCACCTCTCCAGTCGCCTTTGTCACGTCGGTGACACAAAGCTGCCCAAGCCAAGAAAGGCCAACTTCAGAGCCCGTGGCGCAATTGGTGAGTAGTGTCCAGTAGGCGTTTGAGTCATTCCTTTCACCCCGCCATTCCGAGAACATGTTTAAGCGATCAGTGATGGTTACGCTGCTACTGCATCCAGTGTTCCAAGGTGCGTCTTGAGAAGCGCTCGCTGGGCAATCTCGCTTGTTGATCGTCAAGTTCGCTAGACCAAGTGTGATGCTGAAGGTCTTCTCGTAGAGATTGGAAGCCGTCTGAAACTGCTGAATAACATGCGGTGTGATTTCTTGGTCAGTCTCGAAGGATGCAGTGTATTCGCAGTCAGTAGCGACGCCGACCAGAGCAACCTTTCGTGTTGTGGGACACCCGTCCCGATGACCGATTGCTGCTTTCAGGTTGACAACACCACTATTACCTCCAGAGGGGATACCACTGGTATCAATTTGCCTCTTCCCAAAGAGAGAGCTGACAGATGTGGAACCCCACAGACCGGCGACCTGTTGTTTTGAAGTTGGGGCAAAAATTGGATGTGCGGGATCTGAGTTGAAAGTCAGAAGGTCTGAGGAGCACGAGTGGTCGGTATCAGCAGAGCGCTTCAAATCGTCATAGTGGCTGGAGCCGCGCCGAAAGATGTCCGAGTCTCTGTAAACAATCATATATTCATCACCACCACGTTCCAAGTCCGGGTCCAGGTCGTGTTTTGTCTTGAGGTAGTTTGAGCGTAGTAGAACATGATGGTGATCTCGACCCAGAGTAAAGGCGCCCTCGAAAAGCGGGTCTGGGCCGTCTCTTTTCACCGTAATCCTAGCCCACCCAGCCGACATCCAGCTCCCATCGTGACCCTGAACCCAAGACTCGCCCAGAAATACTCGGTGGTCATGGCGATTGATAGGCTCCCTCCTTTCAACAGCCCCATGTTCGTCCAGATAGGTGACGACAGCGCCCTGGGCGATTATATCATGATTTGGCTCGAGGGTTAATCGAATCCGCTGCTGGCTCTGGTGTAGGTTGAAAAAGAGATCAAAGTCGGAGAAAGCATGGACTCGATGCGAAGGCGTTCGGATCTCGGGGTTCTCAAGTAGAGAAAGGTATGTGATAGGTTCTCTACTTCGAGAGCTGGCTGAAAGCTCACGTCAGCCTTGATTTAAGCGACGGACGGATATCAAGGAATATACCTTCCACGACAAAGAGGCACGCAAGAACAGCGCTGATGATGGCACGTATTCGGAAGGGCACTTTCATCGTTCTGTGTGAGATAGGGGTGAGGACGGAGAGCCCGCGCTGCTCTTGGACTGTCGCGAAGATGGGTTCGAGCAGAAGAGGGCGGATCGGAGAACAAAGAGAAGGTCGAATTCAAGGACTACATCAATAAGGAGTTTCGATAGGAGGATTTTGAGATGTGAAGTGTATAGGTGATTTTAGATGCTATTTTCGGGACGATACGGAGGCTGCGTCAGCCGGCCAGAATGTATGGCGGTGCTGGTCCCTAGGCGTAATCCTCTAGGCGAGTGGAGATGTATAGCAATGAAGCGAGTGAACAAAGGACAGACCCTTCTTGCTGTGACGAAGTAGCCTCGAAAGGACGCGCAATCATCAAAGAGAAGTGTGAAGTGGGAGGGGTATCGGCGTCAAGAGAGCCCTGAAAGGCTATTGGATGGTGGACTTGGTCTCGACGTCTCTCGAGCAACTCGCCACTTCCTTGTCCTTTCTGGAAACACTTGGCGTCAGAAGATCCATCGGCTAGAATTAACGGATATGCACCGCCAACCTCCGAGCCTCCATATCTGCACTTTTCCAGATCATGGCTCACGCTGTTGAATCCATCAGATATTTCACTTGTAAACTGGACTTCCAGACACCACTAGCTACAAAGTCGACTCCTAAAAATTGCCGAATTTCGACTCATAGCAATGAACACCCGCCGACCACTTCGCAACTCCAACAGCATGAACATTTGCTTCCTCTTTATCCTGCTATTTAGGTACCTGTCTTACTAGGGCACGTTTCATGATTTCACTTTTTGCGTGATTCATGAGCCGTTTGAATGATCTTATCGACTACACTTGGGTCCGATAACTATTGTTCGTGTCAGTACGGAATCCATGTCCCTGCTTCTCTTCTTTTCTGCACATACCGTTGATGTGTCTCCCAATGAGTCTTCTTCGCCCGAGAGGATTTTCCGTAAGATACGTCGCATGATTTTCCCAGATCGCGTTTTGGGCAGATCGTCTACGACGAAGATGGCCTTCGGCGCTGCAAACGGTCCGATTGATTTACGAACCTGAAGGACGAGATCTTTCTTAATCTGCTCACTAGACTCATTTCCCTCCTTGAGAGAGACAAAAGCGTTGACCGCTTGACCCGAGAGCTCATCATTAATTCCCACTACCGCTGCCTCGGCCACTTGGTCTTTGAGAAATTAGCAACGCAAGTCGGCCATCTAGCACGGTTCGACTTACGATGTTCCAATAAGGCCGCTTCGATCTCGGCAGTTGACAATCGATGTCCGGACACATTCACCACGTCGTCCACCCGACCTCGGATCCAGTAGTAGCCTTCGTGATCTCTTCCTGCCCCATCACCCGTGAACTAGGAATCATCAGCACCGGCTATTCAACTCGAACCTTATCCTACTCACATAGTAGCCTTTGTATACGTTCAGGTAGGTGTCCATGTAACGCTTGTGGGCTCCCCATACGGTCCGAGCCATACTGGGCCATGGCTTCTTGATTGCTAACACACCTTCCACATCGTTTCCATGGACCTCCTCACCAGACACTGGATCAATGATGGCAGGTTCGATCCCAAAAAAGGGCAGCGACGCGCTTCCTGGTTTGGTTGGCGTTACGCCTCCCAAGGGTGTAATAACATGTGATCCAGTCTCGGTTTGCCAATACGTCTATACAGAATCAGTGGTGAGAGAAAGATGCAGACGCTGGTGGACTCACGTCAACAACGTGGGCTTCTTCTTTTCCGACAATCTCGAAATACCATTTCCATACCTCTGCTGCTATGGGCTCGCCGACCGAACCGAGGACTCGCAGATGCTTCATTGGATGCTTGGCGTGGGAATCGCCTGCTCGCTTGAGCAATCTCAAAGCGGTCGGGGCCACGTAGAATTGTGTCACTTGGTACTTATCGATAACCTCCCAATACCGAGAGAAATTCGGATATGCCGGAGTTCCCTCGAAAACCAGGGTCGTTACTCCCAATAGCAGAGGCGCATACACGACATAGGTATGGCCGGTAATCCAACCAACATCACCGCCGCAGAAGAATCTGTCACCATCATGGATGTCAAAGACATACTTGCCTGTTGCTGCCGCGCCAAGGAGATAACCGGCCGTTGTATGCATCACGCCTTTAGGTTTGCCAGTAGAACCAGAAGTATACAGCAAAAATAGAGGATCTTCCGAATTCATCGACTCTGGCGCAATGTAACTGGGATATTTCTCTAATTCCTCGTGCCACCACAGATCTCGACCTTTAGTCCATGGAACTTCGGCACCAGTTCTCTTGAAAACCAGACAGTGAGCCACATCGGGGCAATTTTTCAAGGCGTCATCGACAATCTTCTTAGTCCCAATGACTTTACCGCCTCTCTTCCCTTCATCGCTAGTGATGACAACTTTGGACTGTGCATCTAGGACACGATCTTTCAACGAGTCGGAGGAGAAGCCGGCAAAGACGACCGAGTGCACTGCACCAATGCGAGTACATGCCAGGAACGCGATCAAAGCTTCAGGTACCATTGGCAGGTAAAGGGCTACGGAGTCACCCTTCTTCACGCCCATCTTCTTGAGGACGTATGACAATTTGGAGACCTCACGCAGAAGCTCCCCATAGGTGATGGTCCTTCCCTGATTCGGTTCGTCGGCTTCATAGATGATGGCGGGTCTGTCAGGGTCTTTGAAGGCATGGCGGTCGACGCAGTTGTAGGAAGCGTTCAGCCTGCCTTCAAGAAACCAGGCATTGTCGCCATTCTGGAAGGAGCCGGTGTGCACGGTCTGGAAGTCGCGCTCCCAAGTGAGCAAATCCCGGGCCATCTTTGCCCAGAAAGTGACGGGGTTCTCTATTGATTCTTTGTAAAGCTTCTTGTACTCATCCATTGATTCCAGATGAGGTTTGGCTGGATGTTTACTGCATTTGATCCTGTCAGCAGTGCTTCCAAACCTGAAGGGTTCTCTTTCTAGCCGCTGAGAGGACTGACTCGAAGAAAGGTTTGGGTATGTTGTAGGTATCGATGTTATGGGCTTCGGCGACCACCATAGCCGGCCCTGTGGGCGGAGCTTGTTCTTCGCTCATGGCTACAACGGCCCAGCCAGGGACTATTAACTAGAATCTGGCGAAGTAGTTGACTTTTGACAATCGATAGACGTTGATCACTGGCTTGATCTTCAGCTACACAACGCGACGAGACCTATGTTGGTTACGAGACCAAAGTAGCACAGTCACATAGATAATATCCCGAAGAAGCAGTGAATGAAAGCTGGGTAATCGACGTCAATGTTGAAATATGCCGGACCGCTGGAGCTTCAACTAGGCAATAGCTCGGCGTGTGGGGTACCGGATGATCATCCAATGCGGGCAAATGGAATATTTTCTGGCCAAGCTCGAATGCCCCACGCGGAGTGGAAGTGAAATCAATTCTCCGGGCATACGTAAAGATTTGGAGGTCCAAATTCACTACAAACACGCAATAATCGTACTGCGACAACTCCACCGATTATATTCAAGAATTTGATGAAAATTCTCTTTCTTCACCATCCACCCTAGTCGTTGCATTCATCTATTATTATCCTGACGATATCATTTGAAGACAACGCTCATGTGATCAAAGAGGTATCTGACAGAAAGGGCTGTGACGTCATGTCTGCAGGTCCAGTATTCATTTCAACGTGGCATGCCCCTCAATTTTCGTCTCATCCAAAGGAATCGCTTGGTAAGACCCAGATTTTCGCTATCTGGTTCCAGCTTCTGTGCCGATCGACATGATATTGCATAATGGCGGTTAAGCGAGCATTGTCATGCAATAACCGCTGTATCTGATTACATTGAGTAGTTTCCTCTCCTGTAACCTTTCAAGCAATTCATAGGATTGATTATCCTTAAATTCCGCTGGTTTCATGATGGCCACCCTTGCCTTCACCAGCGCTCGAGTCTGCCATGACGGTGCTATTCTCGCTCCGCAATCCGTATTTGTAGATACGACCACTGGCTTGATTGTAGCTTCTCCCCAGACAGCAGACGTTAAAACGGTCGATATCCAAAATCGCGTCCTCGCTCCTGCCTTCCTAGAGCTTCAGACCAATGGCTGTGTCGGTGTGCATTTCACGAACTATACTGACGACGATGAATATCTCCAGAATCTGGAGAAGGTAAGCAGATGGATGGTGAAAAGAGGCGTTGGAGGCTGGTGGGCCACTGTGCCGACAGTGGACAAGGACTTGTATAAGAAGGCAAGTAGAACACCCTCATGTCAAACATGTTTCGCCTTTCTCTTCATAGCGCAATGAAAAAAGTTGCGAGGCATGGCGGAGGGAAATACTTGTTGAAGATAGAGATATATAGGACACTTGAATGAGAAACATCGATCTACTTTCGCGATTATATTGGTCATTGGGTGTCTTGACCGACCCAATAGTGGCTTAATAAAATGAGGCCTTTCAGGAGTTGACTGCAACCCTTAAGACTTCGTACTCTATCATACTAAGTCTCCCTTTCAGATACTTCCACTCCTCAGACCACGATCTTTCGATGGCGGAGCCACTCTGCTTGGTGCACACTGCGAGGGCCCGTTCCTGAACCCTTCCAAGAAAGGCGCTCACTGTACATACACATGATGCCCTCAGCAGAAATGAACCGCTGAGGTAATGCACCAGATGCTTCACTTATGCAAACCCCATCCCAGTCCTCCATTTCCGACATCTACGGCAACACTTCGTCTGTCAAACTCGTCACCGTTGCCCCTGAGCTTTCCGGCGCAACCGACCTCATTTCCGATCTGGTCCAGTCTAGAGATATACGCGTCTCCCTGGGCCACTCCGCGGCCACATACTCCACCGGCCACTCGGCCATCAAGTCCGGCGCAACATGCCTAACCCACGTTTTCAACGCCATGGAGCCCCTTCACCATCGTTCCCCCGGCCTCGCCGGCCTAATTGCACTATCCTCAGATTCTTCTCCCTTAGACAAAGAAGTAAACGAAGAAGCCGAAAACAGAAGAGCAGAAGCAAAGCCAACACCACCCTACTACTCTGTAATCGCAGACGGCATCCACCTGCACCCCTCCACCCTGACCCTCGCCTTCCGCTCCAACCCCCAAAAATGCATCCTCATCACCGATTCCATCGAGCTCGCCGGCTTGCGCGACGGCCTGCACCCAGGCAACGCGCAGATCCCGCACCAGCAGCGGAAAGTAGGTAACAGGGTCACCATCGAGGGTACGGATACGTTGATCGGAAGTTGCTGCGGCATTGACGAGTGCGTGAGGAATCTTGTCAGATGGTCCGGGTGCAGTTTGGCGGAGGGGGTGAGGTGCGCGACGGAAAATGTAAGCCAGATGATGGGCGTGCAGGATAGGGGGTTTGTGGAGGTGGGGAGAAGGGCGGATTTTGTGGTTCTGGGGGAGGGGGGTGAGGTGGAGGAGACGTGGGTTGCCGGGAGGAGAGTTTGGAGTAAGGCGGATGATGATGAGGGGACGATTGCCGATTGAAGAGCTTGTACGGTAGTATCTGTATCGCACACGATGTTGTATTTGACGACTTCTGGGATCATTGTTTTAATAATCTGAACAATATCGTCCTGTCTCCTCCGTGGAACGCAATGGTAGTTAGAGAAAATGAGCAGAGAAATCGGTCGTATGTCATCTACCAACCATTTCTGTAAAGCTACACGTTTCCGGACTTGTGGCCGAGCTGACGAGGCCGATTTTTTTAAGTTCAGTACGAGTGAGTAGTCAAGTACAACGGACAATAAGCGTGCAGCATTCCCTCCGTTACAAGGCAGACGAAAAAGAGGTAAAGATTTAATAAGCTTGCTGAACATGTTACCTTCCTACCGCGAGCGATGGCTGGTCGAAGATGCTAAAAGTCCAATGAAATAGAATCGTTCTTGAGTCGGCATTCGGGTCTTTTTTTTTAGTTTCTATTTTTTTGTTCATATTTTTACATTGCGAAATGAGAGACTGCTCTCATTCGATTAGCCGGGCTTACCTCTAAATATTATGATCTTCATAGGTGACGTCCTGTCCAAAGGTCTCTGTCTTAACAATCGCGCCGTTCCCATGCCCATGCCAGGCTTTCGCTGGCCGTGATGTATCAGCGGCAATGTGCACGTCCCTGTTGGTACCTGGGGGTCCCAACTCGATATAGCTCGCATCCATCAACCCATCACCGATCGGTCTGTTGTGAGAGGGAGTTTTGAGGCCAGATCGAGTGTGGTAGTCGTAATGGTTTACCAGACGTGAATCCCTATCCGCTTTCCAGACGGTCTTTCGCAGCAGTGGCTTCAATGTTGTCATGCACCCGCAGATAATCCCGGTGTTCAACTCGATGCACCTAGGTGCCGCGTCAATATCATCAAAATTTACGAACCGGGAGCAACATACAACCAAAGAAGACTGTTGGAATTAAGCCAGGTAGCGTCGGTGTTGGGCTGAGCGCTGACGATTTCGACCTGACGTATTATTGTTGTAACGCACGCACTGCGCCGGATTGTCAGCTAGTCGAAGAAAGGAAGATCTGGCAGCGCTTACAAGGTAGCTGTGGCGAAGATGCCAACGACTGCCAATTTCATTTTCTTCGGCAAATTCAGACCCCAGATCATAGGCGTTGGCATGAAAAGGATCAAGAAATCGGTGATAATGTAGATATACCCGCCAGCCACGGCGATGTTAATGAGCGATATACAATGTCCCGGGGTCAATGGGTCCCATGATTTGTGTATTGGAATGCATTCGAAGACGATGAGAAGGGCGCCGATGATCGAATATACCGTCCACATGACGGTCACTGCGTGGACAGCCCATCGGAAATGCTGATTGATGCCGAACACCCGATAATAAAGGAGGAGAATTGACAGTTTGGCGAGGTATATCCCCACGGTATAGATGAGTGATTGCGTATACGCATACTGAAGCGTGGTCCGTTAGGAATTTTGCTTAAAAGATTCTATAAGACAGTACAAAACCAACCTTCAGGAATGGAGTGAGAAGTTCCACTCGCACTTCCCACGCGTGTTTTCCGACCCCATAGCGCTCAGCTGGCAGAAAAATAAGCATAAAGCATAGATCGAAAGGACAGTTGAGTCTCAACCTACATATGATACAGACTGCAGAGAACGCAATTGAAGCGGCCTGGCGAAATCAGCTCCTGGGGTTGTCGGAAAAGTAAAGAAGTATATAGAAATGGCATACGAGCGAAAGGATAGCAGTATCTACCAAATTCGGTCAACCGAATACTGTCAATGACGATGGCGAGAAGGATCATGTCTCACAGTCGTCCCAACCCCAGCTTTTCCCGAGTGTTCTTGACAAGCCGCGTGCGCCAACGAATGCGGCCGCGAGGATTGGACAAACAATACAGGCAACGACCATCGATCGAGCGTGCGAGATAGGATGATCGAAATCAGGCGTCACTCCAGGAGGAGCGGGGATGATTCCTTGCTGGGGAGTCGCCATAACGAGCGTACGGGACTGCCTTAGACGACAATGAACACATCTTGTTCTGGTGCTCCCCCAGCTTTGTATCTGAATCGCAAGCTGATCTTCGTCGCGCTAGAACGGTCCACTCAATCCTTCTCCATCTTCTCAAACGCAGCCGTAGTCGGCCTAGCCACGAAGGATTAAGTACAGTGTGCTTCTGTGGTTCTTGCCAGGATAAGCGTTGCACTTCTCGTACGCTATTTTGTGCATATCCCGTGTCATCTCCTCACTGACACCACTCGTTCAAATAAGCGTTCAAGCTTGAGACGTCAGTGGCATCGACTAGCGAAGATTCAGAGGCGAACGATTTAGGAACTGGGCTTCCATTTATTTTCGGCTGGGATACCCCTGCGTAGCCAATTTCTCGCACCTTATTAGTGCGGCTCGAAGTGGAGTGGTTTCTTGCGGCATCTTCAGATCATCGGGTTCCCCACGTGGGAAAAGGAATCTCCAACAATCCAGCTCGACGAAGACATGTACAACACAGGCCCCAGCAGGGGTAAGATGCTACGATGAGACATATTGTTCTAGGGCTTCGGTCCATATGGGATTGCCAAGTGGAAGAAAAGCCCGGCAATTATCCTATTTCTCTGGCTGGTACAATCATCTTTCCGTTCCTCGGATTGTCGGCAAATTTCTAGAAGTACTATTCATCTCACGTCTGATCCGCATATTCACTAGTAGTTGGCAATCGACCGATCCTTGACCTATGGTCCCATCTCTAGCTGGACCTCTTGTAGGATATCTGCTACTACCATCGAATAGCATGACTGAGAATTTTTTGACAAACAGACTTTCAGGTCGAGACTCAGGGCACAAAAAATCGTTGTCGAGGAATTTCTCTCTGTAGCAAGCATGTTCTCGAGATCGAATGGGATTGTCCTGTTGAATGCCATAGCAGCAATAGCAATTCCCTGGTTATTGAAGTGCTAGATACTGGACTTATGTAGAAATCCCAATGTAAGTAAGCGATAAAACTTCCATAGCCAACTCAGCTACTTCGCGGGAGTACAGTCTGGGTCAGCGTGGTATGGGAGCGCCGTCATCTAGCGGCACCGCTGAATACGTGCCGCATCAGCAGAGGATAGTCCTTTGACACTTTCAAAACGAATTACCAAGAGGCAACTACTTGTAGATACAGCAATGATATTCTGTTCAGCCCAAAACAAACGTGGTGCAAGGGTCCAAAAGGGGGTATTTGTGCACATTTCCCTATTGAGATGAGAAAGCCACGGTCTGACGTCATGCATACCATCATCCTATCCACTTACGGTTTGGTGAATTATTGCCCAGGAAAGCGCTTTGCGTCCAACTTTCATGGATGTGTGAATTCCGACTACCATTGCTCACCTAATATTTCACGATCTGCGAGATTTTTGCATAGGCTCTTTTCTATCCAAAAGAAAGTTTGTGCTAATGATAAGTCCACGGTAGACAATTTTCTGCTGGCGTAGAGTAATCATTTTGGCTTTGGGTGGGGAAGCTCTCCTGAACTGCTAACGCAATGGCCGAACAACAACAGCATAAACCTGGAGGCTACTACAGCGGTGAGTTAAACGTTGTCAAATATCTGTCCAACTTTATTTCTACTTACTTTTCGACTACTAATTGACGTTTCATACTAGGGAAGAACAAAATCCCAGATATAAAGACCTTCGTCCAGAACCTTGACAAAGACAAACGAGAACGAGATCAAAAATTAGACGATGCTAGCAAAACAGGCCAGGGTAGAGGTGAAGCCAAACCTCATCAGGTATCAAAAGCTGGTAAAGAGGGAACTCGAAGGACTGTACGCGATCCCACCACCCAGAAAGAGGTGCAAATTGAGGACGTCGATGCCAGTTTCATGAAGGCTGTTGAGGATCCCCAGCTATCCGTACCAAATGTCAACTTAGGCAAGGATGCCACAGTCAAAACGGACTCTTCGCAAGCCAACCCTGAATATGGCCACAATCAGGATATCACCGCACCTCCGGATCCTGTCGCTGAGGGAAGTACATCGGATGTGCCAATCCACGGCGAGAAAACGAATATCCTTTTTCACCCCACACCGTCCGTTTCTTACGAGCCAATGTTTGCCATGCTGGAAAAAAGAGCTGGTGGTCTTTGTATAGGGGTATGCCTAGCAATCATCATTTTGGGCAAAATGTTCGGAGGTTCACTGAAAGGATTAATTCCTACCTCAATGTTTATCGCTTCAGGGATTTGGCTGTGGATGAAGGAGGTTGTTCGAAGTGGCAGAGAAGTAGAGTGGTCAAGTGAACAATCGAGAGGCGAAACGGTCAGTACCGCCATATATCACGCAACTTGTTCGTCCTTTTGGTTAAAACTTTGCGTTACTGATTTGATGTAGGCCGTTGCCAATCTTCTACCTGAGTCTGTCGAATGGATGAACACGTTGCTCGGGATCGTATGGGGTCTGATCAATCCAGAAATGTTTGCAGGTGTGGCGGACATGCTCGAGGATGTAATGGGTGCCTCAGTGCCGGGAGTCATCGAAAACGTCAGGGTCGCCGAGATCAATCAGGGCAGTAACCCAATCCGTATTCTGAGCTTGCGAGCTCTACCCGACACCCACGTGAAGGAGCTCAAGGAAAGCATTCATGCCGAGAACAAAAAAACCAAAGACCCCCAAGAAGCTGCTGCAGACGAGGAAGGTGGAGATTATTACAATCTGGAGGCCTCGTTTGCGTATCATGCGAAGCCCAGTGGCGCAGATTCCTCGTCCAAGGCACGGAACATGCACATGCAGCTCGTCTTCTACCTAGGAATTAAGGGGCTTTTCGGAGTACCATTACCTATTTTCGTTGAGTTACAAGGTCTCGTTGGCACAGTACGATTGCGGCTACAAATGACCCCAGAACCGCMGTTCCTGAAAACTCTTACCTTCACCCTTATGGGTTTGCCACAAGTCCAGGCTGGCTGTATTCCAATGGTCCAGAAGGGAGTCAATATTCTCAATCTGCCCTTGATCTCTAACTTCGTGAATTACGCGATCGGCGCGGCTGCGAGCATGTACGTCGCTCCAAAATCCATGTCGATTGACGTAGGTGCCATTCTGCAGGGCGACGACGTTCAAAAGGACGTCCTTGCCCTTGGTGTTATGTGGATCAGGATCCATCGCGCCACTGGTTTGAGCAAACAAGACAAGCGCGGCAGTAAACATGGTGGCTCCGATCCCTATATCACTCTGTCGTTCTCCAAGTACGGAAAACCAATGTATTGCACAAGGGTGATCACCGATGACCTCAATCCCATATGGGAAGAGACTGCAGCGTAAGTTGGGACCCTATATGGAAGAGGGATCTTGTTCGCGATCATGGCACCAGTACTGACTTTTTTAGGCTTCTGGTAACCCCTGAATTGATCAAAGCAGATGAACAGCTTAGTGTGGAGCTGTGGGATTCCGATCGATCCAGTGCTGATGATATCGTTGGGAAAATCGAGCTCTCGATGCAGAAGATGATACAACATCCTGGAAAGATGTATCCTCAAGTATCAAAGCTTAGTGGAATGGAGGCTGACAGTGATATGCCCGGGGAGTTACATTGGGAGGTAGGGTATTTCGGCAAGCCACAATTCCGACCAGCTTTGAGGACCGACGGGAAAAATCCAAGCCTACCAAAAGAACTTAAAGACAAGGATGAGTTCCAGGACGACAAAGGCACGCTGGATACCGAAGAGAAGGATGCAGTGGCTCATACGCCACCTGATCCACTATGGCCCAGCGGTGTTTGCAGTATCGTCATTCACCAAATCGTCAACCTCGAGCTTGAAAATATCCAGGGTAGCGATGGGAACAGAAAAGGTCGTGAATATGAACCAGCTAAGGCAGCAGGGGAGAGCACGGACGAAGAAAACAAGAAATTACCTAGCAGCTATTGCACGATTCTATTTGACGACGAGTTAGTGTATCGTACTCGTGCGAAGGTTGTAACCAGCAAACCGATCTTCAATGCTGGAACTGAGAGATTCATGCGCGATTGGCGATCTGGCATTGTTACCGTTACAGTGCGAGACTCCCGACACAGGGAACATGATCCAATTCTTGGGGTCGTTCCCTTGCGACTCTCCGATATCCTGCAGACGAGCTCTCAAGTCACCAGGTGGTACCCATTAGATGGTGGCATAGGTATGTGACTATGGCTGATTTTCCACAGAAGATGATATTGACTATCAGCAGGGTTTGGACGTATTAGGATATCCCTTCTCTTCCGAAGTGTGGAGACTCGCCTTCCTCCTAATATGCTTGGCTGGAACGTCGGGACCTTCGAGTTCACATCTGAAAAAATCTTAGCTCTCAACTACCACTCTCATGCGAAGCTGAAGATGCGAACTGGTGGTAGCAGTGGCGTGATTGGAAGAACTCAATGTCGAAGCTTGCCCGAGGGCGACGGCATGTTTTTTGATATAGCCAAAAAGGAGGGAAAGCACAATGTGCGGCTCCCAGTCAAATTCCGTTATCGATCACCCGTCATATTTGAATACCACGTAGCAGGCAAACGAGGAGCGGCAGCTTATTCGGTGCTCTGGCTGCACCACCTTGTCGATAATACGGTTACTGACATCAACATTCCTATCTGGACTACCAAGAATGGATCTCGCCTTACACAAAATTACTTGACGGAAGAAAGTGTTGCGGGCAGTCAGGTAGTTGGACTCGAAGATCTTCAAGAAGTTGGCCGCTTGCAGTTCCGTTGCCAGTTCAAGGCAGGCACGGACGAAGACCATGAGCATTTCGTCCATGACAATGATTCACGGGAGACGTATGAGACATGGGAAGCCTGTCTAGCTGAGGGGGTCCGGCATCAGAAAGTCAACAAAGAAATGCCAGCCAAGACGCAGGAACTTCACGACCAGAGTCTTACGGAGGCCAGAGACGTATTGAAGGAGGCTGATCCGGAAGAAAGGAAGAAGTGGCTCAGCAAAGACGGGGAGGACTGGAGTGGCGCGTTCAGCCATGACCCTAAGGCTTACATGGATTCGAGCGGAAGGAAGAGGGCGGAGCCTGGGAGGGACAAACCTGTGCACGATCCGTACAATCCAAGCTCGGACGACGATAACTTGGATGATAATAGCAGCGATTCGGACTCGGAAGACCTAGGCATCCACGGTGCCAATGATACTAACGGGGTAAACGGCTCGGGTACAAAACGGAACGGCGATCAGGATGGAGAAGGGGACGGAGAGAGCAAGCAAGAAGAGAAGCATAGGGAAGTGGCAAATAAGAAAAGCGAGAGGAGAAGAGGCCGGGGGCTGATGCAGTGGAAACCAGTCAGGGTAAGTGCCGAAGATTGACTGCACGTGACGTTTTGATGGCGGAGGGCTGACATGGGATACAGAACCTGGCGTTTGCAAAGGATGAGGCCAAATTTTCTATGAAGAAGATGCAGCATAAGTTGACTGGTGGACTTGGAGGGAGGGAGCCGACAGTGGAGACCGAGACAGGGACATAGGAAGATTATCATAAGTATGCTAGGCAGAAGAGATAGCATTCTAATTGCGGAACAGCGAGAGGTCTTGTTGTACATTACGGCTGAGATGTTTTGGAGGAGTATTATTATCGGCAAGACTTGAAGGCAGCGAAGAATATTTTTGGAGCACATTGATTCTTGTCCCATAGCATAGCAATGACTATTTTCAGTTGTCTCGGAGCGAGAATTCTTCGGTGGCAAGGCGGGGAGTCGGAGATTGCAGACGACGAACGGTCGGCAAACTCGGTCTTTTCGGTGTTGGTGATCAGAGTCGAGGGCACGTGGGAGGGAAAGAGCGATGGCATTGTGATTGGCTGGAGGATGAATAATGGCAGATGTCGAGGTGAAGGTGTGGAGCTGTGGCAATTAAAGATGGGCGCTTACAGGCCTCTGCGTCTTCAAATCTTTCGAAGGTGTTGGAGATCGAACGGGATTTAAACCTCTTCGGTTTTAGGAGGGAGACGGATATAGAAACTTTTGCCTCCTAAAGCGTCCATCATCCCAATCAACTGCTCGCAATCTGTGGGGAATTGGAATGGCCGACACGCAACTCAAAATCGACCTTGGAATTAATCACTCAACCCCCTCCTTGCTGTTTTCTTTTCTTGTACATCGTATAACACTATATCTCTGCTAATTTCGTTTTATGATTGCGCGTTTCCGGGCGGCTTTTTGATTTATACCCCTTCTACTTTCCCTGTCGCTCTTCAGTCTTCGACTTCTTTTGCCGACAACTTCAGGACTGTTTCGTGTCGAAGGACTTGTCTCAGCTTGACTATTGTAGCCAAGCGATTCCCGTCTTTCCCTTCAACCGCTCTCTATCGACGCCACTCCCGACAATTACGCTGGACGCCCATTACGAAATGCCTATGACTTCCTCTTGACCGACTGTGTCGTCCATTCACACCAGAATCAGATGTCTCCTATGTACCCACAGCTATGCTGGCCATACAATCATCTTCCTACACAGCTCCGCGCCTCCCAGAACCAGTGACGCCCTCTTTGCTCCAAGATCCTGCCACTATATCGCAGGCAAATATTGCCTCGGCAAGTGCCATCATGTCCACGATGCCAGCTCCTCGGCCAGTAGCACCCAAACGTCCGAAGCTGTCCTTGCAGACCTCGACACTGTCCACACTGCCCGCTAGCGATCGCTCGAGGACGGCTTTGAGCCATCTCTCCAAAGTAGTAGACTCTCCCACCACTTTTCGCAACAAGTACGACAACGCCTTCGAACCTCCACCACCCACCCCTGTTTCTGCGAACCCTCGTACGGACGACGCCTTCACCAAATTAAGCCAGCAGGAGAGACCCGCCCCACACACCGCGTCCTCATCTTCATCAATTTCCACTCTCTCGTCTGGTCCTACATCCCCGTTCGCCAGCACAGCCCCATATACGCTAGCAATAGGTGCGAAGAGTATCCTACGCAACAGCCCAATACCCAAGCGGTACCTTGCGAATTATCCCAACAGGCCGCCGAAGCGAATCTTTCAACTTCCTAAGCGGGTCTCATTTCCTGAAAGTCTTATTGAGCTGATACCAACCCCTGTTCTCTCGGACTCAGATATGGATGGAGCGGAAAACATGGAACTTGAAAGCACGACGGCAGCGGGAAAGAAGACGACGTTGGACCAAAGAAGGCTGGACAAGTCTGACGGTGTATTCGGACGGCGAAAACGGCGTGGTCGGGATTGGATATGGAGGCCTGTGGATGACGAAGATTCCATACCGCAAGCCAATCATTCAACGGCTCCTTCGGGGGCTACTTTGCCGGCGGAGATTCGTTCAGACAGTGCGGCCTATAGCACGAACTCTTCTGACCACGACCTTCAGAGCTCCACCTAAGCAAGAATCTTGTTGCAAATATGAAAGCCTCTTGTTGGGTTGAAATGATTCTGTAAAGCAAGGAGTGCAGCGCAATCCTCATGGATCCTTCTGCCTGCGACTGATCTGGGGTACGACGTCTACAGATTAGAGGCCAAGATCCTGAGCAAAGTCCTCGAGACACTCTTCCGAGAACTCGCTCGTATTAGTCCGATTATTGTGCTAGAGTTGTCTAGGGTAATGGACTCCAGACCAAAATACAGGATTACACATGCTACGTCCGTCATCCAGACAGATCGAACAGTGCGCAGAGATGGTAAGGATACAAATATATCACGAAGAAATGACTTTATGAAAGAAAAGTGGATGATTTGGTTGTATATAGAACAAAGCAGACTACGTGTAAATGGCCCCGGGCCAACGGAACGTCAATGGTAGTACGAGCAGTCCACGCTCAAGATGTGAATAGTAAGGGAGTAAATATACAAAGAGATCTTTAAGGCTACTTTAAGATGTGAGTTGATCAAATAGCCAATACTTTCATCAACATTCCATCACCCGCTATCAAGTATTCGTTCCCTATTCATTGGGAGACTAATCCCCGACGTTACTATGTATCAAAGGCCGTAGTCATCTCAACACTGTTCTTGCACTTTTTACCACTCTCTTTTGCTCGAATAGTGAAGACGTACGACCAGATCAAATCTTTTATTCCGTCAATATGGGTTTTGCTTACATATTGACACGGTGTGAGGCCTTTTCTCCTTTCTTCGGCCCCACTCACTTTCGAAAGCGCAGTAGAAGCGGAAGGAGGGCGTCGGCTGAGAATAATAATGTGCCATCCTTGTCCCTTTGCGATATGCGTCAAGCGCGGGTTGACCGCATTGTTCACGATATACGACATCAGCAACCTTGACCATCGTTCGTCTTGCAATCTGCATACATCTTTGCTCGGAAGCTATATGCAGTCATCTATCTGCTTATCAATCGGTCGAGACTAGTATGTTTCGATCGTTTGTTTCTTTCGTCGCCACCTCTTCAATCATCCTGACCATTCTCCTCCATCATGCGTCTGCAATGGGTTGCTTCCCGCCATCTTCAAGTCTCAAGCCTGCCGTTTTCGCCGAATGCCTCCGTGTTATCGAAAAGATCCCCAGCATCGTTCCGAATCCAAACATCCCACTAGTATTCAGCAAAAACCCTGCGGACCGGCCGGACATTCGGCTTCCAACGTTCTGGCGAGATACGGGGGACCGATGTGTAATCGGACTGAGGTTGCGACCAGAAGCAGAGGGCCCTGATAGAATGAATTTGATCGATCTTAAGGGATTCGCGAAGGACGTGGCTCTGAAGGTGAGCATAATATTTGATTTTCCGCTTCGGTCGAAAGAACAAAAGTCTGACACACAGCCTCCTTCTAGTGCATCATCAGACCGCCACATCTGGGGGGTGAAACTATCGTAGGGTGGAATGAGAAATTGATGCTTTCAGTGGCAAGGCCTGCGGAAAGACCGGATGGATCTTTAGAAACGGAATGAAAAGGAGAGGATCTAGGTGATTCGAAACGCTGCTATTATGGCATTGGAACTCAATGACTGCATCTTGTCTCGACCTATAAGTGATTGAGATGGCAGTACCTATCTGTGCTTCAGCCAACCTCAGAGTGATGATTCTGCCAAGCAGACGAGGTGTCGAAAACGCGTACCGGGCGAACGAGAAGACACATCATGGATTTACAAGCATCCGTTGATTAGAACCTTAGGGTTTAATCATAATAAGGAGACGGCAGAGACAGTATCACTCGGTCAAATTAGCGTCGAATGGGTTCAGCTCGAAGAAGATCTCAATCGAAACCCATTTCTCCGGGGTACATTTGAAGCTCATGCAGCTCGTCTCATGATCCTTGGCCTAGATGATCGCAAGATCATCAGGACAAGTCGTATCGGTGGGTGTGGATCGAGTAAAAACCGATACCACGTTTTCAATATTTATGGTCCGCAAAGTTAGCTACAACAATGGGAAGGTATGTTGGTCTTCATCTTTTGTGGTTGCAATTTTGAGTCTGTACGATTCGTGATTTATGATCTATTTTCATTGCATGATGGCACGGCTTTCTAGAGTTGCGGACTTTCAAAGTCAACCAATGATGAAAACAACCTTTTCGCAAAGTGAAAACAGTGAACCCAGACTTCTGGTCAGGTATGAAATGGATTATCTCCCCTGATGTTTCCATCGATCTGTGATGTGGCCTTTCCTTAGCACGAACACCAGACCTTTGCCATCACCAAGCTTCAGTAACACCATCTGATGAATCGTCCCTTGTTCACGCMCAATATGCTAAAGTCAGTAACAAGCATCATGTTCAATTCTCTAGTCCTTTGTTCAGTTCATCACTCCATCTCCACGATAATACCATTGTTTTTCCCATATACATATGCTCCCAATCTCAAGTCTACCTCCTCTATTTTCATCCTTACCTTCACGACCATTATCTACATCCACATCTACACCATTATCTACGAAACCAAGCCACGACCAGTACTCGAAGAACATATACCAAAATCTTTCTCAGACGTCCGCAATACTCAAGATAATGTCCACTGCCGCAACAGCCCCAACGATACCAACCAACACCACTCCCTCTAGGGGACTTTTGTTAACCTGCTTCCGCTACGCACTCTGTCCTTTCATCATCTTCTGGGTCATTGTTACGAATCTATTGCTGTTTGGTTGGGTTTTCTCGATCAATTGCACCATGTGGTTGGTGTTTCAGGACTGGTTTGCTGGGCATGTAGGTGAGGGTTTTTCCAGATGGGGAAATGGGGGTGGGAATGGGTTTGATGGTTTGTAGAGGGGAGATGCTCTCCGTGTAGAGCTGATGGGTGGTCTTTTGCCGGGACTAAAGCTTGTTAAATGGTAATTGATTTTTCTTGAGTGAGTTTGACATCCTGGTTGGATTTTGGCAGTAAGGAAATGCTTGATAATAATGATAGTATGAAAACACACATTTCTGATTGGAGCGAGCCATCGTCTTTTCCCATGTAATAGGCTTGCATTGACCATGAAAAACACGACCGACGAGATCGTGGTCCCGAGATACTGGAAAGCGTCAAATCATGGTGGACAATGGGGAATAGTAAAGTCGGTACCACGAAAGTCTTTCTACGTAGTCTACACGACAAAGCTACAGCAGAGTGGTTGAGTAAGTCTTATTTCCATGTTAAGACTGTCCGAGTATTCTAGTTTTATCACGAAGTCATCTTTGCCTCTTTTGCGCATTGTTCTCTCGTCAGGTTTTCAAGGATCATCAGTATATCTGCATTCGACACAAAAGCAGGACATCTCATGAATCCTTCCAGACATAATCTCTCCTTCCCTTGTTTTCTCCCTTCGTTAGCACACTCCCAACCGATCAATCCCCACTACCCTCATGACTTCCTCCCGAACCATGTCATAGACTACACGAAAAAGTACACAGGGATCCACCATGAGCTCCATCGCCAACTCTGCCCCAGCAACAGCCAACTCCAACCTTGAAGAGTTCTTACCTTCATCCCGTGCTGCCGAGATCTGCGAAAATGCATCACCAGCATCTAGAGACTGGAAGAGGAGAAACGCAGTTTGTCTGGACAGATCAGATATGAAGGCCTGGTTGAATGGCATGAAATTGCAAGAAGAGGAGGCGGTTGGTAATGAACCAGCCGATCAGGAAAAAGACAACAAGGAACATGATGAGTGGATCTTGAAGGAAAAGGGGTACGATGTTCAAATGCTCATTGAGGGTAAGGTTCCTCTAGGGGAAGGTGAGGAATGTGGAGAAGATGATGAACATGGTCTAGATGAGGAGTACGAAGTTCAAAGAGACGAAATCGAGATGAGAGAGATGAAGAAGGCTGTACCTTTCGCAAGTAGAGGGGAGCATTGACTTGCTTAGCAGTCCAGTTCAGTCTTTCACCTGGCTCGTAGCCGCTTAATGCTATTTGGTGTCAATATTATGGCGGCCATGTTAGTAGCTGAGCTCGCCTAGGAGCAGCAGGAGAGAACTAGAATAATACTCTAAACCGATAAGAAACTCAGATACATACTCGTACCATTGTTTCCTCCATCCAACGAAACCCTTGTCACGTTGCTCTAAGCCAGTCAAACTTCTACCCTAAGACACTGCAAACCTAAATAGAATCCCTCTAGGTCTACAGCCTGCGAAAGGATAATGCCTGCAGCCATATTCCGAACAAAAGCGCCAGGATGTTTACTGTAATCGCGCGTCAGGGTGGCACATACAAACAATGCGTTGGAGAGCAAAGGGATATTCTTCTGCAAGTCTCTTCCATGTCTTGCGGCGAGTTCAAACAATGGCTGGAGCAAGTACCGTCGCTTGATGTCAAAACCCGCCTGCGTGATATCGTCGACTTGTTGGGGAAAGTCGACTTCGATGAGGTCGTCGTTGATTGAGTACGTTGTTGTGTTTGGTAATTCTGGGAGGACATCCATGTATAGAGTACTAAAGAACACGTCGTTATAAAGGGGCTTTGCGAGGTCGAGCATGATCGGATGGAAGCCAGCCACTTCGTAATCAACGTAGAGAATATGGCGACCATTATTCAGTGACACATTGTCACCTATCATAACGTTTCCCCCGTGAGCATCACCCAATCCAAAAACGATCGGACAAGAAGCATTTTGTACAGAACTTGGATGCAGTTCACCAATAGCGAGTTCGAAAAGCGCGCCCAAGGATGGATAAATGACCCCGTTTACCTTCCAACGTTTTTCTAATAACTTCGCCGCTGACAGGCTTCCTCCGCCAATACTCAAAGAGTCACCGTACAAATGAGAGAATCGGACATCGTTTATCAACCGGGAGTAGAAGAAACGGTGAATAGGCTGTGCTTTGGGTTCTACCTTGGGCGTGTTGCAGTCCGTCAAGCAACGATTGTATAAACGCAGCATGTCCTCGGCTTTCACCAGCTCTGCGTACAGTAATGTCTCAATATCCTGGCAGTTGCTCCAGCTAGTGCGGCAAATTGACAGTCTAAGCTCCGATTCAGTCTTCCCTTCAAAGAAAGGGTATAATAAGTCACCAGATGACGTGGCATGAGGTAGTTGAATGCGAAGTCCAAAAGCGGATGCATTCGATGCTCCTTGGATCTCCTGCTGCGGATATTGAGAGCGCTTGCAAAATACTTTTATTGCCGTTTCATCGTGTGTGGCTGCTGGTACCATGACCACTGTAGCTGTGGAATTGGAGAAGAATGCTGAAGGGGGCAATTGCTGAGATAACAATGTTCCTGATCGCTTGTAGCGCTCCACACACTGTGTAGAAAGAGAGGTATTCTGTCGAGAAGGGCTAGCAAGGGACATATCGAGAGCCGTAACCGCTGGCCCACAAAGAAACCTCCGATGCTTATAAGGACAAGGACATTGTGGCTGCTCTGGCAGCGAATCAGATTGGGGATGTAGATTCGAGAGCTCCTCGGCAAGCCAGCTACGATATTCGCTAGAAAACCGAGGATGTTTCGCAAAAGATTGGGTATTCACACGCGACCCCAAGAGCGTCGAATACTTGGCCAGAATATATCGCTGGATCATGCGGCCGTGAGGTTCATGCCCATGGAGCCAGAATCCAGAAACCAACAAGTCCGCGGTGACGCCGAAGGCGGTAGGCTGCCTATGAGCACAATCATTGGCAGGACTCGTATAAGCCCATGGATCATGAAGTATGTAAAGCTCACCATAGAGCCAGAGTGCTTGTTGTACACGATAATATTTTACAGAGGTTGGTCCAAACCCTTCAAATATTCTTTTATCCTTGAAAGATAAGATGCGGAGTGAGGTCTTGGGCATGGAGAAGTAGTCGAGGCTTAGGATCTTTACTGATCGTTTCATACCCAAGCGATCAAAACCAGCAATCCTGACAGCATCGAAGTGATCCCAGTGCGGCGAAAATTGTTTGGGAACCAGCAATTCGGGAAACTCTTCTCGTACGATTCCCAGCATTGCCATCAGACTTGATCGCTGCTCATTCACCAGCTGAAGTATCTCGAGCTTTGTACCAACGATGATAGCCCCGTCCCAGTCAGAGTCACAACATTCATCTTGTCCATATTTGGCAGAGTAAATCCTGCTCCCTCCGATGAGGACCGCACTAATGTTTGGGTAAATTGGACTGAGATTTAGGGAGAAGAATTGTCTTGCGACGTCATAGTATCTGGAGCATAATAATGCCATTTGAGGCTGCGTTTGTCTTGAACCTTGGCTCGACCTTAAAGGCCAGTATCAGCCGCGAGAGTAGAGAATGAAAGGGATGCGTTAGAATAGGGCGGAGGAACCATGTCCGAAGCGCCATCTGTGAAACCTGCTGGATTCCCAGCGTCAAAATGATCGTCAGGTAATGAAGATTCCTGTGAACAATGTCATGGTGATTAACAAAAAGGTTTCCGAAGGCGTATAAGTAGCTTGATGGAATACTCTCAATTGTATTCCTGCCTAATCATGATTTTAGACCAACGCTCGTTGTTTGTAAGATTTCTTTCAGATTATCATTGATGTTAGAACAAATTGAGTCAACTGAAACCATGATACCCAKCTTTGGGTAGAGCAGAATAATCAACACTGACTAATGCGGAGTTTGACGCTTTGTATCATGCTTGTATTCCTCTGGATGCCCTCTACAGAGCCTCCGGTCCAGTATCCATGAATTTAATCAGCGAAGTCGGTGACACCGGCGGTTATATGCGTCGTAGCAGTGCGTGTAACCGTCCTGAGACATCGCAAACAAGAGTCATTACAAAGAATTCTGGCTTATAAAGATTCGCCAACTTGAAAATGGCCATGCCCAAGTACTTTAACCAAAGCAACAGCTCTTTCTGTGAAATTTCAGCAAGCCGAATTCATTCACAACTCTCAACATGCCTTATACTATTTCGTTGAATGGGGCTGATAATGTGGGTAAGACGACACAAATTGACCTTATCCCTAGTCATTACACGGTATGCAAGGCTGGAGGACTCCACGACACCGACACAAAGATCGGCAATTTGCATCGACAAGGGCTTCTCAAAGATTGGTGGTGGAAGTCAACCCAAGAGGACTTCATCTCTTCTATTACCAGCGCTCTGGTGCAAAGATACCAGGACTCAGTAGCCAACGCGCATAGCAAAATAGTGATCTTTGATCGAGGTACCACCATGTTTGAGGCGGTCGCAGTTGCAATGACTGCCATGAAGCGCTCTGATCATGATCTCGACAAAGCTCGAGCAGAGTTCCATACTATCCTGGAAGAACACCATCTCCAGTTGCCGAAGGAGAAGTTGGCTATCCTTCTGACGCACGGCAATAATCTGGAGGAGTCTCTGCGAATCACGTTAAGCCGAGAAGACGATATCCCGGACGAAAGATACAAGCTGTACCAACGGCTCTTGCAGTCAGAGTTGCATCGTCAGGAGCGTACGGGGGTTTATCAGCATATCATTAGAATTAACGGGACATCCAACATCGGCGACATCCAAAACGAGCTTCGTCGAATTCTTCTGCAGCACACTGGGAATCAACTCTTCACACCAATACTCGACAAGCTTGACAGAGTGTACATCATCAGTGGTCTCTCGGAATCAGGAAAGAGTAGCATTGCCGAATCGTTCTGTGGCCACTATGGAACAGCGCAAGCATTTCGGGCGAAGATCGTCTACTTCAACAATCTGATTAGCGAAAAGCTTGGAAGGAGCATCTACGACCTACCTGAGAAGGAGCAAGCTAGGAATCTCCTACACGAATTAGAGCGTTTCTCCCGCGATCATTACTGGCTCAGACTGGTCACCATCGAAAGCATGCATCGACACTCAGTTGCTAGATGGCTGAAAATGTGGCTAGGAAAGAAGGCACAGATCATTTACATCCATACAGCGAATGAGAAAAGATTTGAACGGGCTCTGATTACACAGGAAGAGGTAATCAGCAATGACCGGTTGAAAAAGGAGCGGGGTATAGAGTTGATTCGATCGGAGGCCGATTTGATACTTGACAACAACGACACCTTTGCTGATACCATGCGCAATCTGCTGCGATTCGCCGAGCTCAACAAGATTGAAGGTTGACAGGATACAGCCAATCTTCCGTTTGAAAACCGTGTTGCAATGATCAGGAGCAACTCTTACATATTGCAGCTTGTACTGGTGTGGAGAACGCGATCGAGTCTTGATTACATAAAAGCGAATCGCTATTCGCCGCTCGAGTGCTTGGTCCGATAGTCTTCTTTTTTCAGTCATTCCTCGGCATCCTATCCTGCGAGTCTGTTCCTAGTTGGTAGTAACTTGTTTTCCTGAGATCTTGTCTTTTTTCCCTCGTCATGCCAAATCAGCGCGACCAAGAATTTCCTGTACTTTAGCTATGTGACTGTCAGTAATGACCTCATTGTGTCACGATTGGAACAATCATCTGCTAACGTGGTGTTGACAATTTCAATTGCCTTTTTGACCATATCACGATCTCCTTGGAAGGTCAACTTTGCTATGACGTCGGTAAAGCTGTAGAATTCGACTGCAAACTTCTCCTCTGGTGGGCCTTTCTTAGATGCTTCGTCTTCGTTGATTGCGGCAATATACCACCAGATGAGTTTGACGTTGTCATCTCCGAGACGTCGAATTTGCAAAGTGAAGGGTTCGCAGATGCTGGTAAAGAAACGTGCTTCATCTCCAAGCTGCTCAGCTTCTACTGCAGGAGGAGCGCGGGTGAACATATTCAGAATTAGGAGATGGCAAGGGAAGCCTGTTTCTTCAGTGAGCTGTACAGAGTCCTGAGTCAGCAGATCTCTAACAAGCCCAGCCTTTGTTTGGAACCCCAGAAGAAAGTGCTTTAGGACAAGGCTGATAGGTTGACTTACTTCGCGTATAGCAGCATCCTGGCGAGTCTCCCCGCAATTGCGTCGTCCTTTGGCCAAAATATATTCATCACGTTCGAGAAGATGGAGCACACATACTTCCTTTGTGGACATCCGAAAGAGGATAGCACCAACACTCTCCACGAATGCTTCTGATGTGTACTGCTCGGTCTTGAAACGGGAAGTAGCCATTTCTCAGTGACAAGCAAGACCTACTGAGTTATGATGGAAGATTGGCGTGACGGCGATCGCTAGATGATTGAAAGTGCTGCACCAGCAATACGAAACAGATATGCAAAAGTGCCGGCAGTCTGTTGAAGCGAGTTCATGAGTTGGAAATCGGGCTCAGGTGACGTAGGATGTTTGGTAACTGTTCTGCTGCTGAAGAGGGCGTCAAAGGAAGCAAGATTAAACATAAAATGGCCAGTCAATGCCCATAGAAACTATGGAACAATTTTATCTGACCACAACACGCTACACAACCATTTTTTGGCATAATAAAAGAATGAGAATATGATTTTCTGATGACTGTGTGGAACCACGCTTCATTCATCAGTTCCATTCCAGTAGATTTAACGATGTTCGATATCTTGATAGAGAAAGTGGTGTGAATGAAGCCCGAATGAGCAGTGACAACGTGCCAAGGCAGTTCCCATCTCACGATTACGAAACAGCTCTTTTATGAGGATGTTCATTGTGATTTGCTCTTTGTTTGTTGTGAGAAACATATTTTTAAGCAATGAGAGTACTTACGTAATCAGCATCAGTCGGTTGTTCCTTCCTCAAACGAACGTCTACAACGCTACCACGACCGGCAATGCCGAATGGCGATCCTTCCATCTCACACCCCCAAATCAAGAATGTAACATATCGGAGCCGGTATCATCACCTAGTCTACACCTTGCTCGAAAGGCTTCTCTGCTCTCGACTGTCATGTCGTATATGATCACCACCTTTGTCTGTCCCAATTTTATTTTTGGAACGGTCGATCATCTAAAGAAACGAGTACGATGTAGTCCACTGCCCGGTAGCTGTAGTCTGACACATTGTTTGATGACCGTAGGTAAGCTGAATTAACATGTCGTTACTGCAACACATGTGTGCGGAAAGGCACCGAATCTAATGGCTGTTTGTGGGACCCTTCATGCTACAATAAATTCTATATAGCCTCGAACACATCTCTTGGAAATGAACAATTCTAGGATCTCGCCTTCTACCAGATCATCACCAGCTAAGCTCCAGAGCCCCTTCGGCATGAATCGCCGCCCATCTCAGCCCCCTGAACCGGCCTCATTTGATCTGTGGACTCATATCATCGAAACAGGCCGCATATCTTCTACCAACCGACGTCCACGAGCCTCTATTGCCCAAGTCCTGGCTACTGCGTCGAATAACGCATCTAAAGAAGGCACACCTTTGCCAACCGGAACGTTGCAATCACTGTAGGTATTCCCGAATGTTCTCGAGGCACAAGCGGCTGAGCACTCTTCGATCTCTCAAGAAAAAGTAAACCATCGAAGGGTTGAAATTGATCGTAGGTCGCTTGACGTCCTCTATGGAGCAATTTTCGACTCGTCTTCATTCGATTGTGCTATTCGACATGGTGCGACATAGCTCGTCAAGAAAAGATTTTTATTGTGAATCAAGACAAGCACGGCGAGCTTGGATGGCGAAATAAGGAATGGGTTATTGTGCGCGGAGGCAGAGACAGGAACGAGAATCCTTGACGCTGGCGTTGAGCTCATGGAATACAATAAATGGCCGCAATCGAAGCTGGACCTGGGCATGAAAAAGCTCTGCAGACTTCTGTTACATGAAAATCTGATGAGAAAGGATCGTGAGGATATTTATCATTCTGAGTTTCTTAGTTCCAAATCGTAGGGACCTTATTGAACTTTTACCTCGTGCCATGCTCCAGCAACGACTATTCGGCTGGTCGTTTATTGCGTCTATAACCGCGACATGAAGTCCTTGACAAGAGATCTTGAAAGTTCGACAGGGTAATCAGGCTATCGAATCTCACAAGGGAGGCATTAAGACATGCAATTTGAAGGACTTGTCGATTACTTCGCCATTTCCCTCGAAATATGTTCGTTCTCGACCTTC
Source organism: Opeltia flavorubescens (assembly GCA_000442125.1). Lineage (NCBI taxonomy): Eukaryota > Fungi > Ascomycota > Lecanoromycetes > Teloschistales > Teloschistaceae > Opeltia > Opeltia flavorubescens. The sequence goes on along the minus strand of KE546966.1, from coordinate 1,345,030 downwards.
GCTCTTCCAAACGACCATGTGAGGTTTTGATAAGCTAATTCGTAGAATTCTATCGCTGATGTGTCTTAGCTTTTCKACTGCGACAAGTTTTCGATTCGGAAGGACCTTTGCTGACGAGTTCTCCATTCATTCCAACACCGATAATTCCTATTCAGCCAGAGAAGCGAACAGTAAGGCCTAGCTATTCTCTGAGTCCAAGGGCTGCCCTTTGGGGAATGAGCTCATCGAGACAGCTCAAGTCTGACGAACCCATATGCTAGGAAGCTTGGACATTCAGCTATCTCCGTGTGCTGAGCCTAGCCTTAATGAAATCCATAGCTCCCGGAGTCTCGTTCCATGCGTCGAACCAGAATTGTAGTTCCAGCTGCATCTCTTGTTTGGTGCCACTGCCATGATGTTCTGGTCGAGCTTTGAGATTGTCGCCCGGATCAATGAGGGCAGACCAGAAGTATCCGTTGGCTTTGGCGATTGAATCGAAAAGGTTGTCGACATGATAAGAAAGAGTTCTAATTTGGTTGGTATAATCGGTACTGGACACCAGCTCATTGTTCTTCCGAATGATTTCACTCGTTGGAACAAAACACTTCACCCTGTCGAGGAGTTCTTGGGGCAATTTTCTGCTAAGTAAAGTAGAAGTATTTTGCAGGGCTTTCAAATCGCTCAAAAGTTTGAACTTGAGTAGAGCCACGCAAACCATGTTTGCAAGGCTCGGGAACTGTCCGCACAGATACTGAGGCGATTCGAAGACGTCGGCATCCGTGATATTCAGGAAGGGCGCGGACATGTCACCCCAGTCATAATCACTCTTGCTGCCTAAGGTCTCATACCATTTGACAAAGTCATAAGCTTCCTGATCCCGGCCTAAGCGGAGATACAAAGCAGGGAGCAGGTCTCTTAAACCCATATTATCACTTCGGCACAATCGAAACATGTCACGGACATGATCTGCCGCAGCTTTGACAGCATCATATGTCTTGATCTTTTGTAGAGCGACTACTAGTCCGTACCGCGCACGCATGTAGTCGCGAGTTGAGAGAATGCCCCAGAAATGGCCTACGTGTGTATCGAACGGATTTGCTGGAGCAAAAAGGTCTCCCGGTGAATTTCTTAGCTCTTGTTCTTCATGCTCCATGACTCCTCTCGATCGCTTGACAGCTTTGCAAGCCGATGCATGTCTAGCTCTATCGTAAACTTGGTGCTCTCGAGAACAGTATGGTGTTACTTTGCACGCAGCACATCGCGAAAGACCCCTTGGGTTGCTGCAGAAGTTGCAGCATGGAGCGAGTGACATGCTTTGTATGGTTATCCGTCAACGACAAACCTTGAATTCTTGTGCTCCTAGCTTTCCGAAAGACAACAAGCTGAATGTTGCAAAGATAACGAGACTTCCCACTATAAGACGATTTGAACGGGATAGTTAACGGAACGAAAGATCGCGTCTGTTACGAACCATGCTCAACAGCTTTCACGACATCGCTAAGTTGTAGCAGCCGCCAAATTATCTTGAATATCATTCCAAGCGGAAATTAATGTTCATTCCTACTCTATTGAACAGCTTCACCAGCGGACGAGATTGTTAACCGGGGAGAGGTATTGTTGCAGTCCCACGATCAACAAATGCACAGTAAATTTGTCAAGAATGGCCGGTATGCGCTCTTGCAGTGCAGCATATAAGCTTGCTCACTCTGAATCGATGAACCGACATCTATTCGTTTCTTATCATTCTTCTTGTTCTAGTAGAGGCAATCCTGCCCCCTCTTGTCGGCAAAACAAAGCAAAACACTAGGGTTAAAACATTGAAGCCCTAAGCCAAATTCTCCAGAAGCAAGAGGAGTACTCAACGACAACGAAACTATATCTCCTAAGGTCTGATAACTCATTTGAGACACTTCCTGATCATTTACATGCTCGAACCCAATAATGAGTACAATCCTGTCAGGACTCTTTCAAATTCTTTTAGCCGAGATCTACATAGCCATGCATTGCCTGCATACAAATGCTGCGCAAAATGGGTGGCTTATGATCCTCGTAGCTGGAAGACATGTCAATTCACATTCGTCGATATGAAACCCTAAATATAGTGCTGTTCTGGTAAAATCCTACAAGGCTGAGATTATTCCATCGAACTTCGTCAGCTTATTAGCGTGTGTAGGATTGAAAGAGGATGGAAATCCTTTAATCGGTTCTGGACCACCAGGGGGTCCATATGAGCTCTGGGTTCACCCTCTCTCACCATTGGTATACAAGTCCGGATCGTCCGAGTTCCATTTGCATTTTATATTCCGTACATTTTATAGCTCTCTAGACCCATACGTCCAATCATTCACAATGTTGAAACGACTTTCCAAATCTCTTGTTCCTTCTCAGAATCAAGACAAACCACCACCACCATCACTACCCGCACCTCCTCCAACAGTAACTCTCCATTTTCTCCATCACACCCCCACCAGCTTTTTCTCCTCCTCCCGTTCCCTCACAGTAATCAATCCTTCCACTTCTATCCCTCTCTACACCGTAACTCTTACCTATATGCAAACCATCTTCTTCTCCCATCCTCATCCCCCTCCTTATTCAAACGCATCGCCTTCTCCTGTCCCTTACGCCCAAGCAACCTATCACGGCCTCCACGGCCGTCGCCCGGAGATCCACTTCCACTCAAACGGCTACCAGATGCCATTCGCTCCCACTGGCGGGCTAGCCAAGAAATTCGCGTTCACGCTGGCGGATGGGAGGGTGCTCTATTGGAGAAAGGATTCCGGCTTCGGATGGAGATTGGCATGTGAAGATCAGAACGGGGCCTGGGTAGGGAGGTATAATGCTCGTACAAGGTTGGAAGGGCAGGGTGGGGTGAAGGGGGGTATGATGGAGGTAAGGGAGGAGTACGCGGGGATAGGCGAGATAGTGGTGGCGGGCTTGGTGGTCTCGGAGATTATGAGGAAGCAGAGGAGGGATTAAGTATGGGAACGAAGAAAGGCAGGAACAACCCGGGAGTTTTAGGAAAGATGCGTCATTGTAGCAAACATATTCTAAGTTTGCTTCAATTTCTGTGACGACTTACATAGCTACTTCAATGGCAAAGAGGCACCAGTTCCCTGATATTAATGGAGAAATGTAAACCACTGTTCTTTCGTCATTCTTTCGTATGTATTCGGAACATACTCATCTGCATCGTTACTCTCTTTCTTTACCACATGTGCACATGGCCATTTCTGTCTTACCTGAGAGAAAGACTTAGTCAAGAGCAATCCTTTTCTTTCCACCTACTCCTCCGACGGTGAGTCGTATCTTTCTTGATGATTCTCGTCCGCCTTTTCTTCGTATGCTATTGATCATGATTGACTCGCAGATAAGCTAGCTAGGGGATGGCAAAGGAAACGATGTCAACATGAACATTGACATGCGTTTCGAGGATGCACCATGAAGCTAATTTCCTCAACAGGATTCGGAGTGTCGCGCCGGGTATTTGGAGAGCTCTCGTTTCCGCGAGCGACCAAAGAAACTGATGAGCTTGAAACCGATTCCCCAATATGTTCATCATCAAAACAAACAGATTCAAGACCCCCTTCACCCCTTACTCTACACTTATGACTAGATTTCTGTTCAACACGATTCGTTATTGTCGTGGTCATCACAAAGCATGTCAACAATTTTGAAGACGACAGCATGACACAAAGGCATTATCACTTTGGACATACACAATGGATCTATATATATTTTCAATTTGGCCGAGCCGAGAGCAACGACTTTTTAGTCATGTTTTCCACCGTCGCCTTTGGAAATTTTACCTTGGTATAATAGCTTCCTTGAGCGTTTCAATTCCTTTCTTTCTCCAGTCACCTTTAGGTTCCAATTCTGTATCATCATGTCTATATCGAGAGACGAAAGGCCACCGAGGCGACAGCCTCTTCAGGAAATTGGCGAATGTCAACAACAGTCTTTTCACCCAGATCTCTCCGTACTGACAACCGTCTTTACCGGACAAGGCGCTCCGCGGCCTTATACTTTGAACTCCAGCATCATGCCATACTCGGCTAATAGTGCTGAATGCCTGCAAAGTGCTTGTCCTCTCCGATTTCCCCATCGGGCTGGCCTATACAGACACATGGATCAGCCACCACCATTTACGGACGTCAGACCGCACTTCGGTGCTTCAAACCCTCCCCCCATGATCTGGACGGCGAGGTAAGTAACTTTCCAGCCATGATTCCTAATTCTGAGGCATGTAGCGGAGATGCTGACTCTTCAATTTTAAGAGAGAATATTCTGAGGAGCCAAGGCAGCGAGGCCGACTTCACAAACGTCGCTGGCTTCATTCGCTCTCACTTCGTGGAGTGGACCAATGCCGAGAGACAATACCATGCCGCAGCATTACGTGAGAACAGCCAAATAGTTGAGATGGAGGACTTGGCAGAGGAAATTGGCGGTGTGGAAATAAAGAAAGACCCTTATGTTCCTTCCCAGACACCATTCGAGATATTCACCGACGAACCGCTTGAGCCGGTCCACAAGTACGATATCCCGCAGCCACTGCGCCCGTCCTCTATATATTCTTGCCAATCGGATGCGGAGATCAACCAGGAGATTGACGAACAACTGAAAGAAGCATTCCTAGAAATGGAATGGGAGGAAACACAGGAAGCCGCTGCGAGGATGAGTATCGCCGATGATGTGGAGAAGGAAAATGATGCTCCAGCGCCGGTAGAGGCGCCGGACTATGAAAAGGGAGGTCGGCCTTTACAGGAGCTCATGGAAGGTGCGCACAGGATATGTGTTGAGGTAGGGGAGGAACTTGCGAGAGAAGGGTACGCAGATGACGATGACATATTATGAGCCAAGCTGTCTTGGGTGAATCGCGAGCGCCGTTCTATATTATTCAAATCATCTATTATTAGAAGCTTGTCTATTGTTCCCATGTCTTTGTTGCAACTGCTTCGGTGTTTCAGTCTTGCCAGCTGCTCACACTTCTCTTGTAAAAAAATACATTGAAAGGGTTCAGCATTTCGGCTGTACTCACCTGACGCTAAGCGCTTTTGAGACTTTATATCTCCAAAAGTGTGAAAAATCGGCAGAAAAGTGGCTTGATGAACCAATGGTAAAGAAACGGTTTTACCTGCGCAATGCATGTTTGTGCAGTGAAGGAGGGATTCATATCACAACTTCTTCCAACGAAAAGTAGATTACACGAAAACACATTCATAGAAAATTAAAATCAATTTCTACTAAGAATGATCTGCGAAAAAATACCCTCTCGATGAGTTCTTCTTCAGTGGTCTTCCCTGCCCCCTGAAAAATGAGACAAAGACATTGTGTTTTCTTATAAGGACTAGTCATTTATCTGAGAGCCGATGAACATAGAATTATGAGAACCAAGTAGAAACAATGACGGCTTTGTTCAAAGAGACGATTACATTATGCCTTTTACCCCTTTAATCGTGCGCTCCAATTTCGTAACTCTCCATCGAAATTCCACACCTTCCTACAACACCACGATGAGCATGTTTCAATCGATCTTCCGCACAAAGGCTAAGCCCACTTCTCAATCAGGCAGAAGCAGTTCAAGTAGCACCGTCAGCAGCAGCTCATCGAGCCGCCCGTCCAACACCAAGATCCCTCAGCAGCGACGAAGAGAGGGTTTCAATCCAAAATTGCGGATCTATACCCCAACTCAAGCAAAATCAATCAACCAGGCTGCTTTCTGCATGCCAAGCTGTCCAGTCGAAGAAGACCTGCATAGCACCGGCCTGTATTTGCACAATGGTGAGTTCAATCACTCTCTGAGCTTCCTCTTCGGAGCCAATAATCCACCGCCTGATATACGGAAAGCACATGATAGACTTTTGACAGGTAAGGCCAGTGAAGAGGAGGAAGAGCTCGTCCTATCCTTCCTTGCGCATCATCCTTTCCACCCAGGAAACGTGACTGATAAGATTTGGTGGACGGCCGAAGAACCCGCTGGGTTGATGATGTTGGGTAATCCCTTGAGTTTTACGGATCCGGAACTTCCTTCGATGAGTTTCGAAGCCATCCGAGTGGCTCCAATCAAGCCTGCGGGCTGATATGATAGATCAAAATCCAGAGTTCATAGGTATGCATATCAATTGTCGAAGTAGCATAGGCAGGGGGGTCCTATATAGTGGCATTTGTAGAACAAGATATACCGAGCATATTGCAAGCTTTTAATTCTCGATTGAAGTGATTGCTCCGATAGCTCTTTGGTAGTGGAATGTGCATTCATTGATTCTGGACTTGACACCGAGAGTTGGGCTCGTCTCTCGAATGGTCGTCTTCTTTTTCCTGCTGCAGAGGTTCCGACGAAAGTCCCAAAAGACCTGCTCTTGAGTCAACAAGCTACGCTGTTGGCTTCATGGGCGATCGACAGAAATTCCAATGCATGCTAAGGCCAGGAATCAGGGGCGTAGTCGAGCAAGTACAGCTTTGCCCGCGCGTGAATCATTCCATCGACCCAATTCTGTAGAGATCCAATCTCCAATTTCTGCCATCTTCTCCACATCGACTCCTGTTTTCGCTCCAAGGCTATGCAAACAATAGACCAAATCTTCTGTGGCAACATTCCCAGTGGCGCCCTTAGAGAACGGGCAGCCACCTAGCCCTCCGACGCTGCTATCGAATGTGCGGATGCCGTGCTCGAGACCGACAACGACATTCACGAGCGCTTGTCCATACGTATCATGGAAGTGCAACGCCAGATCCTGATTTGCGATTCCCGTCGCTGAGAGAGCCTTGAGTAATTCGCGCGTGCGCGGTGCAGTGCCCATACCAGTCGTGTCTGCTACGGAAACTTCATCCACACCCATTTCGAGTAGACTGGTAGTGATATCCGCAACTTTCGAAGGGGCAACCTCTGGACCTTCGTAAGGACAACCAAGAGCAACCGAAACGTAACCTCGCACACGGATGTTGCGCGTCTTGGCCAGAGTAACGATTTCCTTACATCTTTCTAGAGATTCAGCTATCGAGCAGTTGGTATTGGCCTTGGAAAAAGCTTCTGTCGCGGCCGTGAAAATGGAGATCTCCATCTGGTCCTTTGAAGCAGATGACGAGCCAGGCTCGACTGATTCTTTGACCCCTGAAGTATCTGAAGGCATTTCGTTTGGGTCTTCAGTTGACGTGATTGGCGCTGGCTCTGCTTCTTGCTGTTCTTTCGGAGAGGAAGGAGGAGTCAAAGGCGATTCTAGGTTACCTGAGGGTTCAGTAAGGTCTGGCTTCACATCATCGACGGCTTTGAAAAGCTTCTGCAAGCCCTTGAGGTTCGGCACAAGGTAATTGTAGGTGATTGGATGCATAGTAGTGGGCGGATGACCGAGAAGCTGATTCAGAACGTCCGCTGAATTTGCCATCTGTGACACAAGTCAGCTCGTATCGCAGCACCCTCTAGGTAAATCATTCTGTACTTGCGGAACCCATTTGGGAGCTACGAAAGAGCCTGCCTCAATATTGCGGACACCTGTCTGGGCAAGCCGGCGGATCAACTCCAGCTTCGTTTCCAAGTCGATTGACTTCTTCTCATTCTGCAACCCATCTCTCGGCCCTACTTCAACGATCCGTACTTCACCGGCAAATCGAGGTGCTGTTGTTGATAGGCAGCGTGATGACAATGGCAGAGAGGCTGCCCGTAGGCCTCGACTTGAGCTGATCGGCTTTAGCATTCTGACCGAAGTGTCATCGAACGTGATTCAGAAACACGACACTAGTGTTGTAGGCAAGGTGTTCGCTGCGTTGTGCTTCTCACACTTAACAGAAGAGATCAAGCCGAGACAACATGTGGGGCAAGGTCATTTGGCCGACGCTACCCGCCATATAATTCATCCCACTGTAACTTCTTGAACATTTCGAAATATTCATCCTTCGTTTCGGTAGCGGCATACAGCGCCATGGAGGACGACCGTGCTCAAGTGAATGTGGGTGATGCCGTTAATGCAGAAAATGGAGTAGAAAAGCAAGAGCCACCGAAGCAGCCAAGAAGAAGGTTCGTCGGGAGAAAAACAGCTGCTGCGAACGCCCAAAAGAACGCGGAAGCAAATGGCCATATTGAGGATGGTACTGCAGTCCAACGTCAGTCTCCTAAATGTTGCACACGACAAGCTCAATCAACTGAAAATGTCCGATAGTTGCCCAGCCAAGAAGAGCTGCGAGATTGTTAAATCAAATTCCCCAAGACATTCTTGGAGACCCAGAGATTAACGATGCCATCGACTTACTCCCATCAAATTACTCATTTGAGATACACAAGACAATCCATCGAATACGATCGACGGATTCGAAGAAGATAGCTCTACAATTTCCCGAGGGGCTTTTGCTATTCGCTACCACAATATCCGATATCTTGACCAAATTTTGCCCCGGGACCGAAACCCTGATTATGGGAGATGTTACATACGGTGCATGTTGTATCGACGACTATACAGCCAGAGCTTTGGGCTGTGATCTCCTGGTGCATTACGCCCACAGCTGTCTCATCCCGGTTGATGTCACCAAGATCAAGACTCTCTATGTCTTTGTGGATATCCAAATTGACACGCAACATCTGATCGCTACGCTTGAGCGGAATTTTGAGTCCGGAAAGACGATTGCTATGGTTGGGACTATACAATTCAACGCCACACTACACACCGTCAAGCCTGTACTTGAAAGAGCTGGATTCAAAGTCCTCATTCCTCAGACCATGCCTTTGAGCAAGGGTGAGATACTGGGTTGTACATCACCCCGACTTCCAGACGGTGCAGCAGACTTGATCTTGTACCTGGGTGACGGACGCTTTCATCTCGAATCGGCGATGATCCATAATCCATCTTTGCCCGCCTATCGCTACGACCCATACTCCCGCAAACTCACAAGAGAAACTTACGCACACAATGAAATGCAAGATACACGAGAGCAAGCTATACGTCAGGCGAAGACGGCCACAAGATGGGGGATCATCCTTGGATCCTTGGGTCGTCAAGGCAATCCTCACACAATGACCATGATCGAGAATCGATTACGAGAACGAGGGATTCCTTTCATCAACATACTCTTGAGCGAAATATTTCCTGGGAAATTGGCTATGATGGGTGATATCGACTGTTGGGTCCAGATTGCTTGTCCACGGCTAAGCATTGACTGGGGATATGCATTCCCAAAACCGTTGTTGACTCCTTATGAGGCCTTGATTGCTTTAGGGGTACAGGAGGACTGGAAATCTAGCAACCAGGGCGTATATCCAATGGATTTCTACTCGAAAAATGGCTTGGGTCGTACGAAGGAGAACAGCGTGGCTCCTCTGCTGGATGCGAAAGCTTAGAGAAAGTCGGATATCTCATATCTACACTTTGCCTTATAACTCGGCTTGCCCGGTGTAGGACCGGCTTTTGGCTAGCTGAGATATATACTGTGCGTCATTGCACATCGATAAACCTACATTCGACTTGATTAGCAGCTGGAATATTGGACGTCTACTCTAGTAAGTGGTTATGAATTTGTCATAGAAATCTGACTCATTTTGAGTGTTAGACGCTTCATGATACGAGGTCCCTGATAAGCCGGATACGCCAGAACAACTCTTCCACTAATGGGGACCCGAGGAGAAGAAACGTTCTTCACCAAGAGTTATCTGTTTAGGTCATGAAGCCTCTCCAAACACACCCAAAACCACCGTGGAGCGTATAATAAACAGCGCTGCATCGCTGACTATTCATACGCATTTCTTGCAATATGTAAGCGAGAAAGACAAACTGCATTGAACCATCGGCCGCAGCTGTCATTTACAGGACAAAGCTTAATGTTATACCGGCTTGTTGCTGTTTGAAAATGTTGGCTTGCCAGAAGTCTTGCAAGAAACAATGACTTTGAATCCGCGGTACATTGGAGAAATACTAGTCTTTGTCTGCTGGAGGGATTATGTCCTTACTGTTGTTGGTACTGTGGATAGCCAATGTTATTCCCAGCGTTGTTCAACCTGCAAGATCCCTGCTTTATTGCGGTCCGTGTAAGCTCCAGTCTGGTTTGTCTACGCCTCCATTTAATGGCTTTTCTTCTCTAGGAGCTGCCCCTGATATAAAGAGTTCAAATGCCACATTCTAGTTATCCTGAACTCACATAAGAAGAACATCTTACCACACTTGCAATCATGGAAACCATCACAGCTGTCTTCCTAGGGCTTTTTCTCATATGTTTAACAACGAACATCCTACTCATGTGGCACATCATCAAAACAAGGCGATTGTATAGTACTCAACATCAATCTGACGATCAAGAGAGCCAGAGTCAAAGTCAGCTAGAGAATCCAAGCAATCCTCAGGCCCAAGCTTTCCAGTCAAGGGATTATTCTCTAGGGGGAGCTGCTGAAGACTCCGATCACTCAAGCATAGCTCCCATTGGGCATGAAGTTGGGACCCCAGAGGATCAGAGCAACACCGACAGCAATGAAGGTCCGGGATGCGAAGGGCCGCGATCTCCCAATGCAAGACTGGACCCCATCCCTGAAGAGGATTTCAGTCAGACTGGCGGTATCACAAGGCCCCCAGCCCAAGATCTGCAGAGCCAGTATTCCGAAAGCAGCCGTATTCCACGTCATAGTTCAGTATCAATCCCGAGGAAGGCCCATCCAATGGCGTTAAAATCGGATAGGCACAACGATCTTTCTGCCTCTTCGCTAGACCGTCAACTTCAGGACAGAGCAACAGCTTAAATGTCCTGGTAGAAGCAGGTGGCAGAGGGAAGTGGCAAACCTCCAAATGTGAAAGGACAACGGATCTCGGACGACATTCCCGGGTTCAGGCAAAGTGCGAGCCCTTCGCGGTCAAAGAAATCAATTTTTCACGCACTGGAACTTGGTGTGGATGAATCATGAGCTAAAAATGTTCCTGGAGAGAGGTTGATCGGGTCACAGCCACCGGGGATGAAAAGGCATTCCAGGCGTCTGCATTATCTGTAACGGCTAAAGCACAACATTTCCGAAGCCTTTCTATTCGAAGGACGCAACATATTAGCATTGATCTACCCCCCATTGTCTTTTGTATCTCTTTTGCCCTTTCTTTGGCCCAAGCCCTTCATTCATCACTTGTCCCATTCCCCAAAAGCAATATTGAGCGGTGAGCCAATTCTTGTTATACACCAAGGCATGATTTCATCGTACGAGGAACGTATCGTCATGTTGGTTGCAGGAGCTGGTCGTCCATGTGTACTGTACAATTTTGTATTTATTCAAATTGGATCTTCAATAGAATGGTATTGTCATTATCGAAAGTCCCCTCTTTCGTGTGAAAAAAAAAAAGGAAAAAAAGTCAGATCAAGTTCTGATTTTCCAATTTCTGAAGCGTTGCTAAAGCTAGCATATACTCCATTTGAAAAATCTGCTAAACTGATCTGCAATATACAGATTTCGTGGCTTCTGATGGTAGATACAACGAATCTTGCTCTCTCTTTCCTGCTAATCCTATTGCTCTGCGATTCTGTATGTTTGCGATCGACTTGCATCCATCTTTACGCTCGTCATTGTCGATTTTTACAATACTCACTGGCCATATACTGCCTATTAAAGCTCACTTTTCTGTACCCTCAGCTCCCATTTTCCTAGTATTACTGTCTTTTCGGTCCCATTTACAGGATCCGGCCCAAGCACTTCCCCTCCCATCGAGTAGATGGGTTTCTGCGTATCATTGATCTGTGTGAGGGGCCCTAGTATCGCATTCGCTATAGTCTTGTACGTATCTGCTTTGAGTGCGACAAGTCGTCCCTCTCTATCACGCGCCGTTGCCTGTATAAGGAACTGCCCCGTCATTTGACCTAAGCGGTAGCTCCCACTTTCCAGCCGATATATATCTGCTAACTTGTCGACCACCCAAGGCTCAAATACGAAGCCTGCGATGACTCCCAGCGCCCACCTGCCCAAAGCTATGAGAATGGGGATCAACATAAGATAGAGGCCTGCTTGGTGCAGAAATCCATCATCATCGCGTAAGATTTTCACCGTGAGGTAGAAGCCCGTGTTGAAAGCTCTCATCAGTACATCACCGCTCACTTGCCGTCTCGGTAGCGTGCTTGCCGAGCGACTCTTGTAGATATCAAAGGCCCAGGGGCTCATGATTTGGGTCGAATTGGTAGTCCCCGTCGGAGATATAGTCTGGACTTCAACGGGTGTCTGCGGGATATGGGAAGCGTCTATGGCATCTGAGTCTGCGAATATGGGGTGGTGATCCCCACTCAAAGGGAGAATAGCAACATCGGCTATAGGTTCGCCGCCATGGTACACGCATCCAACCCGACTCCAAATGATGCGCCGAGTGTTGTGGACTGGGAGCAGTCGAAGAAATCTTCTAACGACGGCTGTGATTGCTTTATAGCGCAGCGTTCCAGTAGCCACTGCCACATTGAAAGACCAATTCGTGTAGTTGAATTGATAGAATTCCGTTTGCTTTTCGTCTATGAATTTTGCATTCAAGTCTTCATATGCAGAAAGTACCAATCCTAGCAATTCCGTTGCGTCGATCGGAAATGCATACAGAGTTTCGCCATTCACGCAGACGATGCTACGGTCATGAGATTTCAGGTGCAATTTATCAGGAGAAATCTCATCAGAGCTCGATGAGCTCTTCGAGAATGTTTTGAATTCCTGTCCTGGCTGAGTCGACTCGTTCGAGGTAGAACTAGAAGTATCCAAGGAAACTTCGTCGATTGGCGTCCCACTGTCTGACCGGAAAAGATAGCTTGCCAGGTCTGGTTGAGAATCATCGCGGGAACTCAATGAGCCTTTTTCTCCGATATATTTGACGGGGTTGTAAAGGTCTGAAAGATGTGGATAAGCAATAGCTTGATATACAATGGCGAGCAGTGGGACCCACAGTATCAAGACTTTGATGCTCGCACACCACATTGTGAAGGGAGTGAGAAGCGAAGAATGAAGAGAGGTTCACTTACATGTATTATCGCGATCGACTTTTGACTTTTGCATGCGGATATGTTAAATGACGATGCGGTTATCCTGCCGTCCCAACATACAGTCGCATACGATAGAAGCGCTTCGCCAATTCGTCTTGACCGTCAAATATATCAATGAACACTTCCCAAAAACGGATGACTGGATTCAATCCGAATCACCTATGCTTTGAGCACAATTCAATGAAGTAGCAGTTTCTAGCAAACCCTCCGCCAAAGGTAGGCCCTTGTGAGTGTACAGTGGATAGCCTGTAGGCTTGAGGCGGATGCTTGGCTTGCCCTGTCTAAGTTTGTTCAAGACTTTATATTGGTGACATGCATCCAGACCATGATCCATCTACCTGAAAACTTTTGTTCCTGGTCCTTCGAAGAGACTTATGCTGTAACATGTGTTTAAATGTTATTGAACGTCTGTGGCGACCGAAGTCCATTCGCCGATATGACGATCACATAAAGTTGTCGAGTTCATACCAAATGAGTTGACTAGTCAACCGTATATATCCCTTTTTGGTGCGTACTGACCAGCTTTTCTTGTTGCATTGTAGTCAAACGCGATATGTAGCGTGGGAAGAATTTGGTAAGAAGATGCGAGGTAATGAAGACCGTCGAATCCGGAGACTAGACAGGATGGCACTTTCCTTGTGTCCAAGCCAAGATGTTCAATGCCCTTTGATTACATGCTATGTATTCGTGAATGTCGCATTATGCCGTACTTCCTGCCTCTTACCTTGACTTTTTCCTTTGCTTATTTTCATCCTTAGCATGCGCCAATTCTTTCTTCCTTTTTTGAGCTGCGTGGTGTTCTGCTTTGTCAAGGGGGTATGACGGAAAGAAAGAGCCCTCACCACGTATGCAAACTCCCGGGTTCACTGGTGTACGGGCAAGTCTGCAAAGCCTTTGACGGATGCTTGCTGGAATGGTGCCATGGCAAGATATATACCACAGACTCCTCTTCCATACTGTTAGCTCTGCAACCCACGGGCGACCGAAAACATTCTCCATCTGCTCTGTCAATCACTCTTCATTACTTCGACATGAGCTCCGCCCAAATCTTTTTCTACATTCTGCTTGGCGTCTTAGGCATCATCGGTCTTTTATTCTGTGTCTACTGCTGTTATTATCAAGATTTGGCAGTCTACTGTGGAAAATGTAAAATTTTTGGTGGTACAAGACCATCAGCAAGGGCAGGTGACCATCGGTCACTCTCCAACAACGCCGGCTCAACAACGGAGGGCATTGAGATGCCAAATATTTCATCCACGGGAAGATTAGAAAGTGGAGATGACTGGAGCGTCATCGACACCGCAAGATGAAAACTTCGATCTGCGGAATTGCGAGTGCTGGATGAAGCTTCTTGGAGAGATTTTCAACCTGGGAAAAGTGACATCACCAAGTTTGGAGATCCCAAAACAAACTTTTGCTTGAGTTTGATCACAAGCCCTCCGGAATGAGGGTTCGTCAGATGTTTGGAAAATGATGTATCTGTATGGGAGAGGTGGTCTGGCGTCTGCGCTGTGCATGTATGATTCAGTCCTTTTGTTCGTTTGATCGAGTTTCTGATCTTCGTTTCAAATGTAGCTCAGTCATCAGTCATACGTGTAGCCGTATAATGCAGGAGGATCTGCTGTGTAGGACTACTTCTGGTGTTTTTGGATTGAGTTGCTCTGGCAAAGCACGAGACAGGTCATGAACAGTAGTAGATCAATCCACGTAAGATTTGCAACATCATGATATATCGTATCGTTCAGACACAACGGAGCAGAGATCTTTCTGCCGTCTCGAAAGACGTAGCTTGTAGTTAGTTGTATTGCATGTAAAGATCAAAAGTTATGAGGACAAGGTTATCTATGCCAAGCCAAACTTTGATTGGTCGACGGTTTTGTACAAGAATTGACCGCAGATTTCTTCTCACCCATACATATATATGTGATTGTTTTGAGACATTTAGTGACTTCAAATAAAAATTTTCAAATCAGTCTGGACTGTAAGCTGGAGGGTAAGCAAGGCCAAATAAACCGCTGCCTGTCCGCAGATCATATTTTTAGTAGTATCTAAAGTCACTGGCTATTAAGCTCAACTGTCTGCGTCAAGCGATGATAAATGAGTAGGTAACAGCTTTGTCTGGGACACTTAGTCCGAATGATCATGTCGGTCAGTTAGAAGAGATAGCCACTACTTTCTCAAAGGCCTGCATCATACCATTTTCTACTTCCTTCCTCTATCTATTCACTCATCCGTGAGGAAATATCTCTACAAAAAGTACTTCATTCATCTCATATGGATATCTGCATAAATCGTTGAAATTCCAAATAAAGACGCTTTAGACATTATCTGTCCCATGATTAAGTATCATGAAACTATTATCTTGTCAAAATACCGCTTATTCACCATGCATCTCGATATCCATTTCACTCCATATGCTTCTACTGCCTTGCCCTTTCTCCCTCTTCTTCTTCAATACAACCTGCGCCATCGCCCTGCCTATGCATAGCAATCCATCTCTTCCAAATGCCATCCTACCTCTGCCACGTCTGCTCCGCCTACAACGCTTTCCCCTCCCCAACTTGTAACGGTTGCACCCACAAATACTGCATCGCCTGCCTACCCGTCGTCCCTAACCCGTCTCCTCTCCGCTCATCATTCACGGTTCTGGATGGAAGTGAAGATATCGGTTCCGGGTTCTCTTCCTCAAGATCTTCAATAATAGAGGAGGTACGGCACATTCATCCAGCATACAGATGTGCGACACCGACAGAAGACATGGAGGAGGAAGAGGAGGAGTATGATGATGAGGAATACATCACGGGTGAAGAAGAAGCCTTCAACGCCGCAACAGCCTTCCAACACGATAGCAAAGAACCTTCGGTCCATCTAGCCGAAAACCCATCAGCAAACAGCGAAAACGAAAAACCAACCCTGATGATCCAATCTCCCACGCCAATACACCCCACCCCGCCACCACCCCCCACCGCTATCCTCATTCCAGGCTCAACCTCACCACCAACCCTATTCCTCTCGCCCTCGACCTCCGACCTCCCCTCCCCCGTCCTCCTCCCCGACTGGCCTCCCTGGGAAACCGCCACTACAACCACCAAAAAAATCCCCTCGCACCTCCTACACCCACACTCACGTGGTAAATCCATGGAAGAGCACCGTTACAAGCTAGAGCGAGAACTCCGCCGCACGATGAGCATGCAAAGCGAGAAGGTATCGCGGCTGATGCGGAAGGGGAGTATGAGGTTGAAAGAAGCGGCTGCGAGGGCGAGTAGTGTGGGAAGGGCGAAGTGAGGGGAAAGTGTGCTTAGTGTATGAATTGTTGATTTTGATTATTCTGTTCTTGTGTGGATGTTGCGCGGGGGAGAGACGTGGATGAATTTGATTCTTTGTGGGAAGGTTTAAGAGAGTGTGTAGGAGGGAAAGGGATTCTATGTATGGAGAGCGGAGAACAGACCCGAGAAGTACGAGGGAAATAAGTGAGAAATGATACGAATGGCGTGATACAAATGGCCTTTGGCAGAGTTATGATGTTCTAGAAATGACTTGGTAAGGACGGATGTTTATACCTTCAGGAAAGGTGATTGAACATTGATATGATAAATATGCTTCTTGTATTTGAAAATAGAATTAGTTTGCAAGGAATGTCTTAGCAGGCTCCTAAATATGCTATGTTAAATAATGCTCATATGGGTGGTGGAGAAGACGAATAAGAATTATGAAAGCGCTGACGCACGTCCAGCGTGCTGTACTTATGGCCGAAAATCGATGTAGCCGGCGGATAGAGAGTATGAATAGGGGGGAAGGAACGATGTGTAAACGGTCGAATGCCAAACCACCCAAAGGTAATCATGTTGTATCCGAGCCGTCAAATCCACCTACCAGTTCCGAACAACGATTCTCCAACATCACGAATAACCTTGATGTTGAATATGTTGATGTATCCTATGATGGTACTGTCGTATTGCCGGTACAATTTCACATCAGGGAGCAGCCTGCGGGTGGTCCGCTGCCTGAGCCGACTCTTGCCCTTCCATTGCGATCAGTCGTGGTGTAAATGTTCCGGTACGAGATGTCAAAGCCACAGCCGATTGGAGACGATCCCGTCGATACTGCGGCTCCTTTCCGTTTCTTTGTGGTCCTTTTGGCGGGTTTCAAGATAGGGGCTTCGCTCGTGGGACTGGAATTGAAAGACTCCGAGGATGACTTGCGACCAGACGAACCGGCCTGACTGTACGGGTGAGGTAGGTCAAATGCCGCAGGTGCTGAGACAACCTCACGACGGATGCTAGGAGTTTTCTGACGAGACATTACATATTGGAGCTTAGTGGCAGTCAAAGGAGTGGTTGGTGTAGAGATGCTGGAGGACGAAGTGGATGATAGGAGCGAACTTTTTCCGGAACCGGAAGACATTGTAAATGATTGAATGATATCAGCTATGCTAGAAAAGATGTTGCGTCGGTTAGACTTGTTGAAGGCCTTGGTCATCTTATTGAGGAATCAGCCTTCATACATTTTCCGTGACGATTGACTCACCACTGACAAAGACTGGACTGGAGGAATTATCGATACGTCGAAAGAATAAAGACCACTCAGATGAACGAAGTCTAGCTTACGACCTTCGAGCGTCGCATGAAACGAGGGAGACGGTTAGAAATCTGATATGGCATATGTTTCGAAAAGCTTATGAGACGAATGAGGCGGGGAAAGATTGTGAGTGAGTAAGCACTGATCGAACGAATGAAAAACTTGGTAGAGTAGAATTGAAGGATGCTAAATTGATCTCTCAGAGAACCAAGGTAAAATGTCTAAAGCTTCAATAGGGCGGACTGACATCTGTTAAAGACTAGTAATCCTGTGGTCCAAAAGGTAATGACAGAAAGTTCGAAGTGACTGAAGTGCAAAAAAGAGGGTTCATCGAAGATGGCTTCAATAAGCGCGGAAGCTGCCAATAGGGGAAGAATGAAGGCCAGGAGTGATTGTGCGTAATCGAACCAGAAATAAAAGAGGAGATGGTCGAAGCTGCAAACTCTTGATGACAGGGTCGTTGGCAATAACCTGCGTCACACCAAGACAAGTGAAACACCTTACCTGCGCGATAGGATACTATTTTGAAACATTGAATATCTCCACAGAAAGCTGTACATGCCCGTAGACTTCACCCTCAACAATTCAATATGCTACTGACGGTTCTGCTGACGAAGGCTCCATTTTTCCTACCTCCTCAACGGAACTTTGATCGGTTGCTAAATCTCTCTTCACCGTTCCATACTTCAATCCCCTTTGTATGGCTAGACGGGTCCCAATATCAAAAGATATTCGGAACAGAGAAGCCTCAAGATTGATGCTTGCAACAGCAAGATCCGTGGTCGTTCTAGCAATTCGCATTGATACAGCGAACGTCCTCAAGATCGAGGATCCAGTCCACTTTTTTTTGGATTTGGACAAGAGACAACAGCACCGAAATAAAGACACGACGTGAGCTTTTTGACAGTGCGGCAATATGGTACGATGGCGCTAGATGATAACCAGCCTACGATGTATCCGGCCTTTCTCCCATGTAGCTGTTCTGGCGTCCTTCGCCTGGTGTCTCTGCAAATGTACCAGGCATGGAGGGTCGCCAGTAGGACATGGTACTTGCTGATGGAGCTTGACTAGCCGGACTACCCGAAGGATTTTCCTTAGAAGATGTCATGGGAGTCACAGAAGTGCTATGACTTTGGGAAATCTCGCCTGTGGACACGGACTGGCGCTCAGGACCAGCATGAATTTTTCTCTTCGCTTCAGGACTGGATTGTTTTTCTTTAAACCTTTCTTCCGTCTCCCTTAATTTAGCCTCTATTGCTTCCAATTCTTGGCTTTGGGAAGAGAGAGCCTGTTTTCTGAGTATAGTCAATGGAAGCCTGTTCCTACTTATTCGTTCTCATAGCGTACTTCTGTTCCACCGATTGAACTAACCCGTCTAGATCTTTATCAATAGAGAAGGCATTGTTGAGATCAGAGGAGAAAGTTCGAGTAACGGAGCTGGGTCTGAAAGATTAGCAACCGTCCATGACTCGGAAACGTCAGTTGTACGATTGAGAATCCCCAACGGAACCAGATTTAGGTTCAATTCTCGACATGATCTCAGGTAACAATATGTAGGGTATTCATTGAAAATTTTGCAACTTACTGGCTGGCGAATGACGACAAACTTGAGCTCTCGTCTGGGGAATGCGGCTCCTGCGGCTGACGGAAGTGGAGGCTTGGCAAACGCTAACCTAGACTGGATTGCTAAATACCGGCAACTTTCAAGAGCATGATACTTCACACTCCCAACTCTCCTCGACACTGCACAACCTGGCATCATCGGACTTGTTGATGATCTCCCATATTTTGTGGACTAGAAACTGCTGTCTTATGAGGTAGTCGCGCAAGCTGGTCGTGGTTCAAGCTGGCTCCCATCGCCAGCCCAGTTGGACGTGGGTCCTCTCACAACAATTCACCCTATCAATCATGGAGCACGCCTTTCTTAGGAGCTTATCGCCCACTCGAAGCTCTGCTCCTTCTCCAAGGAATCCAGCTTCACGGTGCAAAGTCTCAATCTCTTGATATACTGTCACAAACATTGAAATCCAGCAAGATTCTATCCAGAAATGAAGACCCGGGCGCTGAGCATTTTGCACCCAATTCCTTAAAGTCGCTGTACTTCAGGCTATTGAAAGAGGAGGCAAAGCTTGTGGACCAAGGAGACATCGAGTCTAGCCAAATCCAGGATGGACAACCAAACCTTCGTCATGACAAGCTATCAAGCCCCCGCATGGAAACAATGGAAGAAGCCTCCAAATTTAGTCATCTCATACCCGACCTGGCCACCAGAATCTATAACGGTCACCAAGAATCAACAATCAAGTTGGTAGAAGACGAGGAACGCCAGTATCGTCTCTTGCAAAACGACATCCAAGAGATTGAGCGTGGGGACTGGGACGCTCGTCTGCAACACCAGGAAATCTCCACAGGAAGAGATATCAAGGGAGTTGCATCGATTCATACGCTGCTCCAAAATGAGCCGGAGACGAACCAGGCTCCTGCCAAAGCTGCGAATGATCGACCTTCAACCCCCTTACCGTCGGTACCAGAACAGCTGCCAAACCAAAATGCACTGAAGAGGGAGAATCAACTCCAGGCGATTTCACGTGCCAACGGTGATCACGGCGCTTCAGAGGTCACTAACGCTGAAGTCGTCCAGAAAGGGTCGCCTCCTGTAGCTCCATCATCTCCTCCAAACTTTCAACGGCCCCTCCATCCTTCACATGAACTGCCGTCGAATACACCGAGACCCTCTTCTCAATCTGGTTCGGCTGAGAACGGGGTGCCGTTCCTTCCACCACCACAACACATTCAGCAAGGCTATTACAGGGCTTCTCCGCCAGCTGAACTCCACCGTCGGCAGTCATCCCAGCCAGCAAACATTGCGCCTTCGCCGAGTAATCGTACTCATCAAACACCGTTACCGCCGCCAGAAAGATCATCTGGATCACCAATAATCCTTCCGCCTCCCCCTGGCATGCTGCGCACTACATCATCTCCCTCTCGGCCACTGGATTCACTCACCGATATGTCGGGTCCGCCGTACAGACCAACTGCAATGCCGTCTCCACGTCCGCTACAGAGTGCGAATAACATTCAGCATCCAGTACAGCTTCCGCTGCCTCCAAACTACGCTCAAAGACCATATCAGTATCCTCCATACGATAACCGCCCGCCATATCACAACGCATACGCACCTTATCACCAGGGCCCATTGCCTGCTTATCCTTCACAGCACCATGCCCATGTGCTTCCATATCAGCATCTCGTGCATACTCCAGGACAGTCTCCCCACTACGCTCCCCAACCACAATATCAATCACCTACCCCTACTTACTCCCAATATTCACCATATACTCATGCCCCTTCTTATACTCCCCAAGGACCGATGGCATCTCCCCACGTTCAATATCAGACACCACGGCCTTTCGACCAGCAAACCCCCTTCGCTACGTCGGATTCAAGGCGGAAACCTCCGAGGCTATCGTCAATCAACACGTCAGGATCTTGTACCAAGTGGAAAAATATCGATCTACCACAAGGAAACGTGTCGCCTAAGTCTCCCATTCGTCCACGGCAAGACGAGATCAGCCCCATCAGCGAAAAGGCTCCATCTCCTGTGCTGGAACCTTTGCGTATGATGACGGAGGCTACTACTCAACCAAATCCTGCGTCGACCACCACTGAAGAGCCAACGGCGCCCATTATCAAGCCTCCTCCTGCGAGAGGTCGAAGGGGCCGTCCTCCACGTGGTGGATCTACCAGAGGTCGTGGTGGTCGTGCAGCTAGCACACCTTCTTCGGCACGTCAAACTCGTACCCGCAGCGCATCCATGGTCTCCGGTGCCGACGAACTTTCTCTTGAACCACCTACATCCGCCTCTCATCATGCTGCTGTCAAGCCAGAGCCGCCGGCCACTCCAGCTCGTGACTCCTCCGCCTCTGTGCCGCCGACAGCACCCATCGACGCCGATAGTAAGCGCAAATCTACCCGTCGCCGCCGTGACACCCTTCGCGGGATGGAATCGGCTGTCGAGACGACTCGCACAGGTACCAAGCGCAAACGCACCATCGATACCTCGGATCTTGAGTTCCAAACTACCACTCGCCTTGAGTTGGAGAAGCAAAAGGATGAACTATCGACAACCCATATCCTTGCCTCTCGCAACTTCCCTCGCACGTCCGCTACCTTGATCAACGACATCACAGGCCACAAATTTGCCTCCATCTTCGCAAAACCACTCACCGAACGTGAAGCTCCCGGTTACCATTCGCTTATCTACCGCGCTCAGGATCTGAAGAGCATTAAGCAGGCTATCACGAACGGAAACAGGGCGTTAATCTCCTTCATCGACCGGGAACGCGACGATAATGAAAATGCGAGCGGTAACCGAGACAAGGATACAATCGCGGTAGCGGGTGCAAGTGAGTCCGACATGCGCATCTGGGTCAAGAAACACGAGGACATCATCCCGCCAAAGGGAATCGTCAATAGCGCACAACTGGAACGGGAAATCATGAGAGTGTTCGCGAATGCGGTCATGTTCAACCCTGATCCAAATCGGAGCTTTGGCCCTGCCTTCCGCACTAGAGCTAGGAGGAAGGAGAGGCATGTTCCTGCTCGGTTTGCAGAGAGCGGGGATGAGATGGAGGAGGAAGAGAGTGAGGTAGATAAGGAAGAGGAGGAAGGAGGTGTGGTTAGGGATGCGAGGGAGATGTTTGAGGATGTGGAGAGGGTGGTTGCGCAGTGGAGGGCTGCGGAGAAGGCGGCTGAGGAGGCGGCGGCTGCGAAGATGGGCTCTGGAATGGGGAAAGCTAATGTTGGGGAGGAAGAAGAGGCGGATGAGTTGGCGGGAGAGGAGAGTGGTGTTGTTGTGGAGGAGGAAGTGACCGTAGAGAGGGCAGGGAAAAGGAGAAGGCGGTAATTGTACTTGGCATTCGGTTGTGGACGATCACGAAGAAGATGAAAAAGGCTGGAATGTACTTTTACGGATACTCCAGAGCTCAAAATTCGCGTATTTGATCTATTCCATTTACATGACTCGCGTGCCAGATCTACCGTCCTATCATCTAATTATCCGTATTTTATGCAATTTTGAATCCTGGCACCTTTTTCCCAAAGATAAAACCTAGCCTCTCCATCACTGCATATACTTCCTCAACCCCCTCAACCTCTCCTTCGCCCCCTCCAAAACATCATCCTCCTTGCAAACCGCAAACCTCAACCAATCCTCCGCCATCCACGCATTCTTCGGCGTATAGAAATCCGTCGGCGGGATCGCCGCAAGCCCCAGCTCCATGATCAGAAACCAGCTGAGTTTGAAATCGCGCGTTCGCTTAGCAACATGTGGTGGGAAGTTGTAGTCTGCTGGTAATTTGACGCGGGCAAAGTTTGCGAGGACGAAGTAGCCGCCCTCAGGTTTGGAGTACTAGTTGTGATCAAACGCGTCAGCGAAAACCCTGAGTAATCTGATGAATCATCATTCAAGTAGTGAGGAATCTAGAAGGTGTGTATAGGAAAACGCACAGGGAGGCCGAGTTCCTCGAAGACGGCGCAAAATCTCTCCACCTTCCCTTGCATCTCCTTTCGACTTTCTTCCCAGAAGCCAAGCTCATCGGCTCTCTCGAACCCTACGGCAGCGGCCTCCTGCAGAGGTGATACGCTAGAGAAGCAGATGCGAGTATGTGCGGCAGCGACGTAATGTATAAGGTTTGCGGGTCCGGTAAGGTATCCAACGCGCCAGCCGGTGCAGTAAAAGTTCTTGCCCGCAGATCCGACGGTAAGGGTTCTGGCGGCGATTTCCGGCGATAATGTGGCGATACGGGTGAACGGGGTGTAAGGGAGGCGGTCGTAGACTTCGTCAGAGAGAATGAGGATGTTGTGTTTCACGCAGAGGTCGCCGATAGCTTGGAGCTCGGACTTGGAGAAGATTTTGCCGACGGGGTTATGGCTGACTTCGATTTCAGCTGATGCTTGCGAGCAAGAAGGGAAGAGGGCAAACCTACGGGGTATTGATGACGATCATTTTTGTTTTGGGATTAATGGCTTTTTCCAGTTCAGCTATGTCGACCGTCCAGTCTGCTGCTGAAGATATTTCGGTTGCGCCGTTCTTAGGCGGTTGTAGAGGAACGTATCGTATTGTGCCGCCGGGCATTTCAATGTTCGAAATGTACCTTAAAGACATCAGCTCTTTCTTTTCCTGATGGATCCTTGGGCTTCAGTTACTGGTCGAAGAAGGGCTCGAAGATGATCACTTCATCGCCTTGCTCAATAAAACCCATAAAGGCACTGAGCATTCCCTCGTTCGCGCCAGTGGTAATGGTCACCTCCGTGTCTGGATTTACATCTCGACCGAAAAGCGGAGAGTAGGCTTTCGCGATTGCCTTCCTAAGCCGTGGCCGTCCCTATGATACATCAAATCCACACGTCTTTGTTCCGGCTCATTCTATGCTGACCCTCGTTGGAGCATACTGGTTACAGTCCACCTTATCCAAAGCCTCCTTGGCGGCATCAGTGATGAATTTCGGTGGGTTATAACCACTGTCCCTGTCAGTCGTAGATCATGCCTTAGCTTAAGGGGAGTTCATACGCACAAGAACCCCTGACCCATATTGATTATCGGTTGGACTGGGGACGCCGATGCAGCTTCATTGACAATACTCCTGACACAGAGGGTCAGTATATTCTATCCTGATACCGTCATACGGGGATGATATATTACCAAACATCCTGGTTCTGGCTAGCAACTCGCTTTGCTGGACGAAAGAGATCTTGTGGAGCTGACATTGAACCCATCCTTCGCCGACAGCTTAATATGATTGATCTAGAGAAAGAGCTGGTACCGAGGGCTTGCAACGGTCTTATACACGAGACCGTCGCTAACATATCGTAATCATGAGTCTGGCTTACTACGCGAGCATCTTGTTGTGTACCGCTTACATGCTACTTTTGACATACATTAGTTAATCGGGCGACATCGGAAGTCGTCATTGGCCTGGATCGGCCCGCGCGGCTATCTTGACTCGGGTTTCTCAAGCATGACCAAAATCGTATCTCTCAATTTCCGACGTCCTGATAGCTCTATCATTTCTAGCTTCACCACCATTCTTTGTCAAACAAACTGAGATGTTAGATGTAATCTACTCCAAGCTTTGTATTGTGTGATAGCTTCCGGACAAGATTCTATGGTGTGGCCCTCCAGTCCTCAGCTTCGCTCGTACTCAACCATTAAACACTCCATTGTCTTGGATGAGGTGATTGCTACCGCTTTCCTATCCCATCAATCGTTTCTGAAGAACCAGGTGTTGGGATCGTGCAAGTAAGCTTTCTCATTTCTTCTCGATGCGGACTAAGCGAGTAGTGCTTTGCGGAAAAGGAAAGGTGCCCTCCTAAGCCTTATGACAATGGGATTCAGGAATGCCGCGAAGTGATGCCATAAATCCTTTACTGCATACGATGATGTACCGTATGAGTTGTTTCTGACATTATTGGCAATGCAGTAGATGAAGATGTATCCATTTGGTACACCCAGACTGTATGAGAGGACGTCCTTGGTCAGCAATGGTGGTGACGAGTGTAAGATCTTGATCATGATTGTATCAAATGCATTGATTCTGGGAAACCAAGCACATTTCGGCCCCGAACCGTGATGCACTTCCGATTTCTCGTGTCACTACCTCAAATAGATCAAAAACCTGCCACTTGCTATGCCAGCATTTAGCGTTGCCCGCGATCAAGTTGGTAGACTGCATCTGCCAAGAGACCTTATCGCAGGATACAACACGATGAGGCTGTATCACAAATTTGTTCCCGATTGGCAAGTACGAAGTATGACAGCGATTGTGATAAGCATATCTATGTATAGAAACGGCGTTGTTGCTTAGCCTTGTTGTCATAGATCTCTTTTCAAAAGTCTAAACTCTGAAACATTAGATTTATCGATCGGCCTTCTCCAACAGCTTCCCCGGTGTGCACCGCCAGAGACTCTCTGGCAGAGAGTTGATGGTCAGAAAGAGCAGGGTAGCCTGTGCAGAACTCGCTTGGTGTCTTGGCAACGATAGCGTTGGCAGGCAGTGCTCTTTTTCGCTCCATGCGATTGGTTCAACCTGGACCTCATTTGCATCCTTTCGCCCCCAACTCATTTGACTTTGACTGTTTTCGACCTGGTCTCGGCCACTACCTGCAGCTTTGTTTTCTTTGACTTTCCCATTCTCGCTTGACCATCTTGTGAAAGCTCACGACAAGGCTGCAGTCCATGCCATGACCCCAGAGAACGTGCTGGGCCTGCTCAAAGGCTGTGTGCTACTTCGCTACCGGCTGTGTCTCTTCTAAGAAATGGCGTCGGTCTCTTGCAGTTACTGCACAGCTCTGGCGTGTTGGATCTCTTCCATCATTTGCTCTTCAGACCGCAGATGACTCCAAAGAACTCTGGACGGGCTAGAATGCTAGTCTAGGTAGTAGGTAGCTCTGTAGGATTCTCTTGGCTCGCAGATCAACGAAATTACTCTTCAGCCTCGTCTTCATATCATTATATATGGAGGAGTCATGTTCGCCCTTCGAGCTGTTGCTGTCGTTGTCGCCGTTTTTTCCTCCGGGCTTTTCAATTGGTTTTCCACGCAATTACCATATACCCATTTCTCGCGTTTCCCTCAGTCATGCGTTCCACTTCCATCTCCAGCGGCATTGCCGTTATCACTATCCTAACCTCCACTGCGACCGCAATCAAGCCGAAATATCATGCATTCCTGAAGCGGCAAGGCTGCAACAACATTAATTCAGAATGCTCATCCATCGGCACGACGCTATCAGACTGCATTGATTATGTCTGCGACGCCTGCAATTCTGTAGACCCAGCAATCCCAGCATGCTGCGATTTGTCGAGCAATCTCGATATCGCCAATTGCATCGAAGAAAATGTTGGCTCCAGCTCCTACTATTCAAGCTTCGACAGCTACGATAACGACTACACCTCCTACACTGGCTATAATTACGATGTCCCTACATCCACCTATGACTATAGTGATTACAGCTACACCTATACTGGTTCCTCCGCCTATACCACCCCATACCTTTTGACTGCAAATCCCGATTGCTCGTCCTTCATCAGCAAGTTCGACAATTGTGCCTCCCAAACCCCTGGCTTCGGCACCTCCTACTACTGGGAGGAACAAGCATCATGCATCTGCTACTCGGGCAACAGCTATGCACCTAGCGCCTTCGACATCCCTTACAGCTCATGCCTCGATGTCCTTTACACCAGCGATTACGAGGCGTACACGTACCTGACAATTGGCTCGGATGATGCTGCCAGTACACCTTGCGGGTCTCTCTCGGAAGAGCAGGCGTTTTCGACAGCGTTTGCATCGTCGAGCGGGGGCGAATTCACCGCCATCAACGGTGTTGCAGCGTCAAGCACGAGAACACCGGAAACGTTAACACCGAGTCCCGGAAGTCAGCCAACTACTAGGACAACGCCGACGAGTACGACTTCGAGGTCGGCTCCTGTGCCGACTGCTGTCGCTCCGGGAAGTGGAGGGGCAGCCAGTGCGGGCAGTGGAGTGGATGCGTTGGGTGTGCAGATGGTATTCTTGGGTCTTGCGTCGTTTGCCGCGATGTTGTATATACTTTGAAAGATGAGATATCTGATTGCATAGGCGTTTTAATATACATGTTAAAAACTTCCATGTCTCATCATCTCGTAAATACCGAAATCCGAGTCCATTATGGTTCTGGATTAGTGTCCCAGCCCTGCTGCCTGTTGAAGATACACCTATTGCTGACGACTTGCATAACTGGAAGTCTCGGCGGCACGCTAGCACGTGCTTTGGTCACTCAAAGGCAAAACAAGAGAGGCCGATCCATAAAATCTGTAGCGTGACTAAGAAAATTGATCACAGGGAAATATCCTCTACTCGACAGTGTATGATTGCCTCCCTGAATTATTGAGAGAGTTCAACTATGTCTAATCATTGCTAGTCCGATCCTCGTTTCGCTTGAGCCAAAGTACGGGGAGACACAGCCTTATAGCAATCGACCAATAATTGCGGTTTGGCGAGGCTGGAGGCATCGACTCCGTCCTGCTCTTATATATTTGTCGTACCGCGTCTTTCTTGGTTTTCTATTATTCTAGATTGTTCATTTAGCTCATCACTACTACATGGATTATGACTTGGGCGAGTCGGGTCTCCTAGCTTTTGAATACGACGTGATCGAGTCATCTAAGAAATTACCTGCTTTAACTCTTTGGGATGATATCAATCAATTGATAGATCCAGACTACCGGCGGATCAATGCAATTTAAAAGCAAGACATCT
This sequence comes from Opeltia flavorubescens, assembly GCA_000442125.1. Taxonomy (NCBI): domain Eukaryota; kingdom Fungi; phylum Ascomycota; class Lecanoromycetes; order Teloschistales; family Teloschistaceae; genus Opeltia; species Opeltia flavorubescens. Next base: position 1,317,221 of record KE546966.1, on the reverse strand, counting down.
AATAGAATAGCTACCATTTCCACCGCAAAAACATTCAGGAATATATCTGGACCTTGATCAGGATGTGAAAAAAGCCTCACAATTGCGATCCAACCCTCAGTCTAAATCTGGCCTGGAGACTCTCGAGACGCTTCGCAAACCAGATAATGGTAGACTTTTGAACAATAACTACTTAGCACACCGTTTTGGGCTCCTGGTCGGTACATGTATTCGAATTGAACAACACTTGCTCCGATCATGGCGTCATTAAGGTAGAAAAGTGTAAAATTGTATCGAATTAAACACCGTTGAAATGAGCCAGGCTGATATCTATTTGTGACCTTCTATCATCTACGTTTCGGGAGAGCTGAAGTGGACAGGAGAAACAAGTGTCAAGGCTCTCTTCATCGGACGCCTAGAGATGCTCATGTTGATAGTCTAAAGACATCGGACCGCAAAATCGCCCGAGGCTTACGTCAAGCTTAATTTTATGGCCAAAACATATTCGCCGAGAACGCAATAACCAATTTCTAATTTCAACGACAATCATTATTATCACCTCTATTATCTGTATTGAATCATGTCAATGTCTAGTCTCCAGTCCAGTGCAGTTTGCTTCTGACACCTGAGTATCCATCAACCACTTATCTACAGCCCCCTAAAACAATGGGTGTCACGATGCGGCAAAACGCAAGGGGTTCCACGTGCTGAAGTCCCGGAAAGCATTGTTCGACATGCAGGTGAGCCATCAGCTTTCAACTTGGAGACCGGCGTTAGCTTGCTATTCGATGATATTCTCGCCAAGCCTATTTGTAAGTCATTCGTGAAGTCGATTTTCACGTTGATAAGCTTGGTGCATAATCTACTATACCCAAGTGGGGCATGAGTCACGGTCGACCTTGAAGATCCGATGGCTTGTAGACCTCCGAGATATCTCACCTGCCGCCGATGCAGCTAATCCATCTGCCTATGGAGGCATCCAGGCTGGTGATCAGGCTCCTCCCGCCTCCTTCTCCGTCTCATTAGAGCGTCCATGGCTTTTGGAACCAAATATTTTCTGATTTCTTCCATTTTGTTACCGATTTCGTGAATTATGGCCTCTGTAATCCAACCTTCTTCCTTCACATGGATCAATTCGCTCGACGGACGCAGACCTGGAAGCCCCAGCATACGGACCAAAATCCGTAAGCAGGCTATGCATAACGCTCTCGCGGAGCGGAAACGGCAGGGAAAGTTGGGAATGCGTAATCGTCGTCAGTATCCTATTGTTACGACTGTCGTAGCGCGTGAGGAGACCGAGCCCAAAATAGGAAAGCCGCGAGATACCATCGATGATGAGAGTCCACCACCACAGAAGAGACTTAACCTCATCCAGGCAATGGTGAAGCGTGAAGGAAACCTCAAGCTAGCCAGCTATGGCCAGGTTCATACCGCGAAATATGTATCAGCAAGCTACATACCTACGAGTCCGTCGAGTACAGGGTATGAGGCGATGAGGATACGCTATGATTTTGACGTCCTTGATCTTTCAGCATTGACCGCCCTTCACGTTGGACGCGCGACCGCAGAACAGCTCCAAGATAAACCTTCTTGCCTTCGGGATATCCTGCGCTCTCGCCAGTGGTCCTACTTTACCTACATGCCATGGCGATACGGCCACACCAAGTGTTTGGATGACGCACTTTGCTGCGTAGCTGCCCGCGCACGACAGTGGGTTGCCAGTCCTGGAAATCCGAACGATCGTGTCCTCATGCTTTACTGCAAGGCGGTCAAAAGTCTCCAAGCAGCCATAGATGATCCCGTTCAACGCATGGAGGCCGATGTACTCTGTGCGACAGAAATCCTGTCAATCTTTCAGTTGCTCGATACCGAGCGGTTTGACTCCTGGACTTTGCATGCCGCTGGCGCAGCCAATCTGATCCGGCTCCGAGGCCCGGAACGGTACAAGACCAACTTTGAGAAGGCCTTGTTCCTTGCCCAAGCGGGTCCAATCATCACCGAAGCCACGCTCGATGCTGTTCCCTGCTTTCTAGAAGAGCCAGCTTGGCAACGGCTCTTCCAGAATGTGGTCCTGGGCAAATCTGTTTTCTCATATTACAGCGATGTGTTTGTCAAGTTCTGGGCATGCATCAGCGCCATCCCAGGTCTCGCTCGTAGTACCCTACTGGTCCTTCGCCAATCTCCGAACATCTCGCGAAAGACGAGGGATCAACTCCGAGCTCGTATTTTCGAGCATCGATCACGGTTGATGGCATTGGGAGTGGAAGAAAAGCTCGCTTGCACTGTACCTTATGGTCGGATACAGTGTAGTCGTCTGCTGATGGATCAAGCCGAGTCCGAATTGCAACACGATGTCCTCGGCGTCCTCGCGATGAATCTGATGCGACTGGAAAGGCTCATTGTCGCTCTGGATTCTAGCGTCGCTCCATGCCTAGAAGCTCATGTACAAGAGCTTGCTCGAAATGTGATGGACATTGAGAGCGCTGCGACTGCCGTCAACCCCAGGGCCTTCTTGTCGTTGACTTCGAAAATCACGTTTGCCAAATCAGCTATACTCACTGGCGAGGAGTGGTGGCAAGAGGTGCTTTGTCGGCCTGCTAATGCTGTCATGAAGGAGGAGACATTTGAGCGATGGATCAATCTGATCTGCCCTTGGCGGATAAGACACGAGTTCAAAACTGAGATATGTGGTGCATAGACTAGGGGCGAGATTAACAATGGAGCACTCCGATATTTACTTATCGAATGGGATAGAATGCGCTGCTAGGCTACAAAGAAATCTTGTCCAGCATTAGACTGATGATACAACCTTTAGCCTGACGTTGGAGTTTGGGGCTCGACGAATAGATTACCACGTAGGGATCTCTTCGGGAGATGTGCCGGAGTGACCGGATCTTCTTGTTACACAGGAAATATTTGCTATACTATTTATTTACCAATGATATCTATTGGATACTAGAGGGATCGGAGATTTTCACAATTGTCGCGTCGCTAGTATCATGCAAGATGCTGTAAGAAGGCGCATGGATAAGGTTCAGCTACGGCTCGGTACGCCATCTACCGCTTTGGGAACTCCTGGGATCACACCCTTGGTTCGGTAGCAGATCTCCTGAAAGCTTCTTAAGATGACACCTCGTGGCTAATCGTTAATGTTGTGGAATGGATATCTGGTGAGAACAGTCAAAGTCGCGCCTGCCACTTGCGTAATTGAATAGACACCATCAACATTTTTTTGATGAAGACCACATAGCAATACTGTAGCACAAGGACAGCGACGCTTTGACGCGTATCAATGCGGGGATATCGGCCCCCTGGCTCGCCTGGCACTGAAGATTTGATTTCATTCAGGACTTCAGCTGTCGATCAGTAAGCCACATCGCCCTGTTCGTCAATKACAGGCCAATGATCTACCTTGGCTTTTCATACTGACCGTCCTAAAGCAGAAACTATCGAATGATATTACTGCAACTGGCTGCCATCACTGGTGTCACTGAAGTCATCGTTTCCATTCCTCTGGAGTTTCAGTCACCGTGCAGTATCCCCACCGGGTCTAGAGCCTCATCTCAGCTCGCCACTTCAGACGCCAGCAGCCTACCTTCATCCTCCTTCCCCTTCAAAGCCTTCAAAACTGTGCCGGTCCGGGTTTCCGATGCAATGATCAGCTTGCAATGCTTCATGACAAGCGAAGCACGGCCCACTTACCGTCCGCCTCCTGCTCGCCGAAGCCATGGTGGATTGGAGATCCGAAATTACTGAGCCAATCTTGCTTCAACGTCAAGGGATCAAATGGACCGACATCCGATGGCTCCAAAACTATCCATGCGTGATGACCCAATTTGATACCGGTCCAGGATTCTTTGCACCCCCACAATGATAATCGCATTGACTGGCCTCCCTGGATGGCCAGGATTCTGATAATTGATGTATTTCTAGCTGCATCATCTAGAGACTATCAAGAACTCGTCTCCACAGCGTAGATCTATGAGTTCTAGATTGGGCCGCTTGTTTCATTGGTAACGTGTGCAAAGTCTCTTAAGATGATTAATACTTCCCTGGCATCTCTCCATGTCCATCTCGCATGACAACTATTACCAGAAGCATCGTTCATGCTGCTGTAACCTTTCTCTTTTATGGTGTTTCAGATTTCGATCCCGTCGAACTCATCCAGGTACTGTACTCTTATTCTTATTAGCTCGCTGGTTTTCTGATCTGAAGCTGAGCTGTCACAGGAAAATACAAACCCAACCGATCGAATAGTACAGAACTTGTTCCAAATCGAGCAGATACCATCCTATCTCGAGAAATCATGGCCAGCAAAGTCAATGGTGTGAATGGCAATCACGCCGAAATGTCGAATATGACTATGCGGAACCAGCACCCGGAGGTCAGGGAGCCTTCCGGTTATGCAAACGGGTCAATCTCCTCTTCCAAGTATCGGTTCGATCAGAGCAGTATGAGACGTGAGTGATCGCACACCACGAGGCAGATGACGAGGCTAATCATATAACCAGGGTCTGAATCCCGTTCAACAACAGCCTCGTACTCGACTGAGCAGCAGATCACTGTTCTCAAAGAGACAGTGAATGCCACCTGTGTGAGATTTGTGGCGGATTTCGACGATGTCGATGATCACCACATCCACCATACAACTATCGAAGACTTTCTCGAGTTCATTGAAAGGGAACGATTAACTCATATGCCACATCGGGGAAGTCATTGGGACAAGGTTCTTAAATGGGCCGAATTCTTCAGCTTGCAGGTTTCCGGTTACGCCAATACCGTGGACTCATTCATGGCGGATAGTAAACTCGCAGCGAGACTGATCTGGACTGCGTGTCGCGCTTTACTTCAGGTCTGGAGCCATACTCTAATAAAAAAATTCCCTACTGACTTGATCATAGCTTGGTCCGAATAATGCCCAAGCGCTTGAAACGACCTTCTCCGTATTTTACAAGCTTGGCCTATCCATCTCATTGCTTCTGCGGCGTAACACCCTTCTCACTGCAACCGAGTATCTTCGCCGTGAAGTCGGCTACGCGTTCAACGATCTCCTTTTGTTAGTACGGGATGTCAGTCTCTACTATCGAGTCAGGCTTCTTGGTTCAGGACATGATACCAGCTTTGACTTCAATACCGTCTTTGGTCATCAAGTGTCGGCCTTTGATCAACGTAAAGCCGGCATCGTGAACTCCATGTGGGAGCATGCCCTGGGACATCAAGCTCTGTCACAGATGCGGACAGTGCGGAAATGGCTTCAGCCAAGCGATCGTGCATCGAGAAAACTCCTTGGTGGAAACGAAATCAAGGCAGGTGGTCGTGCTGAATTTACTTGCGAATGGTTTCAGAGCCATCTTCTTGCCTTTACGCGAAGCCGAGACGACGTCTTGACAATTCAAGGTCCTGCTGGGTGCGGAAAAAGTGTCCTCGCAGGCTGGATCGTCGAGCGTCTCCAACGACCTCTGGGGAAAAAGACACACGATACATTATCATGCACAATCGGTAAGCACACCAATCTCCTGGGTATCGAGCCTTAAGCTTTGCCTTGTGCTGAGTGTAGGGAAATTACTCACATCCTTGCGTTCGTATTGGGGATTCGGCTTGAGTGGTTTCCCTGGTTACGATGACTGACGGTTTTGATAGAACCAGATGTAACCGGTGAAGCCACTTCTCTGGCCCTCGTCAAACGCCTCCTCTTACAGCTTCTTGAAAAGAACGTGGGCGACAAAAACCTCTATCACGGCCTTGTTGAAGCCCGTCGGCATGCTACTTCCAAAGATGTGGAAAGTCTAGAAAAGTCCCTTTGGAAGTGCATTGAAACAAGCCTTGACCAATACCAAGGTAGCGAATGTCTCATGATTATCGTTGATGGCTTGGATGGACTGGAGGGTGGCCAGCAGCACATCACCAAGACGATCAACCAGTTGTCTTCAATTGCAGCAAAGCACCATAATGTTCAAGCCATTCTCAGCTCACGTGGTTCCGCATCAAAACCTAGTCACGGGAAGATGCGCGACTTTGCCATCACCAGCGGTCATACCCATGAAGATCTCCGTCTGGTCATCGACGGTTTATTCGAGCATTACCAACCCATTGGCCATCTGAACGAACATGCCAGAGAAAAGATTGTTGAGCAGCTACTACATGCAGGCAAAGGTAGCTTTCTCTGGGCTATTTTAAGTACATTTCTTCTAAAGAGGGAGTCGACCTATGAAGGTTTTGAGAAGACTTTGAAACATACGGTTGAATCTTTGAAGAATGTGGATGAGACGATTGCGAAATTGATATCTACCATGGATCTTGCCAAACCCGATGTGCATTTGCTTCTATCTTGGATGCTTCTGGCGAACAGGCCACTCACTATTGGTGAAATTAGACTCTTGTATCAGGTCGACCTTGCTCGGAAGACATTCGTGGACCGCGATATGACGACCATCAACGATACGCTCACCATTCTGAGTCCATTTGTCACTCAGCAAGATGGGTTCGTCCGTTTCCGTCATTCGCTCATCCGACAGTATATGGTCAGCATTCAAACCGAGGGAAAGAGATTGAGAAACAAGCGTGATGCCCAGACTGAACTGACCATGCGATTACTTGCTTACTGCCACTTCCATCTTACCAAAATCAACGACCCCACGTTCGATATGATGGAAGATTCGGACATCCAGAAGCTCTTCACCAAGTACGCTCTGTTGGACTACGTCGTGAGCAACTGGCTCTACCACTTCAAATACTCCTCTTTGTATCAGGCCAACGGCAATCTCCAGCTGACGTCTGATTTCAAAGCCATCTTCCCAGCTTCTTCACAGCTGCCTTTGCTTGAATGGGGATGTTGGGATGCTGCTGCAACCAGCACCAATACAACTCACTCGTATGATCTGGCTTTGCGGATCCGTCAGGAAGTGCTGACACAAAACCACCGATCTGTTCTTCAAGGTCTCATAGTCTGTGGTAATGCCTTTAGGAACAGGGGGCAAGTCGCTGAGGCCGGTGCGTGTTTTTACCGTGCCTCAAAGGTCAGCCAGCATGTGCTTCGCAAGCGTCATACGTTCACCATCGCCTGCTTAACCACCTTCTTGACTGTTATTGAAAGCCTCAAAATCACGTCCAGGACCGAGACAGCTACTTGGAAAGAAGAGACATTAATTTATGTCATTGAAACATACAAGCATCAACATGGAAAGACTCACGATTTAGTAATCCGTTATTACAAGATGCTGGCTCAACTTTATGTTGACATTCATGAAGAGCACAAGGCCGAAACTATTTGGAGGGAATTGCAGGAGATTATGATTGTACGATTTGGCAAAGGTTCAAAGGTACGCGAAGCTTTCCGTATCGGTCTTTCACAGGCCCCAGAATTAATTTTTAGTCCTATCGAGGCAAGTTAGAAGGCTAATTGATAAACGTATAGGAGGAGACAAGCATTTCCGAGCAGCTGACTATCGTCCTCAAGAAGGATGATAAGGAGAAAGACATCACCGAATACGCCAATGGCATTTTCGACGTTGTCACTGAGCTCGAGATCTGGGACATCCGTCGTATCCGTATGACAATCGAGCTTGCAAGGTCTTACGAAGAACATGGAGAGTTCCTGATGGCAGAAGAACTATTCGTGATGTTGTGGAGGCGCCTTACAGAGCAATGCCACCACTCTCATCATCACCATGGGGTAGATATCCATATCCATACCATCGACATTGTCATTGAGTATGTCCACTTCCTCCGCCGCCGCAAACGACACGAAGAAGCCGCCAATGTCCTTATCTGCATTTGGGCCGAATACGAAGAGTTCGACTTCGAATCCGAGACCATCTTCTTGAAGTTGAAGGTCATCGGACAGCTCATGCGCGAGATCAGTCTACTCTACATCGCTGTATCGGTCTTCAAGAAGTGCTGGGGATGGTTCAAGTCACACAGGAAGCATGAGCACACAACATCTTGTGAGATCTTGATATCGGAGACCACGGTAGAGATCATCACTTCTGTCTCGACTATCAGCACAACGACATCGACAACCGCCTCGACGTCTACGGAGGTTGTGATTCGAGAGGTCTTTGAGTCAACCCTCGCCCGCTCAACCGTGACAATGGAGACGATTTCGATTTGCAAGAATTTGATTTCATACTACATGAAGTTAGAGCAGTGGTCGGAAGCCATCGAAATTACCAAAAGATCTTTGCTTGTTATCTGGAAGTCGATCGTTTCGGGTGGCGGTATGATTGCATTACCCAAGGATTTCGGATCAGAAGCCATAGACATTGCCATCTACTTGGCCATCTGCCACCAGCGATCCTATCATTACCACGAAGCAGAGGAGATCTATGTGCGTGTATATCATGCTTGCCGCAATTCATGTCGCATCGATGATGAGCGCTTGATCCGAGCACATGGTATCCTGATCAAATTCCACGAAGAGAATCGGAATTGGGAGAAAATGATTCAAATCTACCGAGAGATTCTTGACGAATATCGAACACACCTAGGTGCAAAACATTCTCTTACTATTCGTACGCTCTATATCCTGGGTCCACTTTGTTTGGAGCATGGCCATGGCAATGGCTACGAATTCTATGAAGAGATCATCACGATCCTGAACCAGGGATCCCAAGTGTGCCATGTTGATGCTTTAGAAGCCATGATGATCATCTGTCGCTGGCGCTATGAAGCGGGCCATTGGCACAAACTCCGCAACGTGTGCAGGATCCTATGGGAGACTTGGAGAGACCGACATGCTGGTCACGAGAAGTTCACCGCCGAGTTTGTTGAAGTCCTCTACATCCGCTATCGCTATGTCCTGGAGCATCACGTCCATTGCGAGTATTCTGTACTCCGGGAACTTACCATTGAGTACCGCAATGCTTGTCTCAAGAGCTTTGGTGTCTCCGTTTCCATTACCATCAAGGCCATGGTAGAGCTTGCTCATATCTGCATGAAGAGTGAGAAATACATTTCAGAAGCCATTTCATTATATGAAGAGGTCTTGACTCACATCGAAACGACGAAGAAGCAGAGCACGACGACCATCATTACAGAAACATCAATCACAGAAGTCAGGCAGCGCCTAACAAAGGCCTACATCCAGGTTTGCAGCCACGAGTCGGTGTCCATTCAGACCATTGAACGCGCCGTCAAAGTCATCTCAGAACGATACCGGTTCTTGCAAGTTACATTCGGGTGGGCTCATGTCGAAACTTTGACCGTTCTCAGAGAGCTCGTTCTTATGCAATTGAAGATGAGGAAACAAGAGTCGGTCAGCGTTGTGACGCGCATCCTCCTCGAAGCAACCGTCGAAATCATCACGAGGGAAAAGCATTCCAAGACGCTGCACGAAGCTGGCAAGACCATTGGCCAGATCTTCAGAAGTTGCGGACTGGTGTCTTATGCTCACGACATGATCCATGAAATTCGTCTTCACATCATCACCGGGAGCACCACGTCCAATAACAAGTTGGGTATTAAGCTTGACAAAGCCGTCGGGAGAGTCTCATTCGTCTTCCTCGTCACACTCGAGCAAATCATTCGTGAAAATCTCTCTATCAGCTACACGGAGGTCATGGCAGACTACATCACGGAGAGCGTACTGTATGAATCTTACACCCGGTCTTTGAGCGCATCGACCACAGTCATGATTGGGCATGCCGCTCGTCTCAGAGCTTTCTTGCATCGTCACAAGCGACAAAGTCAGATTACTACCGTGGAAGACCAATCGTTCGAAATTTTCATCAAGAAATGGTCGCTCAATGGGCAACAGCATATCCGCAAGCTATTCTACATATCTCTGCTGGAGCAGATTGGGGAGGAAGTTCGAGAGATTATTATCGGCGACGTTGCGTGCAGATCCACCGCGACTAAGGTCGCTGTGCTATTGGGCCACGACCGCTTCCAAGAAGCATACGAGGTTACCCTATGTGCTCACCAATTCCTCACCCAGCAACGAAGCTTCCACAAATTGGAGAATGTGACGTACGGTTTCAAATTGTCGGGGCTCATGGTTGGCATTGGCTTGAATAGGCCCATCAGAGGGAACATCGACCCGCAGCTTCAACAGAAGATGCGTCAGCTCTCTCAGGACATCATCCGGGAAGTCCTCAAATCATGCAAAGAGGCGAAGATTGATTTTGTGCGATTGCGGCTTTCCGAGTTGAACGGGTTGATAGCATTGTTGGGAGAGCAGAGGAACTACGCCGACTTGGGGGTATGTATTTCCACTTCCACTCAAACATTTCCATGTCAAGCAGAACTAATTAGTATCGTAGTGGATCCTCGAAATCCTCTGGAAATCCCGTGAGGTGCAGAAGAATTGGAAACCCAACACCATCATCCAGATCGGCCGCCGCTTCGTCCAAGCCCGCTACCTCAACGCGTCCAAAGAGCGCCGCTCAGAAGCCACGGAAGCCATCCGCCTCTGCGAAGACATTTGTTACAATCTGCGTCGCGTATGGGGCTCTCACCCAGAAACACTTAAGATGTCCGATCTCCTCTCGCAACTCTACACCAACATGGGCCATTACCGCGAAGCCCAAGGCGTGCACGAAAACAACCTCCGTCTCGTCGTCGAAGGCGATGACGGCGACGACAGAACCCTAGACACGATGGACGCTACCACCGCACGACGCGAAGTCGACCTCTTGAAACAAGCCTTCCTCCGTCTCCGCGGTTGGGACAAGGCGCCCGAAGTCTACAAAGAACTCATCGACGACCTTAAATCGATGCCGGAATATCGCTCCCACCCCGCTTTCAAAGACGTAAAACCTGTCCAGGAATGGAACTCCAAGGAACCTGCTTCGGAAACGTTGGGGAAATTCGAAGCCCCGGCGACGTGGGAGATTGTGAAACCGGAGGCTGTGACGGAGAGTGGGGAGGTTAGGGATATTGTTATCAAGGGCGGGAGGGGGAGGGATCATGTTAAGAGGGCGACGAGTAATTGGGGGTTGACTTTTGTGCATAGTTTGTTGAATGGGGGGAAGCAGGAGGAGGAGAGGGGAGGGAGGAATGGGTATGGAAGTGGTGGGCAGGCGAAGGAGGAGGAGGAAGGGGGGTATGAGAGTGCTGCTGAGGAGGTGTTGTAGTTTCATTGATAAGTGGTTGGAGTATGGGGTTTTGTATAGTATAGGTGTTTGATACTTCCGCTCGTTAATTTTTTGGTAATTCATGTCATGGTTATTGGTTATCGTTGATCAGCTATGATAATCATCGACCTGTCGCATCGGGCTGTAAGATAGAGAGTAGAATTGTAATATTGCTTGCGGACGATTGTCGAACGGTATCGATACTTCGAGGCTTTCTACCGGTGTGTGTATTCAAGACTACAATTATCCTGACGGAACCTAAATCACCAAAGGAGAAGAACAAACTTGATATATTTCGACTCATAAAGTCTAACATCGTCGGTACAGAAGATTCACAAACCGCACCACAGAATCTCTACTCCAAGATCTATTCACATAAACTCATCAACCTCAATCTCCTCTCCATTCCCCTCCCCCTCCTCCCCACCACCCTCATCCTCCTCCTCCAAATCCCCATCAACCTCATCCCCCAAATCCGCCTCCTCCAAAAATATCCTCCCTTTCAACCCTTCGGGCAAATACTCCTGCTTCACCCTCCCATCCTTGAAGCTAGGATTATACTTGTACTCCTCCCCCGCGCCCATCTCCTTCAGTAATCTCGTCGGTGCGTTCCTTAAATGCATCGGCACGGGTAACGCCGCCATGCCCGGTTCCTTGAGTACAGCTTCCGCATTCGCCAGACCCCTGTATGAGCGCGTCGACTTTTTCGCCAAGGCGAGAGCATTCACGCAATGAGCGAGAGGGATGCGGCATTCGGGCATGCCGATCTTTTCGCAGGCAGTGTACGTTGCCGTGGCGAGAGGGAGGAGGGTGTTGTCCGCGAGGCCGACGTCTTCGGAAGCGACGATTATGAGGCGTCGGGCTATGTAGAGGGGGTCTTCGCCTGAGGTGAGCATGCGGGCGAGGTAGTAGAGGGAGGCGTGGGGGGAGGAGCCGCGGATGGATTTATGGAGGGCCGAGATAGTGTCGTCTAGTTACTTTGTTAGCTTCTTTTTTCAACCATTCTGACGGTAGACAGAGATCGATAGAAGGATGGAGGAGGGGGAAAGGTTACATACAATGCTGATCCCCTGCGCGATCGTAGACAAGGGTTTTGGTAAGAGCGGATTTGATGGTTTCTTTGGTGGCGGAAGGGCGTTTCGAGATGTCCATTGCGAGTTCGAGGAGGTTCAGTGCCGTTCTTGCATCACCATCTGCGAAAGCAGAAAGGTATTTGATCAATTCGTCGTCGACAAGGTCGGAAGGAGAATAATTGGGACCCTCGACCTGGAGCGCTCTTGCCAAAATTGTGTTGATGTCGGCATCTGATAGCCTTTGTAATGTGAATGTTCGACAGCGCGACAACAGTGCGTTCTGGACCTTGAAGGAAGGATTCTCGGTCGTTGCCCCAATCAGAGTGACCTGTCCGCTTTCAACAGGGCCTAGGAAGACGTCTTGTTGGCTTTTGGAAAAACGGTGGATCTCGTCGCAGAAGATAATGGTCTTCCTTCCCGTCAGTCGTAACTCGTTGCCTGCCTCTGCAAAGATCTTCTTGCATTCGCCGACCCCAGAGCTTGTGCTGTTGATTTCCACAAACCGACTACCCACCATGCTGGCAATGACTCTTGCTATTGTAGTTTTCCCCGTACCTGCTCCTCCCCAGAGTATCATGGATGGGACCCTGTCGGTTTCGATAAGGCCACGGAGGAGCCCATTTGGTCCAACGAGTTCTTGTCCGCATACTTCATCGAGGGTTCGAGGGCGCATACGCTCCGCCAGGGGAGCTGCTTTTTGAAGGGCATTTGATGGCTTCAGTCGTTTGAAAGACGTGTCCTCGACCGATGGCCCATCTCTTATTGCATCTGTAATCGGCGCGGTTTCCACGATTGGCGGCTCAGTGGCCTGACGCTTGGTGCCGGTTGGAGCTGCATCCTGTCCACTGATAGGCTGTCTTTGGGAAAGAGGCAATCCCTGTGATTCCCGATGTTGACTTTTCTTGGAGCTTCCACTATTGACAGCTCTGCTCGAAGATGCTTTGAAAAAGTTTGCTACTTGAGGCGAAGTACTTGTTTGGCTTGGCTGGATGGAAGCAGGGGAATCGACGTAATTTTCACAGCCGGAATCGATGTGCAGGTTGATAGCGCTTTCCTTGACCTCTTTGCCGCAGATAGGACAATTCACCATGGCAACAAGGATGGTAACAGGAATGCATGTTGAATTGGCAGTCACGTAAGTACAGGACTTACAGACTTCGCGAGTGATCAGGGATCGAGACGCGTTGAAAGGACAAGGAAGGTGACGTATTTCCCGAATCGGACTAGACAGGCGTTTTGGGAAAGGAACCACCTTTACCAACAGGTATTTTCGGTGAAGGGCGCAGTAGGTCTAGAAGATGGAGTAGGTCACTCAAATCCAATGTAGGTAGTTTTAACTCGATCGTTTAATAGTGCCCAATAACTTGCTCATTAAAAACAGAATTCGCTAGAGATTGCCTGTAGACCTAGTTCCTTGTGTATTATTCTCATTGTATCGGATGCACAGTTTCTTGAATGACTGCTTAATATTCCTTGCCAATAATACCCACATAGAACAGCATATGATATCTCCCTTTTAGACTACCCTGCTACTTGTTCCGTCTACGACCCATTCCCTCGTTGATAAGAGCCCGCCAAACCTTAACAATGGGGCATCTGGTGACGGTGGCTACATGTGCCTTACGACAATGGGCACTTGACTTCGAGGGCAATACTGCTAGGATCATCAAGAGCATCAAACAAGCTAAAGCACTGGGAGCAAAGGTTAGGGTAGGCCCAGAACTCGAGATTACGGGCTTTGGATGCGGTGATCATTTCCTAGAGCAAGTAAGCTTTTTCTTTGAATGTACATGAATGACCAGGGGCATTGAGACCATGTAGGATCTCTATCTCCACTGCTGGGAGATGCTGGAGCGCATCCTTGGGGATKCTAGTCTTTATGATATCCTCATTGATGTGGGTATGCCGGTCCAACATCGTGGCGTACGATATGACTGCCGCATTATCTGCCTTGACGGCAAGATTCTTCTGATCAGACCGAAGATGTGGCTGGCAAACGATGGGAATTACTTCGAGATGAGACGTACGTACGACCCTCTGTGCATACTTTCTTCCACGAATTGAATGATTACCTTAGATTTCACACCGTGGTTACGCCCAAGAGAGTTCGAGATGTACCACCTGCCACGTCGAATACAGAAGCTCCAGGGTGTTACACATGTCATGTTCGGAGAAGCCGTCATATCAACCCCGGATACATGTATAGGAGCTGAAACATGCGTACGTGTTCTGGAGGAAGCGGCATGACTCGCACTAACGCTGTTTCTAGGAAGAGCTTTTTACTCCCGATGCACCTCATATCCATATGGCTTTAGATGGAGTTGAGGTAAGCCATCCAGGTCAACCGAATGTACTCATGCTAATGTCAATCTTGGAAGATCTTTACGAACAGCTCAGGCTCGCATTTTGAACTTAGAAAACTCGACCGGCGTTTGCAGCTGATCCAAGAAGCTACCCGGAAGAGCGGTGGCTGCTATCTCTACGCCAATCAACACGGCTGCGATGGGGATCGCCTATACTTCGACGGGTGTGCCATGATCATAGTCAACGGTAGCCACTACGATTTACTAAGGACGAACACTGAGCTGACCTTAATATTTTAGGTGATGTCGTAGCTCAAGGCAAACAGTTCAGCCTTGATGACTGCGAAGTCGTGACAGCGACTATCGACCTAGAGGAGTTACGTGCATACCGAGCTGCCGCGTCACGGGGCCTACAAGCTGCCAAGTCAACCGCAAAGTATGAGCGAATACAGACTGGCTTCCAACTGAGCTCGGATGAGGAGGACCGGACTCCTAGCCATGCTCCAAGCTTACCAATACAACCCAGGATTCATCCGCCGGAAGAAGAAATCGCATTATCAACAGGCTGTTATCTCTGGGATGTAAGTCAAAAGTCCTTCAATAAGATCCATCTGCCATTTCCAGGCTGACTTCTGGACAGTATTTGACTCGGAGTAGGCAAGCGGGCTTTTTGATACCTCTGTCTGGCGGAATAGATTCTTGTGCTACTACAGTCATGGTCTTTTCCATGTGCCGCCTTGCCATCGAGGCTTGCAAGGCCGGTAACGAGCAAGTGATTAACGACGTTAAGCGTCTAGCGAAATACACGGACAGCATGCCCAAGACTCCTCAGGATCTATGCAATCAACTATTCCATACAATCTACATGGGCATGTCCCAGCAAAGTTCTGGAGCGACAAGGGAACGGGCAAGGGTGCTTTCGGAGGCAATCGGCTCCTATCACGTCAATCTTGATATTGATGAGGTTTTCAACGCTCAGAGGAATCTCCTTGTCAAGTCTTTGAACTTTGACCCTAAGTTCAAGGTCGAAGGGGGCTCATACCAGCAAAACCAAACACTTCAAAATATTCAAGCGTGTGTTTAAGATATACTCCCTCAGCGTAAGGGCCTTGCTGATAGTGTCTCAGGAGATCGCGTATGGTCACAGCTTACGAGTTCGCCCAGAGTCTTCCAGAAGCCCGTGGCAGACCTGGAGGAGGCACCTTACTTGTGCTTGGTAGCGCCAATGTCGGAGAATCACTACGGGGCTATCTGACAAAGTACGATTGCTCATCAGCAGACATCAATCGTAGGTTACGAACATAGCCGAGTGCACTATCGGGGCCATCGACTGACTTGCAGCGAAGCCATCGGTAGCATCGACAAAACTGATCTAAAACGCTTCATTGCTTGGACGGAGAAAAACTTCGACCTCCCGTGCCTTCATGACTTCCTCACCGCCGTACCCACAGCAGGTATGTCCAGAGTTTCTCCTATTCTCGGCCAAATTGCTCTTCCATTAATCTCCAGAGCAAACAGAACTCGAACCCAGAACAGAAACATACGTCCAATCCGACGAAGCAGACATGGGCATGACATACGCCGAACTCACCACCTTCGGCCGCCTGCGAAAAGTACACAAGCTAGGCCCCTACGGCGCCTTTCAGCGCCTCTCCCACGAATGGAGCATAGATCGTCCTAGGCGAGATGACGACGAAGATGAAGCACCCCGCCTAGAACCCGGAGAAATCGCAGTAAAAGTGAAGAAATTCTTCCATTACTACGCCATAAATCGGCATAAGATGACCACATTGACGCCATCGCTGCATTGCAATGACTATAGCACTGATGACAATCGATTTGACATGAGGCCATTCTTGTATCCGGAGAGTTGGGGCAGTTGGGCTTTTCAGAAGATCGATAAGGAGGTGGAGAGGATGGAGGAGGTGAGGAAGGGGCGGTGAACGGTGAGGACGGTGTGCGGAGGGAAAGGAGGTGGTTGAGTTTTGGATGAGGAGAGGATACTCGAACTAATACAGGATTCTCGTGGCTGTACCTTAGATTAAGCACGGCAAAATGTACGTTCTGCTGCCTGCAATCATTGAGTCTTCTGGCGCAATGGAGGGGGCAGAGGTAAGATCAGATCGATCACTCAGATTCTTAGTTGTGCGCACCAGTCTTTCCAAAATATTACGCATCAAAAGAAAAATGTCCGAGCCACACGAGAGAATACTTATTTGAATGATAAGTTCACATAAAGCAGCGTGTACTTGATATTTCCTACACCCTATTGCAAACATCTTTTTCTTTCCTCCTTCAATTCATATTTACAAACAGTCTTTCTCTCTACGGAGAAATATTCGCATGATTCCAGTCAACCCGCAACTAAAAGAGCTTCATTGCAATGAACCCTACTAACAAACTTTTTTTTGGGTATCGTTCCCAGAGCCAGTTAAATATAATCAATGATAAAGACTGAACATATATTAAAGATCCGTGGGATGATGGCTCTGAGATTTTGGTAAAGAAAATTGTACTTGAGGATATGAAGAGCGTTGTGGTTGGTTGGAAAGGCACGAGCTGAGGGAGGGTGGAGTTTACCCCCCTTTCTTTTCTTTTCTTTTCTTTTCTTTTCTTTTCTTTTCTTTTCTTTTCTTTTCTTTTCTTTACGTTTTAATTCCTGTCACCATCAGGATGGCCCGTTCTCGTCCTAGTTCTGGGCCCAGGATGAGAAGGAGCATCAAGACCCCCGGCAATTCTTTAATATTCCTTCGAGGGCCGATCGGAGAAGAGATAAGCTCTCCATGGTATTCAATCATGATGATGACATCCATCTATCGTAGCTTAGATTGCCCAAGCTCCCACTTGACTGAACTGCCGAAGGGAGCAGGCACGTTTCGTTACTCAGTGCCTGCCTGATAATGTAAGATAGTGGTAGCTCGCTCTTTCTCGGCTGAGCGAAATTTCTGTCTCCTGTAGTCGGCACAAATCCGTAGATCTAATGCTATACCAATACCACCAAACGTCTATCCCAGATAGCCGGCCCACGCTGGCTTGCCAGTTCCGCCGAGATCGCATCTTAGGCTATAATAACCCAACCCAGTCAACACCTGCATGAAGAAAAAAGCAATGCTCCCAGTGCGAGTATATCTTACAAACGGCGACCTTGGTGTATTGAGGCGATACGTTCCAGACAGTGCCCTTGGAATATCGAGCTTTGAAAGCCCCGTGGTCGAAATGTAGTGACCCAGTCTAAGAGATAGCAACCAAATCACCTCCGCCCTGCCAAACGCCGGTTCATGTGCTCGTCCAGCTTGCGTGAGCAGCAACAGCCAAAATCCGCATACAAGTGGTTCAAGGAGCGCGAGAGCCCAAAAATCACCGTCATGGGGAGGCAACAGATGAGCCGAGACAGACAAGGTACCAGTATAGAAATCCATCGCTAACCAAAAACAGGTATCCGCCGCTTTCGGTGGTGGCTGGAGTGCCATTTGCAATTGGTATAATTCGGAAAGTAAGACGTACAGTGCCATGATATCCGAAAGGCGGACCAAGTAATAGCATGCTAGAGCAAGGATTCGGTCCGTTAAAGCAATGATTCCTCCTTGTTCCAGATTATGTTCCTCCAATGTCTCGTAGTCACGGTATTTGGAAGGCACGATGACTAGTAGTTCGAGCGTAGTCCAAGACGTGAGATATACTGAAAGGAGTAATTTGGACATAGGTATTTCTGTGTATGCATACAGCTTCAGGGTTTGCGGTAGCACACCGCATACAAAAAGAATCGCTCTGAACACGTCGTTTTCCTGTAAACTCTGCAGCTGGGTGCGGGGGGACTCTGCGTCGTTCGATCCCTGGTATTTATCATTCGAGACTTGTTTGATTGCCCAGCGTGGATTCTGAGTTTTGAAGCTGAGGTGTGCGAATTGAATGAAGACTGTGAGAGCTTCTAGGATGCAAACGATTGGAGATGCACGGAGGTAAAAGCTTTGCTCGGCTGTGATACCGCGTGCAATACTACCTGCTGGCTGTGTCATGGAATTGAACATGATGGGTAAAAGAGCCCAAACGATAGTTGGCCATGAGACCTCGCCATCGGCAACAATGCAAGGTGGATTGATTGCGGTGGCATTCGATGCAATCGGAGACATTGGGCGATGTGAAGCATGGGCAATAAACCCGAAGGAGGAAAGGACTTATACATAGCGTACCACGATGGATAGACGTAAATATGGGCACGAGGCTGGACAAGGTGGAATTGGTAAGGTGGTCAGCCTAGTCTGCCTCGGCCACGTATGCGGTGGAGGTGGGATTGTGCTGCAACGCTTTTTGTTATTATAGTAGACAGCAAGTATTCGAACCGATTTGTATTTGCCAGGTCAATATAACAGATAGAGCAACCCAAAGAATGCCTGAAGATGTCACGGTGTTTACAACCTCACCTGGTGGATTTGCGATCTCTAGGAAGGTCTTACTTACCGAGCTGTGCGGAGGGTAAAAATGCCAACAGAAAAGCACAGAATTTTCTTTTGTGGAGAAATATACTATACGAACTAGAATGATAATCAAAACAGATAAGAGAGAAGTACTGCAAATATCAGATAATTGATGACATCAGACCTCAAGGATCTCCCGAGTCGTGGTAGCGATTTGCGATTTACCTGATTGGCTCTTGGTGTTTGCTCAGTGCCGGAAGACTCCTCGCGCTGCGTGAGCACGTCCTGTAAGTAGAAGTTATTGGAACGTGAAAATAACTGTTATGGTATGGAATTGTATGTTTATGTTGATCTAAGAGCGCAAAAAAAGCCAGCAAGAAGTAGATTGGGAATGAATATCCACATCCGTGTCTTATACTCTATCCCATTCCATCTGCGCGGACATATGCTAACAAAAAGACATATATTTAACGCTGTATACCGGAATGTTGACCCCTACCTCCCAAGCGCCCTCTTCACCTTCCCCACGCTCCTCCTAGCAACCCGATCCAACCTGACATCCTCCCCATCAACCCTCAACCCCTTCATCTTTTCCTTCAAACTCTCCCGTCTCGGCCTGGATTTGTCCCCATCAGCCTGAGCAGACGACTTGGGCGGCCATTC
The DNA here is from genome assembly GCA_000442125.1 of Opeltia flavorubescens. Lineage (NCBI taxonomy): Eukaryota > Fungi > Ascomycota > Lecanoromycetes > Teloschistales > Teloschistaceae > Opeltia > Opeltia flavorubescens. The sequence continues at coordinate 1,297,716 of KE546966.1, read as the reverse complement.
ACCGTCTTCCTTCCACCCCTGCACCAGGCTGCCTACCATGTCCTTGAGGTTGATGGGAAAGCTCGGCGTGATGCTTTGGATGACGCACTTGGAGTATATGGTTGGGTAGATGGCTGGTGTGATTTCCGCAAGGTCGGGATGATCGGAGGGGGGAAGAAGAGGTGGAGCGATCGGAACGAGAGTGGTGGTCTCAGTGTTCGACTGGGGAGTTGCTGGTTCTGATAACAAAGAGTCTGTATTGACATCCGATAGCGGCGTATCTGCTGTTGACGTGGGAGATGACAATTGCGCAAAGGCGGAGGTTTCGAGTGATGAATTCGATGCAGGTGCAGATGGCGATTCAGGCTCAGCGGTGCCAATTGTCACGATCGTGAGGTTTTCTGCACATGCCGGACTTCCTTGTGTTGTTGGTATAACCGTATCCTCTACGGCAGCATCTCGTGCTTGGTTGAGTACAGTCCCACTGGAGCGTTTCTGATTTACGCTGATTGGGCGCCTCTCTGCTCCAGTCCAAAGGTCCCTCCTGTCCTTGAAAACCTTTAGGCCCTTATTCCATTCCAGTTCATCTTCTAATAGCCTCTGTCTTTTATTCCGCCTATGTGCGAACTGAGGTGCGACACTATCCGGTGATTCGAATCTGTACGGGTCCTGACAGGCTGGGGAGGGCGATCTCGAGACTAAAGGTGGAGAGTCATTTTCTCGTTCTCGCCACCTTGTCGATCTCCTTCGACGTGGAAAGCTCTTTTTAAGCTGTTCGGTGGATGGGGGCCAGGTCCAATCCTCCCTGATCTTCGCCAGAATCTCTCTCTTGGCGGATTGAGCTGCAGCTATACGACGTTCTCGGGGTTGAGTATCGGATTTTTGATACCTGCGTGTTCTTTGAGAATGATCCGGAAGCGGAGCGAATGTGTCTTCTGTGCTATCGATATGATTGATCGGGGAGGTTGCTGAGAGAGAAGGGAGTGAGTCCGGGGAGTATGATTCCTTCATGCTGGGTGGCTTTGCTGGAAGGCCTGGAAGGACCAGGGTTTGCTAGCAAGCGCCCATGCAGTGGGGGAACGATATGATGGATTTTGCGCGGTCTATGCATTTGGATATAGCTTACCATCGCTGGCGTCATAGCTTGGTGTTGGTGATCTCATGTACCGATCCGACGGCTTGTTTAGCCCCCGACCAACTCCAGATTCTGCTAAGCCGCTTTGGTACTCTGCGGGGATCCGAATAATGCACGAAGAGTAAGAGCATCCCATCATAGACACGAAAATGAAGGCTGAAATTTTCATCATACAGACTTCGTCTACTCATATCTATGCCAATAAATCGCTAAAACGCAGGAAAAAGGACAATGCTAAACCACCGAACCAGTGCACATGCTCGTTGTCAATAATCTCCAACCAATCCAACTCGTAACACCTCCGTACGATCCAGAACGTTGAAGAATTGCTCTAGCCTCTTAACGAGTGCGAGCTTCTCTTCCTCAAACAGGCCGTGATCGACCACAACTTCTCTTCGCATCAAGCCCCGGTTGACATAATATTGCTCCCCATGACATATCCAATTCTTGTCCAAAGTTTCTCTCAATGCTTGTTTTGCGAAGGCTCGAACATCCGAGTTTTGAATGGTAATCTTTGCTTCCTCGAAATCACTGGCATCTGGAATCTCAACACTTGTTTGACCGAGTAACGTTCGTGCAACGGTGAGTGCGAATAGTTTGAAGAATCCTATCATAGCTCTAGCATCTCGAGATTTCCTGGTAGTACGGCAAAGATAGTCCAGTACAGGTAAGACAGCGGTGATGGTCGTAAAAAAGGATGCTAATGTCTTGAGTGTGTTTGACTGTTCCATAGCGCTGGGGTCATCCAGGATTTGTTTCAAGGATGTCAGGAAATCCATCAGGATACTTGTAATGATCGTGCCGATTGAAGTCACTTTTGATTCATCGAAACCATTCACTTCCGTCATGATTGAGCTAAATATCCGCCTTAGCGCCTCGAGAATGGGAAGCGACATGATCCATCCGCAAGAAGTGTTGAGCGCCGTATCAATGTAGGCTGGGAAAATGGTCATAATCAGGAATGAACGAAGATCGGAGCCCAATGGGGCGTCTAGTCCCACGTTGACGGTCATAACTGAAACCAGCTGGTCAATGAGGTGCACTTGTTGTCCATCGACTGCCGCACGTTCCGATACGGATTGAATGAATATCGAAAGCTGTTTCGGCGTTCTGGGATCTTGGAGCCGCATCCCGTAGTTCTTGAGCTGGCCCACGACATATTGGGGGTCTGTCGCTGGCAAAGGAAAGGAGCTTGAATCTGTGAAAAATCGATCTATCGGGCATATTGTCAACGTATACTGCTGTAGGAGCTCTATGACTCGGTGCACAAAGGTCACGTAAGCGCCTCGGATGTCGGCTCCCTGATCCATCTGCTGGTAGTTGCTTTTCATGGTGTTCATCATGGACCTAAGGACCTCCTTGCAGTAATTTCTGAGCTCGGCAGCCTCAGGGCCTTTCCCACTTGGATATTGCTCGACCGAGTTGCGCATGTTAGATAGCATATTCGATATCAAGGACAGACGTCTCTCTGAGAATTCGCACAGTGTAATTTGGAAGCGCCCATCGATTGCCCAAAAGGGTGGATTTGCAAGAAGCGGATCATTCCGATGCGTGTTCAGTAAAGAACTCGTTAATCGATGCTGATACTTGAGCAATACCTCTCGCTCGACTAATGAGCCAGCCCACGCTTTCAGTAATGTCTGTTTGTGCTCCTCGAATATTTCCTTGTCAATTTCGATGAGGGCAGCAAGGTAATATGCTGAAAACCGATGAGTTTGCTCAGTGTCTCTCAATGATGCCCATGAGTCCGGACCATAACCCTCGATGTAGTCAGTCCACGCTTTTGTCCCTCCTTGTATTAGCAGCTGCCCGGTAGAAAGCCAAGCATCGATCACTTTAGTTAGAACGGCGTCTTCAAGGGCTACGTCCGCCCCCAGGCAATTCGACCAGAGTTGCCGCAATGAAGGCTGGAAGTGATCCTCGATGTATTGAGCTATTGCAGGCATGGGAGAATTTGTTACGACCTCTGCATCAAAAACAGACCAGTCTCCATAGTCCTGACTATCATCACCATTATTAGGCGCAACTGTAGGATTATGTGGCAAAGCCTTCTCCGCAAAAGTCATAAGGATCTCAAGCGCGTCGAGAATGACTTTATTGATTCGCGGAGAGCGAGTATCGAACAGTGCGAAAATCGACGATAGGTCAGTTGGGAGAAGGGTTCGCGCCACCTCGAGATCCGGGGCCATGTTGATAGCATTTTTCATTGACAAGAGGGCGTCGCTGAGGATGGCTTCAATCTGCCGTTGATTCTGGGCAATGGTAGATTCAAGCAGTGATTTACTGACTAACAAACCTTGTGCTGACTGGGCTGAACGTGCCTGCTCTTCAAGCTCAGTGCGAGCATTCTGGCGCTGTTGTAAGACTTGTCCCAGAAGGTCCTTGTACCAATTGACAAAAGGTTCGAGGTTGGTGAGAGGCTCGTTAGCTGTCAGCTGAAATGCCATGAGATTGGACCATGCGCGAATGTTGATCCGGCAAGCCTCCTTGTGGGAGTTGCTCACGTCCACTAAGTCCTGTATCACGGCTGGCCGGGGTCTAAAGCCCTGAGGTGATACCCAATAGAGTGTGCAGAGCAGGTCATGATGATTCCGCAATGCATCTAGATCTTCTTGCTGGATTGCTTGATCCTTTGGAAGCAAGCGACCATGATTTGGCATTAGGCGCCAGACGATATCCCGAATCTTCTTACCCGAGTAAATCTTCTGCATATGCCGCACGCCGCTTGCTATAACCTTCAACAAGGTATGGAAGCATCGGTCCTCATGGGTTGATTGAAGAGAAGGTTTCCCGCCAAGATTTGACAGAAATTGAGGTGAGCCGTGGCTCTCTTCCTTGGGTAAATGGGACAGGTTTCGTTGAGCGAAGAAATCAAACAACGTGCCAATGATAGAATCGCATCTGTGCCAACCCCAAACGTTGATCAAATGAAGACACCTACTGAATAGCGCTCGACAGTAGGTGTTGATATTTGGAGGTAGGCTTTGCGTCGTCCATCTGTAGGCTTCGAACACTGGCTCCAGTAACCCCTTTACCAAGGACCAATTTTCCGTTGCTCTTGTGAGACGATTACTGACCTCTAACACGCCCTGCCGGTCGAATTCCAAGTATGGCAGAACGGCGAAGAGCATTTCCCAGCACGATTCAAGCGATTGCACGTTATTACTTGGTTTCCGGGATGTTGAAAACAGGGTATGGTATAAGGCTTGCCACAAATTCGTTATAGACTCATCCGTTGAGAGTGCATGACTGGCTATAACAAGCATTTCGGCAGACCCTTGGGTCTCGTCGAGGGTAATACAAGTGGAACTGTATTGACATAGGCTTCGGGTTTGTTGCGTAAAGGTTGGAAAGTCGTCGTGGAGGGCGAACTTGAGGGCTTCTGTAGCGATGTCCTGCAGGATGGAAGCAATATCATGTCGGAGAACCGGTGAAACAACTTGGTGGTTAGAGATTTGAAGCAGCTGACTGGCAAACACCATACAGAGAATCAAAGCCTGAGAACGTAAAGACTTCAATTCCTGAGCCATGGGATTTGTCTGTTCATCATCTTTGGCAATTAGAATTTCACACACTCTGTACGGCATGTTCCTGCAGCTTTGCAGGAAAGCATTACGATCAACCATATCATGAAAACTGAGGCTAGCGGATAAATACCCGACTATTCGCTTCAGTAACTCCACAACGTCTCCTATGATCGAAATGGAGGCCTGATGAGTCTGGCATAAGGGTTTCTGGAAGCGCTGACAAGCTTCGTTGACGAGCATTCGAAGCTCCGTTAAAACATGATCGTCCCATGGTCCCCATCGAAAGGTCGCCTGGCCATACTTGAAAACAGTGGATCCTCGGGCATGATCTAGATTCCTTGTGATGAATGATCCTGCAAAATCGCCACTACCCAGGAATGTTCTCCCACTGAAGCAAGTGCCCACAGGAAATGATGCAATGTCGGAAGAAATGGTGTATGTACTTCCGGCAGGCCCTAATCCAATCAAGGCCGGCTGCTTTGTTGTGATAGCCACTGATGGGAGGGATTGAGACCTGATGTGTTCATCAATCATAGGTGATAAACTGCCTGGCTGTAAGACGGGAGATGGAACCTGTATTCGGCGTGGACGACGTTTGCGAGATTGTCGAGGCCTCGTCGGATCAGGTCTTACCGCACCTGTGCCGCTTTTCGATGATTGTTCAGGGACACAGCTGTTTTCAGATGATACATCAGGGTGATCCAAAAACTTAACGAGCAGTGGATTGAAGCTCTTGGACGCATGACTCGGCTCAGCTAAACCACGACGGAAGTTAAATTGAGGACGATCACGATCGATACGCGCTTGAAGAGACTCCAATGTCGCGGGCCTCGTATGGCCGGACTCTTTCAACGACGATACAAGACGTCCAGAACGCGAAAGTCGCTTAGCACCTTTGTCTTCGCCTATCTGGCTCCTGGACTGACCAGACGGCTGCGTATATATATGCTGGTGAGTTCGGGTTGCTGCTCGGACGATATTATCTAAAGAACTTTGGATGCTGCGGGATTTGGATGACTTCGTCTTTCGGCCGGGAGATCTTCTCTTTGGTATATCTTGAATTACAGAGTCCGGCACTTGGTCTAAACTTAAGTTTCTTTGGCGGATCACTCTCTCATTCCCAGTACAAGGCTTCAGAGCATTTCTTGCACGCTCTCGAGGAGCTCGAGGCACTCTAGCCTCTAACGTCCCTTGCCGCCATAAACGTAAATGGGCATTAATCTCTTCCGTTTCAGGCTCAGTCATCAGACGGAGGTACTTTCGATTGGGGTTGGCTTTCCCCCCATCTTTCCGTGAGCGGGAAATGCGCTGAGCCAGGCGGATGAAGGGGGGTGTAGATACATTTGGAGGAATGCTCAAGGAGGACACATCTAAAATGCTCAATTCCGGAGGTCGAAACTTCGGTTTTGCAAATCTGTCTGGGCCTTCACCTGTAAATCGTTTGCTGATGGTTCGCTCTTTCTTACGCATCGATTGTACACCAGTGTACCTCCTTGGTCCATGCAGATCCGTCAGCCTCACTTGCCTTTTCTTCGAGCTCGGCGCCCGTTTTCCTCCCCCACGGCCACTGCTTCTGGGATTGGGGGGCAACATGGCATCTACACGATTGTCCTCAGCTACTTCACCCCACAGGTCGCTGGCCAACGGTGATTCTTCATCATCTGAATCAATAGTGATGGCTGGTTGCTCCGGATGACCAGGAATTGATCTTCGCAGAGGAGAGATATCTGTATGCTCATCGTCTGAATGGGCTTTACTTAACGAATCGAGTGTATGGGTAGAGGCTTCGGCTGACTGGCGGGCTCGATCACGAGGTGTTACAGGTTTGGCTACACCTCGTTGCTGTGCATTATGGTTTCCTGGCCATAAAGGTTCATGATGCCTTGTTTGAGGACTGATTTTTCTTGCCTGTGTTAGCAGATCCAGCTTTAACCACGAAGCTGGCAGCACACCCTTAATTCTGCGCTGTATCCCGTGTAATCGTTGGTGGTTCTCATCTTCTGATGGATTTCTCGAGGATTCACTGTCGCTCTCAAGGTTCTCACTCATGGATGAATGACCGTCTGATTCCGATTGGGGAGGGATTAATATCGGGGGCCGCCTAGGCTCCGAGGATGTAATGGGAGTCGGTAGAGCTATGGGTGAAACCCCTCTGGGCATTCGGAAGCCTTTGCTGTGCGGTCTGATTGCCGGAGTAGGATTCGGGCTTTGAGACCGCGGTGGAGATGGCGGTATATCAAATACGGTATCAGCATCGGTATAACTCGGGGCAGGCTGCTGCTCTAAGCTGGAACGCTCTTCTTGATCATTCTTATTTCGAGAATTCTTCCCGTGGGAGTGCGCGACTTTGCGTCTTTTGTGGCCATTGAGTACAACATCTTGCGGCGTCGGTCGCAGAATTGATTCTAGATCAGGAAATTCTCCTTGATCAACGTCGACATTAAATCGAAATTCGGACTTGGACCGGCTGAGGGGAGTAGCATTTGAAAATAGGTCTTCTGCATCGTCAGAATCATCCTGAAGATGAGTGCTGGCGTGGACTTCTCTAGCATGGGAATCATCTAGTGAGCTTGGCCCTTGCGATTGGCCTTGGACAATCCGTATTGGTCTGTAGCTACTGTCCTTAAAAGTCCTTCGATACTTCTCTTCTTCGAGAGCATAGGGATGTAATTGGATTGGATTCCTGTGCCGTAAAGGACGACTTCGCCGAGGGGTATCCTCGTGATGATAAATCGAAGCATCATGCTGCTGTGGTTGACCTGGCAGACCTCGAACTCGTTTTGTACTTAGATCAGGTGTCGGACTATCGTCTTCGCTATCTGTTCCTAGATGTGAACCTGGTACGGTTGAATGATACGTGGGGCTCAAGGTAGGTAGTGTAAGGGGTGAGGAAGGTGACGGCTGTACCAGCGAAACTGGTTCCTGCTCGACATCCTGTGCATTGGTCTGCGAAACATGGACAGAACGGACTCGAAGACTTGATTGTATTAAATAGTGATCATCTTGAAGTTCGTCGGTCTCTTGGGAGCTGGACGGAAGGTCCCAAATCGTCTCCAAAGGAGCTTTTCCATTCGCATTACATGAATTTTCTTTCTTGTTTTCATCGCTGGCAGTTTGGGTCTCCTGAATTCCTAAGCGCGAAGTATCCTGGGGATCCTCATCTGCCCGGTGTAGGGTAAGCTCAGGGTCGACGTTGTCGTTGAAATTGTCGTTTAGTGTCGGCAAACTAGCTTGAACAGCACACTTTTGACTGTCGTTCTTGTCGCTCAACTCCTCGTCTTCGTCCTCAGAGTCCGGGACATATCCCCCTCGTTCCCATCCTGCCATGGATAGACATGGTGTGCCAGGCTGACAAAGCAAATAAAAGGTCTCTGGATGTTGAAGCTACTAGTAGACGCGTGTGAACGCGCAGAGGCTTGGCTACTCTAGCAGCTAGAGTAGCCGACAAGATCTTATCTTATCGGAGATTCAAGTTTAGAAAGTCAATACTTCAACTTCCTGTCAAAAATCGTTCGCTGACATTTATAATTTGAGTAAGGCTGGGCATTGTGGTATGAGTATACGGCATAATCTGCTACCAATTGCCCTCGTCATTGGCGTTGGCCTTGTCAGTGGTTAGTGTGCCTCCTGTCAACCGACCGTCGTCAGCTCACGATAGGCAAGGTAATTACATCTTCCGACCAGAAATCGAAGATCTCGAAAAGAAGAAAAGAGGGGAGCCACTGTGAGCTATAATGTGCGTAACCAATTGATCTGTGCTTATCGACGATATGTTTGCCTTAGCGAAATAGCACAGCCAGTGAAAACGGAAGATGCCAAGCTTGATAGCCCGAAAGGGCAGCATGTGGATGGTCTTCAGGCCGCTGTCCTGAAAGATGATGCCGAAGTCTCGATAATATCGGAGAGCGAAGCCGCCGGTGTGAAACCTCTTGCGAATGAATCAAAGCAGACGTTACCGAACTTCATGCAGCCCTGGGATGCTCGCAAGAAATAACCTCCAACACCACTTGACTATAATCGCAGCCCATACGGGATAAATCTCCTCAATCAAAATTCCGGACCCTAAAACGAACGTAGTAGTATACGTAGAAGTATTTGATCAGTATTAGCGATCATCCTGGCTGAATGTACGCTCTATGCCGGGCGAGGATGGAACCACCGAGACACACCGAAATCGTCCTATCTGTACGGCGTCCCTAATGAGGCAGCGATATCAGCATTAATTTGGCCGTCAGTCCTCAGCGATAGCACCATGAGAGCAGGAGATGTGATATGGATGTATCAAATTAGATGTTATTCATCAGCCGGCCCTTATGGACATGAAAATCATACCCAGTTATTCCATGCATGACAGTCAGAGGACGGGCAGTAGTTCAAACTTCTACCTCTTCTACCATCCTTCTTCCACCTCCGCCGACAAAGACCCTCCCGATGGAATTCTCCAGACCGTTTTCTAGCCATTCACTTGGAACACCAACCCTCGAGCCGTTCCTGTTATTGACCCATCGGACATATACTGGATTGGCCGGTTCGAATTCCATATCAGAGGCTTCTGGCGGCGCAAGGGCATTTGCCGTAATCTCTTCAGCAGATATCTTTCCTCGGCGTTTCGGCGCTTGTTTTTTCAATAACCGGTTGATAGTGTCCAACTTTGCAAGGCATTAGTATTCTAATAAATAATTTTTAAACCAAAGGCTTACCTTTTCCTCTTCGTTCCTCTTCTCACTCAAATTCTTTCTCCGTCTCGCCATTTCCGCTCTCCGCATGGCATGTTCTTCGGCTGTCAAATGCTTCTTGATTTGCGGCTCCATCGGTAGCTGTAAGAAATCCGTACCCATGACCTGATCCAATCTGCTTCTTTGCCTTTTGGTCATCTTACTAAAGTCTGGCGTGCTAGCTCTGCTGCCATCACCCATGCTCCGTCCCTCTTCATCTCCATCCATGTCGTCGTCATCCCCTTCAGCATCATCTTCACCTTCAGAACCCAACTCTGAAAGCTCCTCATCATCGTCATCAGCCGTTTCTGTTTCCTTCGCTTCTACGCTTCTTAATTTTCCCATCTCAGCAGGCGCAACTGATATGGCTGGCTTCGAGCTGGGGCCTGTGATCTTGAAGACAGGTGGCGGAGGTGGTGCATCAGCATCATCCATGTCTACATCTCCGTCTGCGTCGGCATCCTGATCGTCAGCCTCAGCACCCTCGACTTCCTCGTTCCCTTCCTCATCCTCGTCTACTTCTTCGTCTTCGTCCCCTTCTGCATCTTCGTCTCCATCTACTTCCTCTTCATCTGCATCCTCTTCTTCGTCACTGTCACTTTCGACGACCACAGTCCGCTTCGCTCGGCTGCCCCTCGGTCTCGTCAGTATCTCGCCCCCTTCCAACCCCTCGCGCTCGCCAATCGAAGCTTGCTTCTCAGCAGTCCCCGTAGCCTCGCGCAGCTTACTGGAGGGCATTTTGACAGTAAGATGGATTGACTTTTTCCCTTCGTCCGGCGATGGAGAAGAGCGCGCGACGCTGACTGACGATTTGTTTGCACCCGACGCAGCCCGTCGCGGGCGGGACATTGCCAGCCCCAATGTCGGCGATGGACTACGATGGCGGATTAGAGAAGTTCGTGCACGGAGTGATCGTCTTTCGGGCATCTTGAATGGTGGCGTTGCAGGGCATGCAGAAAATGATGCAAAGATTTAAGAGAACAAGGGATATTATGAATACGATAGACGGCAAGGAATGCAGGGGGAATTAGGCATTAAAGGATGCGGCTCCTGCAGATGAAATGTGACGGAGGACGTGGCTTGGAAAGCACGTTGCATGTATCCGCTTAGGCTGGACATGAGTGAAACATACTGCTGACTAGGATAGATTTCTCGTCTTTGAATATTATGTGAGACTCGCTACAGAATGGGAGCTACCGCGAAGGTACTAACGACAAGGACAAAGGAGCTAGTATTGCTCATACGTACATTCTCCTTCACGCTGATGAGTTCGGCTTCCCTCTGAACGAGGCTTCCAATGTCAATGTGGCCGCCAATCAGCACGCCCTACACCCGATATCTCGCTTGATTGCTGATTCAAGACGTCTCGTCCTGCAGCTGATTCGTAATTCGCGAATAGGATCCCCGCTCATCTAGATGCCTGGTTGCCGTAAAACCTAGATCATAGAACTCAGGATACCGGCACGACTTTTTGTATGTAGCTTCACCTGCTGCGGGTATTCATTGATATGTTCTTTGAAGAAGAAGTATACAATCGAGATTAATACCAGGGAGCGTTTTAGCCGAGGTAGAAATGTCGTATTCGTATTCATATCCATCGGAACKCTCTTTCCAACTGCTGGATGCTGAGACCAACATAGAACGCGCAATATCTTTGCTATGGGCGATTCTTCAGAAGGCAAGAAGGCATCAATTCCGCAATGGCAGCGCCAAAGCGACTCTACACCACAAAGTGATCCCGATTCTGTACATCAGGAAGCACCAACATCTCACGCTCCGCCTTCACGAGATACTCTCTTGCAGCAGGCGTCTAAATTCCTCCAGGAGGACGGCATAAAGAACGCGCCTAATGATAAAAAGATCTCTTTTCTTGAGAGCAAAGGTCTGACACATGACGAGATTTCTAAATTACTGGATGTCCCTTCTGAGAGCGCAGGAACCAATGCGCTGAAGGAGGCTGGGCCAGAGGAACCCGTACATCATATTTCCTCCATTCATACCACCTTGCCAACACTGATTGATTGATTTGTAGTCAAATGCTTCCATCTCGCAGCCCAAAAATGCCTCACCTTCACCAGCCTCCTCGCCAACTGCTGAGCAGGAAATCCCTCCAATAATAACATACCCTGAATTCCTCATCCATTCCCGAAAACCTCCACCACTCGTAACAGCCTCACGCCTCATCAACACCTTCTACATCTTCTCTGGTACTGCCGCCGTCATTTACGGCACCTCAAAATACATTCTTGACCCTATGCTCGAATCTCTGACTTCAGCTCGACATTCGTTGTTCGAAACGGCGCAAACGAACGTAGATGGTTTGAACGAAAGATTGACCAAAAACATTTCCACAATCCCTGACGGTATGACAAAGCAACTGGAGCTGGATGATGACTCTTCCTCAGAAACAACAGAAGACATTACATCAATGTTCAGCCGCACAGTTGGCACGCAAACCTCAACTCCTCCTCTGTCTCCTTCATCCTCCGCATCCGACTCCGAAACAAAACTATCTTCCAACTCCACCATAACACAAGAAACCTCCCTCAAATCCCTGCACTCTTCCCTCTCAACCCTTCTTGCACCCTCCTCTCGATCCCCACGTACAGATCCAGATCTATCATCCCAAATCACAGACCTCAAACAGTATCTGGATACTCTCTCATATCCAATATTCAACACCTCCACCCTTGCGGAGTCAAAAGACGACGCGGTAAATCGATTCAAAGCCGAAGTCAGAGGCGTGAAAGGTGTCCTACTGAGTGCGAGGAACTTTCCCAGCGGGAATAGTAGGGCGATGGGGTGAATTTTGGCCCTCTACCTGCGGGCATAGTTCTTCCGCTTTCCGTCTTATAGGGTCTCCATATAGAGGACTACTTTACGAGGATGCGAGAGGGAAAACCGCGAGCCTTGAGCTGGGTGACCGAAGGTCCTTGGTTGTCTGTTCATCAGCTACCAAATCAAGTCCGAGGAGGATATTGAAGGTCGGATCGCCATCAAGAGACCTCTCCCTCCCCAAGTAAGAACGTCCTGAGCGTTGATATCGCTGGTGGACATTTCCAGCGCATGTACTCGCTCGATTGAGGCATTGAGAGAAGATGAGCAACGATGATCCGGGAATGGTTTGAGAGATGTGGTAGAAATTACAGCGGCTTGATAGCGGCGAAGAAGTGAACAGCTCTGAGTGGAACACACATAGCAAGCTATATAAGGGCGAATACAGTTGCGAATTGTAAGCTGTATCAATTACGCAGCGTTGAAATCACGTGTTTGTTCAAGACCTCCAAATTTGACATGTACTATATACACATTCCCTTTCCAACGCCGACTCTATCATCCAACTCAAGCGCTTTCCAAGTGCTCTCCAAATGTATCATCACAATACCCGTAAATGCGACGGTAGACACAAAAACATTTTCTAAATGATTCTCCTCCCCATCATCTCACCCTCGCTCCACTTTCCTTGACCTTCTCCCTCTCCCCCTCCCCCAGTGTCCCAAACCCATACCCTCCATCCAGTTTCTTCTTCCTCCCCTTACGATCCCCATATTTCTCATCAAACTTCTTGATCGCGTTCAGGGAACTCATGTCCTCGCTCACAGATGCGGAAATCTCTCCCAAAGCTTGAGCGAAATGGCGAGGTCGTAGAATACGTCGGGTGTTGTTTTCGAGGCTGGGCGATGTTGACGGTGGAAGAGGCGCGGGAGGCGAGCTTGGGGTCGAGGGTGAGATAGATGAAGATGATGATGTTTGGGTAGATATGGGAGTCGTGGAGGGAGACAATTCTGATTGGGGTGAGGATGCTGCTGAGGTGGAGGCGGCAATAGTCTCTGTTAGAAATGTGGGAACTTCTTCTTTAGATGATGAGGAGGCTGGTGGAACAGATTTGAGTATGGCGAAGGGGTTGGGTGGAATGAAAGCTTTGAGCTTCGAGGGTAGGGAATCGTGCCAGTTCGACCCGACGAATCTTTCAGACGTTGAGGGTTCAGAGGGAGAGTTTGCTTGCAATGGCGCTTCTGATGGCAATGGGGGTTGTATTGGAGGCGGTGGCGGGATCGGCATCGACGGTAAGGACGATGAGGCCGATGGCGTTGAGGAGTCTAATTGAACAGGGTTCACCGGCTTCGATGAATTTTCCAGCTTAGCTGTAGCTGCATCGAAATTCTCCCTCACACAAGCTTGCGCAGCCGTGACAACGAGATGCTTAAGGTCGCTACCGGAGTAAAGGGGCGTGTCAGCGGCAAGCTTAGCGAGTGATACTTCGGGATCAAGTATTTCCTTTTGAAGGTGAATTTTTAGGATCTCTTCTCGATCCTTTTCTGTTGGGAGATCAACCAGCATCCGCCTCGGCAACCTTCTGACGACTGCATCGTCAAGGTCAAATGGCCGATTGGTGGCAACCATTATGAGTGCCGTCGTTTCTTTCATGCCATCCCACTCGCGTAGAAACTGGTTGATTAGGTCGCGGTGACTTGGCCGGCCATTATCGTTACCACGCCCACCAAGGATGCCGTCAGCCTCGTCGATGAAGACAATACAGGGCTTTAGTTTTCGGGCTAGAGAGAACATAGCTTTAACGTTCTTCTCACCCTCGCCGACCCATTTGTTATACAGATCTGTCATGTGTTCAGCAATCAGCACTGTCAAGAAAGGAAATGGGACAGCTCACCAGCGCCACTGATTTCGAGAATTGTTGCACCGCCCTCGTTGGCCACGGCTTTGGCAAGTAGTGTCTTTCCGGTTCCCGGAGGTCCATAGAGCAATATTCCACTTATATTCTGTTCGGCAAGTACACCATATTCGAATTCATTAGGACATGCAAGCGGCAGCAGCGTAACATCCTTCAAAGTCTGGATCATTTCCTTCGGAGCATGCACTTGATCAAATGTTGTGCGGATTTCCGATGGATCGACCATGCCCCTCAATAGCCTTTTCTCATGTGCGTTGCATTCTTTCTCGAGCTGTTTCCTATCTCTTTTTGGGCTTACATTTTGACTCCTGCCCCCTTGTCCTTTGTTCGCAGTGCTAGCGCTCCGAGCTTTCTCCTTCTCGTTCGAAAGCCAGGCATGCTTTGCATTGTCGCTTGCTTCGATGATCTCAAGCGCTCTCTTGATATCATTGGAGGTCAAGACCTGATTATCTGCCTGCATTGTCCCGAGCGCGATAGTTACAGTGCGATGAACATGATCCGAAGACCATATATGCTTTTGTATCTCTGACCCGAATACCTCTGCTGCATTAGCGTGAAAGGAGCTTCCCAGCAGCTCCTCGGTCGTCCTTTCATGATCAGAAGCCAAGCGTCGAAACATGTCTCGTAAGTGTCTAATGTTGATTGATTGAATTCGCTGTTTATGGTGGTGTGAGAAGAGTTCATCGGAGCCTCGATCGCTGAATGGGGGCACAAGTAGAGTCCGTGTTGGTCCGGTGTCGAACTCGTGGAGTAGATTGTCGTGGTCAAGCCTTGAGAGAGCCAAGTCGTCGGTATCGGAAGCGCAAGTACCTACGAGTAATATCCTCTCTCCTCCTGTTCGCCGTTCATGGAGAGTGGCATGCAATGCGTCCATTAACTTGCCGCCGCTGGAATTATTGAAGATCTCAGGATAGTCGTTGATATGGAGTATCAAAGTCGGAGACGACGAGGGAGCGTTATTCTGATGGCTTTGGACTGTGGAAAACCTTTCGTCGGTAATTTTCCCCTTGAAGGGACCCTTGATAGCGTCTGTGGCTTCGCTGCTTTTGTCGCCGCCAGAGATCATGGCTCGTTTTGAGCTACACGCATTGAACAACTCATTGAAGACCAGAGCAAGCTTTTGATCCCTCATTGAGTCGATGGCGACCGTGGCCACGACTTGGGGAGAGTGGCGTGCTTGCTGCTGGTGAGAATCAGGTGCTGATTTAGCCTTGAAGAGGTCCAGCATATCTTGCAGTAATTTTGCATTTACAGGTACTACATTTACGCCCTGTGGAATGGAAGTTTGATTCGAAGCATTGGGATCCTCAGCTCCAACAGCACTGTTATTGGCAATCGTCTTGTTGGCACGATCCTGGATGTTTTGGTCAACAGTATGAATGTCATAGCTTAAGGAGCTCAGAGATTCGCTCTCGGACTCTGGGAAGTCGTCCAAATAGTCCCCTCCTAGTTCAGCCAGATCTTGAGCATCGAGCTGAATAAGATCCGATCCAGTCTTAGATGCCAGGTGTTTGACCAACACGTCCAGAAACGCAATGCCACCCTTCTTCGGGCAATGCAAAACGACATGAGGTTTTGCGGATATTGTTGAATCGGCAAGCTGGTAGATAGGAGTCTGTAGGCCTGCTAAGACAGTTGATTCAACCTCTTGTAGGACCCTTGCATCAATCTTCCAGTCACTCTTTGCACCGTCCATCCGCATGCCATCTTGAAGTTTCTCTCCAGCAGCCTTGCGCACAGCCTCGATACCTGCGCGATCGAGGGAAGTATCGATTGGGACGATATTTCTGGGGAGGTTGTGATCTCTTGTTTGCAAGATTTCTTTAAGAATTACATTGCTGTGCAGAAAAGATTGTGGTAAACGAAACGGAGGGATATCATTGGATTTCTTGAGATTTCTTCCCGCTCTTCGCGAAGCTGACCCATAATAGCTCTTGTCTACCGGCTTCCCAGGTGTGTCCGGCGGACTATCAGAGCCCACCGGGCTCCCTCCAGGTGAAGACACATTTGTTCTAGCCCCGGACGATGTGGGTTGGACATGGGGACTGTGGTCGTCTGCGGCTTTAGGTGGCCCGGTAGGTTGATTGGTACGGAGCAAGCGTTGCGAGGAATGGATGGCTCTGTGATAGGAAGCAGGCAATCGTTGGCCAGCGAGATAATGAGGAAATCTCACAACAATTTGCAATCCTATGCTGGTGGCTCTCCATGATGCTGGCTGACGCATAAAGTGAGCTCGCTGTTCGACCGTATGGCATTTTTCCAGCCAATGTGGAAATGCATTAATACTTCTTCGAGGGACGCTGTTGTTGGCTGACTAAGCTCGGTTTGCTGACAGCGTGCCCCGTTGCTCTTTCTCGCCTCATATCATATGGAAATTCGGTCCTATCCTACAATTGTTTCTAAGCGCATCCTATATACTGTCGTCTTCAATTATCATAGGAATCGTTATCCTGCAAGGAATGACCCAAAGTAGTAATATGATACGGTTTTGCAACAATCCAATTCTTCATCACTTTCTACATTGATCATTAATGAATTTTATTCAGCTATCCTTGAAAACACATTCTTAGTTCTGCGTCTCTCAATCTTGCAGGAGGATGACTGTGCAGAGCTACCTGAGCTAGAATCAACACACTGATCTTTTATACACCGTGTTCAAACTTCTCTTCATATTCTGTTTACCTATTCTTTGGGGTTTTTTCCCTGTCTTTTTGTTTTTTTATCTTTCAAGTATACCTTGCGAAGTTTGATTTTCCATTGAAGCCATGGACTCTGTTGCCCTGCTATAAGAGGCTCTCCTGAAGATGAACAAGGATCTATCTATTCAGGACCTCTTCAGGCGATGATTGAATGCCTACGCCACCGTTTCACAATACATGTTCACGCCTCGCAGGAAGAAGCGCCATGCCGATCAGCGGGAATTTTTGAGGCCCTTGCAGTCCAGACCACCCCGAACTCGAAGTTCCGGATACGGCTCATACGGTTGTTGCCGGCAAGAAGCGAGCACCAATCAGGAATGGTAGATGAAGCTGTATAATCGCAAACCACACCTCAATCGTTCCAACCACAGCCTACAATAGCTACAAATGTCGTCATTTGCCATTTCAGGTAGCAAAAAAACGGTCAAATATGCGTCCTCGGTAGCTATGCGATGCGATAGCCGACTTCAAACAATTCCCGTGGGGTTGAGATGCGAAATTTGTCGGTTCTACAGATTTCTGTCGTTAAAGCTAAATTCCCATGCTGTGTCTGTACGATGAATTTGTGGGGCTCATCTGTGAGAGCTTTTATGTATGGGAGCGTGTAGAGATCGCCAAAGATTCTTTTATATGACTGTCTATTGCCCAGACATACGGCTGGCCTCGTTACCAAAATGAGGCTGCATTCTCGCACGTTCTCTTTTCTCTTTCTGCTCGTGTATTACATTGCGCCTGCGCTAGCTTTTCCAAATCGTTTCCCCCATTCTATTAATCATTCTCCAGGTTTTGTACGAAGTCCAAGCAAGGGCCTCCCCATTCCCACTATTGATGCGTCGGATTCTACAACGGCACTATCCAAACGTACGCTGAACCGGGAACTCTTTCGCATACATTATGAGCTGGGTTTGGGATGGTTCTGTTATTATAATGTTCTCGATATGGTTCGACCCGTCGGTGACCTACCTCTGCATCAGATGGAATATTTTTTCAACACGGTATTGTCACTTGGGGGAGCACTTTGGGCTCATGAGCCTGCTTTGAATTACAGAGAGGCAACAATGGGTGAAATTACTCTTAAACTGATCTCTTCGGATCCTCTTCCATGGGATTGGATTCATGATTATCTGATAGGAGCGGCAAGTACAATCAAACGCTTCATCCACCGTTATATTGGAGAGCTGTTGCTTACTGTCTGCAGGTCTTGTGGGCGAGAACTGGAGTGGTAGCTCGGTACAAGGTTACGTATCGTAACGAGCTGACTGGAGTCTGGACGATTGTCGAGTTGATCTTGCCGTTCAGAATTGATGCAGCTGCTGCGGCGCGAAGATTTCTGAAGCCGTGATCACACGGAGATGTTGTTAGGTTATCAACGAAGAGAGTTTTTGCGCAGGGATACGAGTTATTCAAGCGGTTATCATAGCCATTATTGTGACTGTACTGGATGTTCCAAAGCCGCCATTCTCGGGTTTTCACAACGGGAAAGGTACATAGATCTAGGTTACCATACGTTAAAACAGAGAAGATTCCCATGATGCAATAATTAATAAATACTCAGTCAAAATGCTCGAGAAAATCTACTGCCTTGTATCCCTCGTGCTTGTCTTACACTTGAGAAGACTGATGTCACGCATGCTGTTTCCCATATCCTACCAAAGCCCTTCGTTCTTTCGCCCATCATCACCCATCCCCATCGACATCCACTATGATTCTTTCCTTCCACAACCCTCGTTCTCACAGATAACCTCCACAGCCCTCCCGAGCCCCTCGACGACCATTTCTCGTTCCCATACTGCCTCCACCCTCCCAAGCATTTTCCGACCCCTCTCTAATAGTGTTTCGGGGCAGAGCAGTCTCCACAAATGTCATGTCCGCAATAATAGCATGCGCAATCGTAGTGCCCGTTTCTGGTGTCACACACATGGCAGCGCCAATGCATGTCTTATGTTTTTAGGAGGAAAGAAGTGGATTAGATACGTGTGTCTGTATGTGAAAAAAACTTGGATCTTTTGCGTGGTACAGATATATATGGTTCGCGAGATGTTTCGTTTCGAGGTTCAGTAGAAGGATATGATTTTAGATCTAGGCTCTGTTGGTAGGAGTGGGAGGGGGATGGGTGATGATGAGGGATTACATAGCTTTTATATTTAGGGAGGGAGAAGGAGATATGAGTCGTAGGGACGCCGTGAATATAATAGATCATGAATTAGAAGAGGAATATAAGTAATATCAGTCAGGACAGAGATACAGTAAATGAAAGTCAATCTTAAGAAGACGTATCAGGACATCTGACATATTTGCTGGTTCATATGACCCACATTCTCACAGTCGAGAAATATGCAGTATTCATGATTTTGACTTCCTCAAAGAAACGAAGATTGGTTCACAGCGACGTCCTGGTAGGAGCATTCTAGTGTCACTTGCTTTTTTCATACAGCAATTTACTGTAGTCACATTTTGACTGTTAGTTTACAGACAAGGTTTTCTGAGCATCGGTAGGAAAAGTTGTATTCAATGATGGCTCCCGTCGAATCTTTCATTTGGCGTTGACTGCTCGTCGTCATCTTCCCTTAGAGAGAAGTCTAGAGTCGGGGAGTCGAATTTTATTGAAAAGGATGACGCTTCAGTTTTAGAGAGCGATGGGGCATATATCACCGACCCTAGTTCTTATGTTGACTTTGTGTATCACTTGGCCTGATACAAACAACCAGAGAATACAGTCGTTACTTCTTATTGTAGCTATGTAATTGAGGTCCTGATAAAGCAGGAAACCGGGCCACTGTTTGTCCGACATGCAGCCTTGTTCACGACGTCATCGCCAAGCTGCAAATGTACGCAGGTTCTCAGTCGCAGAGGATCGAATGCCAAATAATACCACCAGCAATGTTCAAACACGTGCCATGGGCCTCCCACGAGGATGGCAAGTCATCCGAAGGGAAGAAGCAGGAGGAAGAGAAATCCTTGACCACAATCCTCGACATTGAGCAACGAGGAGATCTCACCCTGCTAATAGCCAGTATCATGGCTTCAATGCGTAAGGCAATTGAGATGAACTTTGATGCAAATGTAATTGCTCTTGAGCTGGATTCTATATTGTTCAATCGCTCAATATCCCACAGGCAATGCTTTCCTACGGTCAGACAAAGACACCTGCCTCTGAGGATGAGAAGATCGCCAATGCCAATACTGACCCTGCAACTGCGGACGTCAGTAAGCTCGATGAGGAGAAAAAACTCAAGGAGCAACGACAGAAGGAGCTCAATGCACCCAAGATGAAAGAATTGAAGGAAGAGTCCCTCCGATATATCGACCGATGGCGAACGAACGTCATCGAGCGCATAGGATCAATTGTCAATTCCAAGGAAGAAGCTACCTCACAGCTACACTCCGCTCCTGCAAAAGTTCCTACCGACCACGCTCACACACACACGAAGATTGACCCGATATCACCAGATGCAGAGGCCGCAGACACCGCCCTAAAGGAAATCTTTCCTCCAATCGACACCCCGTTATCCTCTCTCGAAGAACCGACGAGGATCCTGATCCTTCATTCCACATTACTTCTCCTCCTCTCACTGGAACACTACATAGCGCCTTCTCGCGTTCTCCTACTTTACCTTACCTCATCCCTTCACCTGCCCCTCTCCGTCCTCACATCTGACGAAGAAAAGATCGCGAAAGGCCTGCTCGAAGCTGCGAAGCACATGTCCGGAGACGAAGAGACCCAGAAGAAAGCCGAAGAGAACAAGCATTCCCGAAAATGGAAAGTGGGCCTGGCTTCCGTTGCCGGTGCCGCACTCATCGGTGTCACAGGTGGTCTTGCAGCTCCGCTTGTCGCAGCAGGCGTGGGCAGTGTCATGGGAGGACTGGGCCTAGGTGCCACAGCAGCAGCAGGTTACCTTGGCACCGTAGCCGGCAGCACCATTATCGTCGGTGGTCTCTTCGGTGCATACGGCGGGAAAATGACGGGCGAAATGATGGACGCCTACGCCAAAGAAGTCTCCGACTTCGCCTTCCTACCCGTCAAAGAAGATCCTTATCCCCTCTCCTCCAAGCCTACCACAGACAAAGATTCTTCCGAAAAGAAAGAAATCAAAGATCCCGCCTCCGACTCCTCGAAACCCCTCTCCCCTGCCTCCGACAACGCAATCAAAGACTCCTCCTCCCGCCGCCTCCGCGTCACAATCGGTATTTCGGGCTGGCTCACCTCCCCGCAAGACGTCACCCACCCCTGGCGCATCCTCTCATCCTCCCACTCCGAAGTCTTCGCCCTCCGCTACGAGCTCGAGGCATTGATGAACCTCGGCAACAGCATCTCCGCCATGGTCAGCAGCGCCGCCTGGGGATACGCAAAGAGCGAGATGATCAAGCATACCATCTTCGCCGAACTGACAGCCGCGCTGTGGCCGATTGCAATCCTCAAGATTGGACGTGTGGTCGATAATCCGTTTTCGATCGCCAAGACGAGGAGTGATAAAGCGGGAGAACTCTTGGCGGATGCGTTGATTAATAAGGCGCAAGGGAAACGGCCGGTTACGCTCGTGGGGTATAGTCTGGGAGCGAGGGTTGTGTATAGTTGCCTCATGAGTCTTGCGAGGAGGAAGGCTTTCGGGCTTGTGGAGAGCGCGGTGTTGGTGGGGAGTCCGTGTCCGAGCACGACTGGGGATTGGCGGGTAATGAGGTCAGTAGTCGCGAGCCGGTTGGTGAACGTGTACAGCGAGAACGATTACGTGCTGGGATTCTTGTACCGGACGAGTAGTATCCAGTATGGAGTTGCGGGGCTGCAGAAGATTGAAGGATTGCCTGGAGTGGAGAACGTGGATGTGAGTGAGACTGTGAGTGGACATTTGAGGTATCGGTATCTTGTCGGGGCTATTTTGAAGAAGATTGGGTTTGAGGGTGTGGACTTAAAAGCTGTAGAGGAGGAGGCTGCGGCGTTGAAGAAGATGGATGAGGAGGAAGAGATGAAGTCGTATGCCGAGAAAGCGAAGGCGCAAGGGAAGAGTATTGTTAAGGGAGCGGATGGCAAGATCTTGTTTGACAAGGAGGGAAAGCCATTGATGGAGAGAGTTTGGAAGGGAGGGAAGAAAGACGAGGAGAAAGTTGACGGTGGAGGCAACGAAACATCAAAGGCGAAAACGGAAGATGATAAGGATGGCGTTGACGAGGAGGCGGACAGATTGGAGAAGGAAGTGCAGGAGAAAACCCAACAGGGCTTATTGCAAGGCATGGCACAGAAGCTACACATCAGTGGATGAATCATGATGTCAGGTATGGCTTTACGAGGTAATGAGATGATTAGGTGATGATTGCGAGACACACTCTCGACGCCGTTAGCAGTACGCATAAGAAATAACATATAGTACGACTCGCTGTTTCAACTTCTGGTGAACACATCCAACCCGAACATTTTAATCTGCTCGACGAGCGCGGCATGATTGATCCAGGCTTGCAAAGCTTCCTGACTGGAAGCATTTATCGTAAAGAATATCATATGTACTTGATAGTTGACTGTTTTGATATCGGTAACTGATGTTGCGATGCATCATCCGCTTGTCAGCTTCGTTTCCTTGAGATTCCTCTTATGGCTTCAGGCTGATAAGTTGCTGGTTTTCATTTAAAAGTCTCGACGAATGTAAGCTAGTCGATTTTTTCTTGAACCCCGGCGCCTGAGATCGCTGGTATTGGTTCGTGAGGTTGTAGTCTTACCTTCCATTCATTTTTGTTTGTTCTTCGGTCTCTACAGAAGTTTGAAACTGCAAGAGATAAAGGTTGATGGAGAAATTACCGTGCTGGCCAGCTGCAACAACCATCGTCCCAAAGGCCATGTCGGCATGACCACCAGAACACATCAATCAACCCCCATAATCACCGTTTCAGCTGGATTTCCAAATCCTCCCACCGACCTTTTCTTAAAGGATCAAGCTTGGTAATATTACCTATCCATGACTCAAGAAGGGATGAATCAATCGGCCATTGGCCTTGTAAATTCTTGCCCATCAGCGACAGGTCTAGTAGACGCTGGTAGATCCATTTGCATGTCTCGGCACCATCGAGCATCTCCTGGAGGTCTTCAAGCTGAGCTTTGACGTATTCTACTTTATTATGGATCGAAAGGTCCGGCACGAATGCGTTCACATTCGATACGAGTTCGAAGTTGCCAATGAGATACTGATGATAGAACCACAGCGACTGATCTTTCGAATCAGGATCGGCCCAGAGTGCACGCTGGATGAGTTCAAGCTCTGTAAATGGTGTGAGTAGATCGACAAGAGTACCATACCGAGACTGACCTTTATCGAGGAAATCTTTCCTCGCTGCATGGCTTGCATTTCTTTGGTCAAGAAGCCTTGGGATTAATTTGCTCCTTCTATGCCAAGCCGAGAAGTTTGACAAGTTACTCTCGATCATTCTAGTGGTGTAATCGTACTCGCTTTCGGTTTGGGAGGAACTTGAAGATTCTGCCTCCAGAGACAGCTTCTCAATCTCTTCGACAACCCGAACCCGGTAACCCCAGCCATGGAAGTTTCTACTGTCAAGGCTGAGCATCTTCCCGACGAGCCCTAGCTCTTTCTGCCATAGCTGATATGCGTCGGCAGATGGAAGAAGACGAGATGCCTCGTCGAGGAGCCAAAGTCGATAGTTCCAGATCCAATAGCATTTGGGAAATTTCCGAAGAAGAGGCAACAAGAAAGCTAGATCACTGACAATGTACTGCTGAATATGCGCAGACGAAGGCCCATCCTGTGACTCTAGATTTGGTCCTTCTGCAAAGAAAGAACGTAGGAGAAGGCGTCTGTAGTTCCATATGGTGTAGTATTCAGGATTCATCTCGAGCAGTTTAGTTGTCATGTTCAAGACATCTTTGGTATATATTCTCTCATGCACCTTGGACGCATTTAGTCTACATTCCCCAGATCAGATCACTGGGGCTGAAAAGAGAACCTTAGCGTTGACAGCGTTGACGAGTTCGGTGTATTCATTGATCTTCCGAAATTCTTGTTCAAGGCCAAGGCCTGTAGTGGCCTTGACTCCGCTCACTCTTGGTATACCATGCTGTTATCTGTTCAGCGTAGCATGTTCTCTAGGCGCAAGTGACCTACGCCTGCCATTCTGGTCTACATCATGATTTCACCATATGAAAATGACAAGAATTAAGCAATCGCGATCCTCTTCACAAGACGGTGATTGGCTCTGCGGGATTATGCCCGTCAGCCCTACCAATGCCCAAACCATTTTCACCCGACTTTCTACACTCTTCCTATCGTACATCTGGACTCAGGTCATTTGTTCACCACCCTTTCGAGGGTCAGCACGCATTGCTAACATCATTAGCAGGTATAGATGGTCACAATAAATCAGCCTACCAAGACATTTCCTGTATGAAGGTTGATGTTTTCCATTCATTCACATTCTTTTGTTATTCTTAAACAGAGGCAGCATGCCTCGACCCGTTTCATTTTCGCTAGAAGAGCATAAGCCTTCCAGCAGTCTCTCTTTTTCCTCTTCGTCTGTTTCTATGTCACAAGACCAGCAATGGCCGCCCTCTCCACCCAAGACCCCGGAGTATCGCGAGCCACAGCGGAAAAGGATCCGGACAGCTCCTCCATCCCCACCGGTCTCCAGCATGGGCGTCGAAGAGTCCGCAGTCGTTACCAATATGCCGCGGATGGTCAGAGATCTACAGCTCCCGTGGACTCCCTCCCCAAGCCCAAAGGGCCGTGCTGTATCCGAAGGATCCTTTTACCTGCCCACCCCACCTGAAAGTCTGGATGGGCATGACACCGAGAGTTTGCCCGATATGTTATACCCTTTGCAGCCTAGACCATTGTCTCGGTGTAGATTGACTCCATTACCTGAAAAGGCCAGGGGCAGCGATTCAAGTCGTAGGATCCATTCTATCGCAACACCCCAGTCAACTCCGTCTGCCTCTCCGGATCGATTCATTAGCAGTCGTGATACCACTCAAAACTCTGCGAACAGCTTCCGCGTGGGCAAGCTTCCGCATCTCTTGTCCGAAGCCGAGAAATTGCTCCGTAGAGACTCAGCCACCCCGGATCCCTTTATTTCTGGTAGTCCAAGGTGGTACAGGTCCAACAGATCACCAATTACCAGGAGCTTTACAAGATCGGCATCTCGCTCAGCTTCTCGAAGTGTAAGTAATCCGGACGTTATTACCATTCCACATCCAGCCATCCCATCTCCCCAACATCGACAGGCTAGTGCAGGCGCCGTATGGAACATTGGAGGTGGTAGTTCATATCCGACAGGTCCGATCAAGGGTGTTTCAAACGGTCGTGGCGGCCTGATAGGAAGCGGAACCAATGCGCCTTTATACACTGCCAAGTTTCTGGAAAAAGAGACTCCTGAAGAGTGCATTGACACCTACGAGAATCGTCTAGCAATCGCTTTGGATATCGACAGAACTCGGAGAACCTTGGACTTCACACGTCCTCGAAATCGTGGTAGGCAGGTAAGTGGAACCAAGAGGAAGCGACCTGATTTTGTCGGGCGGACTCAATGGAAATACGGTGAATGGACTAGAGAAGGCGACATATCTCGTGAGTGTTGGCCTAAATTGAGGATCGAACTATCCTAAACAGCTGTATCTAGCTGTTCGGAAGGTATTGAAGAAAGAGCCAAAAGCTGTACCTACCATCCCTTTCAGAGTCCTGGATGCACCACAACTGCGAGATGACTATTATTGCTCCGTACTGGCGTACTGCTGGACAAGCAAGACTCTCGCCGTGGGTCTTAGCAACAAAGTATACCTATGGTCAGAATCTTTTGGGGTGCAGTATCCACGCATGGCTGAGACTGCCCGCCGCAACAGCTATGTCACTTCATTGTCTTTCTCTTCCGCCGAAGGTGGTCATAGTATTCTAGCTATTGGCCGTAATAGTGGACATATCAGTCTCTGGAGTCTGTTTGATGAAGGAACCCGATTTGAGTCTCAACAGCCAAACGCCGTCGCTTGCCTTGCGTTCAAACCGGTTACAACACGCCGGACCTCAGCGAAATTCGGTATGACCGTCTCCGTGGAAGAGCTATTGGTTGGTGATGAGATTGGTAATGTATACTACTACGCTGTTGAGTGGGTCGAAAATATCAACGTTGATATCCACGGGTGGCATGGCGCGATGACCCTACTTGCCAAAATAAGTGTTCATAGCCAGCAGATTTGCGGCCTCGTCTGGTCGCATGAAGGGGATTACTTCGCCACTGGTGCTAATGACAACGCCTGCTGTCTGTTTGTCGTCAAAGATATTCTAGCATCCTCGCGAACCTTCAAACACGATTCAAAGAACCGCCGCAGACCGCTTCAACCTTTACCCAAGAGTCTGAGACTACCAAATGTTCTCTCGTTAGAAACTTCTCAGCGGAGGGTCAGCAGCGTCAACAGTCACAGCAACGAAAGTATCGGTGGGCATTCCGTCAGTCTGGCTCAGCGAGCTGTCAGTAACCCCTTTCTCTTCCGTGCCATTCCCGGCCAAAACGGCATACTTTCCATCGGCGAAGGCTCTCAGAAGCACAAATGGATCCATAGTGCCGCTATCAAAGCGATTGCCTTCTGCCCTTGGCAACCAGGCCTCCTTGCTACTGGCGGCGGGTCGAACGACCGAGCGATCCATTTCTACCATACCTTTTCCGGCGCCTGTCTTGCCACCATCAACGTCCAGGCCCAGGTCACATCCCTCATTTGGTCGACTAGCCGTCATGAGATCGCAGCTACCTTTGGATATGCACAACCCGAGCATCCGTATCGTATTGCCGTTTTTTCGTGGCCAGATTGCAAGCAGGTTGTTGCAATCCCGTGGGCGAACGAGCTGCGAGCGCTTCATGCTATACCCTATCCTGGCGGTCCAAATGAAAAGGACAAGCGATCGGGCGAAGGTGAAGCGTGGTGGTCGCGAACCAATGAGGAAGGTTGTATTGTCGTGGCTTGCTCGGACGAATCGGTCAAGTTCCATGAGGTATGGACAGGGAGAAAGAAGTCGATGGGTATGGGAGCTGGACTGCTGGGTGGGAGTGATATCCTGGAGAGCCTGGAGGGATTCGATAAAGAAGATAAGATGGTCATTCGCTAGGTTGGGTGATAGGCTGAAATGTTTTGGGAGACGGAGATGGTTGGTGGAATCGGTGTAAGAGTTGATCGCACTATTGATTTTGTGTATTGATACCCCTATGAGTCTACGTATGCGGGAGCAGCTTCGATGCTCGCTCAAACCTAAGATACCCATATTGTCTATTCCTAACACAGTTGCCTTCATGCAAAAGTATTATTCGATTTCCAAGCTATCCCTGAACCCAATTATCGGTGATACATAGGAAGTTTGAAAAGTCGTCCTCTTACCCCGAGCGCTCGCTGCATGAAGGAAAAGACATGTCAACAAATGAAACGACCAAGATCCTACAAATAGGTAATACAGTACTGCAAGTCCGGAGTAAAAACCTATCAAATCAGTGCTAGGTCATGTGTTCCAGGCGCGACCCATCTTCTCGGCAAGCAATGCAAAGATACAAAACACCCACCACCAAATCATAGAAGAGAACCCATCTGCGCTATGCCTTCGCCGGGTCCGAAGAAACGGTACTCTCCACAATCTTCGCATCCGCTTTCTTCCTCGCCTCCATAACCTTCCCCCACCACCCATCCCCCTCCCCTTCTCCACTCTTATTCCCCTGAAAATCCCACTCCTCATCATGTCTCACAATCCTCCCCTCCCCATCCAACGTGAACGTAACTTTCGAATTCACCGTCTTCTCCGTTCCTTTCTTCTTAAACGGAATGGGAGATTTGAAAACATAATGCTGCGTTAGATTCAGGGCGATGGTATTAGGTGGTAAGGAAGTGGAGTCGTCGTTGGCTAGGAGATCGCATTTCTGGGTGATGGATTCGGCGAAGAGTTTGGGCATGCCGTTGAATTGGGATTTTATACTTTCGAGGCCTTTGGCGATGGAGACGGGGTCGTGGAAGATTGCCTCGGGGGAGTAGTGTCGGTAGGCTTGTTCGGAGGGGTTGAGTTGGTAGAGTTGGAGGATGTCGGTTATGAGGGTTTGTTCGCTGGGAGTAGGAGTGCGGGTGGCGTGGACGCCGGCTGAGGATTCGGTGGTCATGATTTGGGTTGTTTATTGATGGGATATCCTTCTCTTATTTCTTGGTATTGAGATGTGAGAGATCGTTCCCGCCGTCGATTTGGATTTGTCGAGGTTGAAAGGGTGGAGTTGTATAGCTTGGTTTCACCTCTTGGAAGGTGCTGCTAACGTAGGAAATGATGATGGCATTAGAGATCATACAGTCCTGTACAGTTACATCATTGTGTACCTCGGCTTCCGAGAGGAATGCCAAGCCCATTCGTTACTCTCCACAGTTTATGTGGGTTTGCCCCTTTTTTTCGCTGTTTCAGGGGTTGGACGGTTTGTTGAGGTGAATATCCTGGAATTGATAGAAGATAGAGATGCAGATACGGAAGTTATCGAGATGTAGCAATCGTAGGAAATATAAGCTCCGATAATACCAAAGATACTAAGATCAAGCTCAAAGAATATTGCTAGTTTCTTCACTGATAATAAATTCCAGCTTATTCTGAAGCAAAGAAAACCATATAGGGACGTTAACAAAAGGCTATCAAATCTAAATCTCTCATCTGCATCAGTAAGGACGTAGTAGCTCCTTTTAAAGTTGAGTGACTCTGTGGCTTATTGTATGCCTCGCAAATCGAAAGGAAGAGTATTCACCGAAGGTTTTAAAAAAAAAGGTCTGCCCGGACTAGGATTCGAACCTAGACTTTCTGATGTTCCTACCATGCACGTCTGCATGCCAGGTTCCCAACCGCTCCTGGCGCTCCTGGTGCACGCCGGCGCCCTCCAGTTGGGCGTTTGTGAGCATTGGCATCTATTGCCATGTAATAGTCAGACGTCTTACCATTAGACTACCCGGGCTGTGATTGAGAATTTGGCAAATAGCCGTTCTTATTCTCCAACCACTACGCTGCCACCATCATTGCCAAGCATTCAAGCTGACAAAACACAGGGTAAAGGATGCTCAATCAAGTGAAATCACGGATGTTCTTCTTCTCTCGACTTAAAAGGTCTATTCGGGAGCTGTGCCACACTGAAGTACAAATGAGCCAAAAAAAAGGATATTGCCCAGGCTAGGATTCGAACTTAGAATGTCCGCAGGAAAGTCCCAAAATTACAGAATATATTATTCAGATACAAGAAACTTCCCAATACTAAGCACACAACTTACTCCAAAGTACGGAGAACAACAAAGATCCTAACGAGAACCCCAAACACATGCACATCACGAAAGCTCGAGAGGAAAGAAGTCCAACGAAGATAACAGTGACAAAACTATGCTCAGAATCGCCTTTTGTATAACCACCTCATGGGTTGTCAGAGGGGTCTTGGGCAAAACGCAAGGCGTGTTGCATCAGAACACGGGCAAGTAGAAACACTTATACACTCAGTTGGCAGTGACCTACATCCACATTCTCTTGCTTCCTCCTCGTAGGTTGGGGTTCTAGCTTTGATATCTCTTGCTGGCTGTTCTTCTGCACTTCCTCGTCTGTGTTCTAGAATGTGCTTGCCTTCTAACTTTGACTGAGATTTATAGGTCCTCATTTGACACTTTGCTGCTTTTGATTCCAGCTGCATATGCTTCCGAGCTGAGCTGTGGCACTCAACTGGTGGAAAGGGGAGCTATGTTTCTCCATTTGGTTTGCCTTATCTTCGGCTGCTATACACTGTTTCTCTCTCCTCCCGCAGCCGAGAACATCTACCTTTTTCAGCTTAATCCATCATCCAAAGACAGCAATGGATCCGTATGTGCACCAGACAAGCTTCAATTCAGCAAAACGAGATGTCTTTATCAATACCACCGTACTTTTTCTGGCAATCGTTGCCTTGTTTTGTACTCTTTCTTATCCCCATCTGCTATGCCATCTATCTCTACTATAAGGACCGTATGACTCGACGATCATCCATTATGCTGTATCACGAAGCAGGAACTGAGCTTAAAACGTTCAACTACGGGGGATTGGGATGAAATGGAAGCAGATATCGCGATGGAACGTGCGGTAAGATAAGTGGAACCAGGCTCTGAAGAGAATGCTGATAGATGTTGAACCTAAAAGGAAATGACGACTCACTGTATGATAAGTAGTGGCTGCAGTACAAATAATTGGTTTCGCCATTGACATCTGATCTACGACATCTTGAATTGGCAGTGATGGAGCCAGTCAAAGGTCCTCATTCCTTTCCTGGTTCAAAATGGTTCAAGTCTGTGTGTGGTGGCTCCTTCATTTGCATAGTTTCAGAAAGGTCACAACATGAGGCGTTGGCTGGAGTCACTTCTTTGCCAAGACCGATCAAATCACGTGCGATATGAAAATGGACAGTGTAACCATTTCTCACCACACCAGACAATTATAAGATGAATCTCATGCGTTTCAATGGTCTTTGAGTATTAAAGGGCTCCCCTCTTAACGGCAGTGTGCTTGCTCTTTTCGGCATGCTAAAGTCTCGTCTGATTGTTCTATGCTTCGATTTTTCGCGGGTTCAATTCCGCTTATGTCTTCTCTCAATCAATCGTCCCAGCAGTCGTGTTTAGGTGAAGAGGGAATTATTCTATGGTCTCCCCGTTATCTTATACCCTGGCTGATGAATCGGTTCATCGTCTATAGCCCTGAGATACTACGGCTATGTTGAGACATCGAATGCTACCAAGGCCCATTATTGGAGTGGAACTGATCACTTGAAACAGGAAGTTTTATGGTAGCACAAGAGAACTACAACTGTGGCCTGATGACGGTGTCTATCATCTAATCCCAATCTCGGAGTTCAGTGTTTCTGCTTCTGCTTCTTGCGCTCGTTCTTCCACAGCTCCCCAAAGTAATGCTGGGCCAGGCAATCTTTCCTGCTTCCATATGAAACCACATAGTAATGTTACTGTTATTTGAATCTCTTGAATATCCCGACTACCAGAAATTGGGGCTCGAGATTGTGAAAGCGTGGTTCTGGGTACAGGAAATGATTGATGGAGGGTGATAAGGTGACCAGTGCTTAGGTGATTTGGCTAGAGAAAGAGACATAGATCCTGGCTAGGAGACCTCCGCGACGTGCTATAATCATTCTTTAAATTGGAATTTCTCTGATCTATGTACATGCACAAGTCCTGGAGAGTCATCCAAATGCAGACTCCATATTTATCCCTTGCCCTCAGGAATATAATGGTCCAGGAAATTTTCCTTCAATGAAGAAAGCAACTCCAAGGTCGATATGGCGAAGTTCAGTATACAATCTGACAGAGCATAGGGTGACCGGACCGGAATCGCTGAATGCTCGTAGTTATGGCTGAATCCGTCTTCTTTACCGATGGTTTCTCAGGATTTCTTGTTACAAAATCGCATCTTGCTAGTGCCTGTGACTCCTTTAGATATCCAGTCCACAGCAGCTTTTCAAATCATTTCCTTTCTTGATGACTCTAACCCAGACGTCCTTCTCTTCCACTCGGCGAGGAGTGGAATGTTTCGCCTCATCTTGGATGAAAATTTTGATTCCCGATCCCTTTGACCATTCCCGATCATTCCCAACCACATTCCCGCCCACCCGATTCGAAGTGGGTGTTCTCAGGTCGCTACCTCGGCGACCATTGTTCTTGCTTCATTCACCGGTGGCTCCTCCGCGGGCAAGTCACCTGCTTCGAATATGACCTTGATCATGAGACTGCAGCTGGGGCAAACGGCAATTTCTTCGCCATCGCGGAGATCTTGGAGGGTGATCTCGAATTGATCGCCGCAAGGGCAAGGATAGGTATAGAGAGTCGTTTCTGGGTGGTAGGTGAGGTCTTCGAGCTCGATCTCGTCGTATATAGATGGTTCGGCCATAGTGATAGGTTATGTCTCACTTGTGGGATGATTGGATGGTTCAGCAAGGCGAGGTGACTGCGGAGTAGGCGGAGGTTGGAGAAATTTCACGTGGTGTGAAAATTCCCCACATTCACGGAAGGATTCCGCACTATGACACAAAAAAACTTGCTCTCGTGGGATGAGTCGAATATTCATTCTTTTCATCATGCTGTGAACAATCATAGATATCGCCAATCATGGCGACAAACTCAATCAAATTGCTTACGGGCAACAGTCATCCCGACTTAGCCAAGATGGTAGCTGATCGTCTGGGGATCGAGCTCACAAAGATTATGGTCCTGCAGTACTCGAATCAGGAAACTTCGGTAACCATTGGAGAGTCCGTTCGAGATGAGGATGGTACGTCCTTCTCATAATACTTCAGCTAAAAGCAAATGCTGACAATTCAAAAGTTTTCGTACTACAATCCACCGCCCCAGGCGACATCAACGACGGCCTCATGGAACTCCTGATTATCATCAATGCCTGCAAGACAGCTTCCGCTCGCCGTATCACAGCCGTAATTCCGAATTTCCCATACGCCCGCCAGGATAAGAAAGACAAGTCTCGAGCCCCCATAACGGCGAAACTCATGGCGAATATGCTACAGACGGCGGGGTGCAACCATGTAATCACGATGGACCTACATGCCAGCCAGATCCAAGGGTTCTTCAATGTACCGGTCGACAATCTTTATGCGGAGCCTAGTACATTGAGGTGGATCAGGGAGAATCTGGAAGTAGATAAGGCGGTCATTGTGAGTCCGGATGCCGGGGGCGCCAAGAGGTATGATTGTCCTTGCCAGTTTGGATCCTGAGATGGGATTGCAGACAGTAGCAGCTTACCTCCAGCCATAGAGCAACATCCATAGCAGACCGTCTAAACCTCGGCTTCGCCATGATCCACAAAGAACGCGCCCGCCCCAACGAGGTCTCGAAAATGACCTTTGTCGGTGACGTCCGCAACAAAATAGCAATCCTCGTCGATGATATGGCTGATACCTGCGGCACCCTTGTCAAAGCCGCAGATACTTGTCTTGCCCATGGAGCCAGCGAAGTTGTGGCCATCGTCACACATGGGATATTGTCCGGCAATGCAATTGAGACTCTCAACGGAAGTCGGTTGAGCCGGGTTGTGGTGACGAATACGGTGCCGCATGCGGAGAAGAAGGAGAGGTGCGACAAGCTGGAAACCATTGATATCAGTCCAACGCTGGCCGAGAGTTTGAGGAGAACGCATAATGGGGAGAGTGTGAGCTTCTTATTTAGTCATGCACCGGTGGAGTAGAGTTATGGTAAGATTGGCGGCATTCTTCGTCATGGGAAACATGGGCGTTCAGGACACTATAGATCTCTTGCGTCAGTGGCGGTCAGCTGGTAGCCCTTCAAAAGCATCATCGGTTTGATCTCAGTCGGAGTATCGATAAAGGGATAGAGCTTGTGCAGCAACGCCACGACAATTTTCAAGTCAATCATTGAAGAGCCTGATCAGTTCAACCTGCGTCGTTCTATTCTGGCTGTTCTACATGCTCTATGTGCCAACAACCTGTGTGATAGATCGCATAGTGATGTGCAGTCCAACGTGCTAGAGCTGATGATGCTTCCGAGAGTCGACCTCTGTGATAAACTCGCTACTCTTCCTTCGTCTTCGCATAAAGAACCCCTACTTCCGCATCGATGAAGCCCTCCGCTCTGTATTTGATTAGATTCTGGAGTCCAGTGCCTCGAGAACGACTTACTGCGCGCTTCGTCCTTCGATGCCTTGGCCTCATTCACGCGTTTGGCGAGGATTTGTGCATATTCGTTCTAAAATCACAATATCAGCTAACTCCACGGCGTAAACCTGCTGGAGATTTGAACATACTGCTGCATCTTTGGAGGCTTCGGTCTTTCTACGCTTCAGAGCCATACGGTGACGCTTGTGTTGAAGACGTTGAGGGGTGACGAGACGTTGGATACGAGGAGCTTTCGTGTATGATTTCTTGCCCTCGCCCTTGGGTTGGACTTCGCGGCGAATGACAAATTTGCGGACCTATTTGAAGAAACACGTGAGCATCGCTCTTTGCAACTTGTATGTAATGCAATTCGAAACTCACGTCGTCCTCCTTGGTCAAGCCAAAGAATTTGCGGATCTTGGTTGCTCGCTTTGGTCCCAATCGCTTTGGGTGAACAGTGTCCGTCAAACCCAGAAGCTCATCATCACCTTGCTTCACAATACTGAGAGCCAGAACAGCCAAATCCATCCCCACAATGCAGCCCCTGACACTCTTTCTCCTCCTCTCACCAGTTCGTCGAGGTCGGTAGCAAGAATGGCCATCGCTGAGCAACAATCGGACACGAGTGGGATGCATAATGCCTTGCTTCATAGGAAAGCCTTGTTTGTCGTTGCCTCCGGTAATGCGGAAAACATAGCCTTTGAATTCAGGACCAACAGAGTCACCGGGGACTTCCTGGCCCATGCGGCGCTCCATGAAGACCCGGAGTTTGCGCTCATCGTCGATCTCGATCAGCTTCTGTGTTCCATTTGCTGGATAGGAGACGTTGAGCTTCATCTTGACCGTGCGAAACCAGACGTCAAGATGATAGGGGAATGTCGTCGTTGCGGTTGAGGTTTGGTTTGCTGCTTGCTGTAGTTTAGTGCGTGTGGAAACTACTAAGCGAGTCACTAGACCAAAAAAGGTGTCATTTGGCTTGGCATCATCAATTCAGCTCCGCCGCAATTCAAAGGTTTCAAACATGTAAAATCCTTCGGCAGAACTGGGTTTTCTTCGACATCGGTATCTTTTTGAAAAGCTTGTATAATGCTATCTTCCTTGTGTGAATGACACATCAATCTCATGTTTACTCATTGCTCAGCTCAGACATATCTAAGCTCACTTTCAACTTGTACCATCGGCCCTTCTTTTCCTAACCTGTGGCATTGGCATAATGTATGAGTGCAGGATCCATAACACAGTCTCTTACAGACATGATGTCTGCATATGAAGCGTTTCAACAACCTTGATTAAGGCATGTTGCCTGAGCTGGAAAATTAGTATATGCTGTCACTGATGATATTGAACGAAACCTGACCACAGGTTGACGCCTGTCTCGTCTTGATTATTGATTGATAGTTATCCTTCCTCTAATATACTCTTCTTTCGCCGAATGTTCGTGGTCGTTGCCGTCATCATGTTATGACCTTCGTTATCTATCGAAATAACATGTCATCATCTATGTCTATCAGCTTTCTATCTTTGTTTGTTATGGAGTTCCATGGTTCCTCGTGTACTAGCATTCATGTTTCGAGATGAACAGTTATTCATCGCTCCATCTTGCATGCCTCGATATGTGTAACAAGGTACCATTTTTTTGGTCCATACTATTATTATTGAAAGACTTTCTCCACTGCATTTTTGCGTTTCCGTTTTAAGTGGGGTTTTCATATATCACCGCTTCAACAGAAATTTCTCACCATGCAATCACCAATTTTTATGATGGCTAAGGCCTGCAGTCTAAGCGATCACATGTTTCTCATCATTCATGACTAATAATGCTGGAGAGCTGCTCTTGCCTACGCTCTCTGCCATCTATCTATCTCAAGCCTTCGAATTTGATTCTAATCTTGAAAGAGGGTTTTACAGCAGGCGAATGAGCTTTCAGCTTTCCTTTCTCTACCTCTTTTTTTTGTCGAAATAAATTCTTCTTCGAGGCTGTTCAAGTCTTCCTCGTAAGCTGCCAGTCGAGTACCATCACGCTCTCAAGCCGCAGAGCCTGGACCTTGCTGGAAGGCCATACCTAGATTTTGTGCTTGCGAGGTAAGTATCGATAACCGACAAGGTCAAATGCATGGCTGTTCATGACGCGTCTAGAACTCCGAGATTTGAATTACGGGTCGTCACCGGTCGATCATGCCTCGTGGAAACTTCAAAAATGCTCGCCCGTTCCGAGAGACCTGTTTGGGAAAGCTTCCTGCCGAGCTAAGAGATGATATCTATCGCCGGGCACTAACGTTACCCGATACACGACCAGAAGCGTCCCCATGGATCTACCTACGACGCATATTTCCGCAAGGAGATTATCGAAAAGAAGGGCCTTTTTGGTACTCGCCCATGTGGCATGACTACAAGGTAAACCCTAAGGAGTGGCTCGGTCTTCTCCTAAGCTGTCGGCAAATTCACCAAGAAACAGTTCACATCTTCTACCAGGTCAACAAACTTGCATTTGACAAGTCGAGTTACCTGGTAAAATTTAGCGAGGACTACCCAAATCGCTTTGCTCTCCTTACTTCTATTCATTTCCAAGTCCGCGAAGAAGGCCCACTGGAATTGATGAAAGCACTGGCAAGATGCAGTAATCTTCGTCATTTGTCTATCGAGCTTTGGTCTGATGCACGAAAACAGGCCGAAAAATGGCTAGAATTGTGTGATACGCCGGAGATTAAGAAAGCCATTGGTGCTGTGAGGGGATTAGAGCGCGTTGAATTTTCAGACGGGATTATGAAGGAGTGGCATCAATGCCGACACGCCGGGTGCCTAAGATATCAGTGTCCTAAAGATAATTTCGACTGGAATCCTTACTACATTGGGGTTGCTGAAGAAATAAGACGCCTCATGCTTCGGCCGAAGTTGGTGTCTGGTGATATGGAACCAAAAGCGAAGTCAAACCCACTGAACCGGAAGAGAGAGATCGTTGATGTCACTGAAGAAGACAAAGATATTGAGGAGAAGGGACGAGCAAAGCGAAGGCTGTGAAAGGTAAGGGATTGAAGACGATGGCGAGCCTAATAGCGAAAGAGCTTGGTAGGACGCTAACAATTGGTCAAGTTTGTTTTCTATGGCTCAGAGAGCGGCTATGTGGGGATGAATGGCAGCTAATGGAAAGCAGCCTTTGATAATTAATGAGAGATAAGATCAGTAACATTCATGAAGGACAGCATTTTAGAGGACGGCCCGTTTTTTCATACAGCTTTGCTTTATACAATTGGTTGCTGAGGCTCGTCATTTAAGCTACCATGATACACGAATCACATTTATTCCTATACGTTAAGCGTGTTTCTTCGTTGCTCTTAGATGTCCTGTCTTTGCCATGGACGTTCGCCTTTTAATAGATAAGTGTTTTCGTTCTTTATCTGGACGTACCACTATTAGGATCCAGAGTTCCACAAAAGGCGTTGATCTCTTGTTCAAGATTTCCTGAATGCATAAAATTGAATACATGGTAAGGGACTAAAGAAAAACATCCTCGAGTGCAAGAAGTGACCATTCGGATCTTACGGGCTCATGGCTTGGATGAAGTTGGTCCCGTTGCATGCAAACACTAAAGTTGGTTTGTTCCTTGAGGAACAGGCTCCCTTGAAGTTTGCGGTGTGTGATCGAATTTGGTTAGAATGGTCAAACTGGCTTCATCTACATGGAGCTCGTGAAGATACATATGCCGCTTCTGATGCACTGAATTGTGGCCCAGGATCTCTTTAAGCGGTAGCCGTGTTCACAGCGATGTACCTTCCCACTGTTCGCGGTGCTAAGGCCAAAGGATCCCATTGTTCCACCTCATTCTGTTTCGGCGTCTTGTCCACATCCTTGGGCTTCTTGCTCCTTATCCTCCCCCTCTTCCCCACCACTTCTTCCTTCTCAAACTCATCTGCCAACGACTCCACCGTGAATTCCCGCTCCTTCATCCCTTCCACCGTTTCGTCACGTATACTTTGTAGCGGCTTCACGTGCTCGGGTATATGTATCTTCTGGATCGCTCTCACAAAATGGAGTTGTGATTGAAGGTCCTTGAGCATCTTTTCCTGCTCTACGATATCTTTTGGGAGAGGGAGAGCCGAGAGGCGGAGGAGATGATGGAGCTCTTTGGGAGATACTGTCGGCGGTGTTTCTAGAGGATCTCTATTCACGAGGTCTTGAAGCGACCAGGTCGGACGAGAAGGGAGGATTTCGTCATGTTGATTGGCCTCCGAGGACAATGGCTGCTTTTGTATGGGGACTTTGTAGATTCTAGACCGTCTGTGAGCGCACCTCCATGGTGAAGAAGCGAGCGCACGTCTGATGTGCATAAGTTCTCAAGCGTCACATTCTCCCAATGCTAATGCTGTTGGACCGAGTAATAAGAACTTTGGCCTGAGGTTGGAATTGTGTTCGAGACTAGGAGCGACATCATGCCGCTAAAGTGGTTCACTAGCGTCTCCGAGACGCCATCTTGTAGGGCTGGTGCTGGCCGCATGCTTCTGATCGGCAACTGGCTTGATCCCATATACAACCATCAATAGACGATCTCCACCTTCTTTTCCTAATCTTTCGGTAAATATAATGGCGCAAGATCCCAGAGCATTACTTCAAAAGGTTTGACCTTACACCTTGACCACGATGTTCCATTAATGCTCCCTGTATAGGCAGAGAAAGCAGCTCAAGGCGCCGGCGGAGGCTTCTCCTTCTTCGGCGGTCGAACAGAGAAGTTTGAAAACGCGGCTGACCTCTACACCCAAGCCGCCAATGCCTTTCGAATGCAAAAGCAAGGTACACACCCTGTCTTCCATCCCCCCTCAGACGGAATATCCACAGCTAAAGCTTCTTGGTTTCAACAGGCAAAGAAGCCGGTCAAGCCTTCGAACGCGCCGCCTCCATCCAAACCTCCAAACTCTCCGAACCCGACGACGCCGCAAATTCCCTAACCGAGGCCTACAAAGCCTACCGCAAATCCGACCCCGAAGACGCCGCCCGTGTCCTTTCCTCCGCAATCTCCCATTACACCTCCAAGGGCAATTTCCGACGAGCAGCCACGAATCAGCAAAACCTAGCCGAGATATACGAAGTTGAGCTGCAAGATAACAAAAAAGCGCTGGAGGCCTACGAGGTCGCTGCAGGCTGGTTCGAGGGCGACAACGCCGAAGCGTTGGCAAATAAGTTATATCTGAAAGTTGCGGACTTGAGTGCGCTGGAAGCAGATTATTACAAGAGTGTCGAAAACTACGAAAAAGTGGCGAGGAGTAGTGTCAGCAACAACCTGATGAAGTGGAGCGTGAAAGATTATTTTCTTAAGGCGGGGATTTGCCATTTGGCTAGCGGTGTATGTCTTCTTCATCTTGATGGAGGATGATTCTGGGGGATGTTGAATTGAACTAATGAATAATGGTTGCAGGACACCGTTGCAATATCCCGCGCTCTGGACACCTACCGAGACCTTGATCCTACCTTCCAATCCACAAGAGAACATCAACTCCTTGTCGACCTCGCCGAAGCAGTCGAACAGGGTGATCAAGATGCGTTTGCAGATAAATTATTCCAGTTTGATCAAATGAGCAAGCTAGACAAGTGGAAGACGACGTTGTTACTAAGGGTGAAAGAGGGGATTGAGGAGAAGGGCGAGGATTTCTCATGAGGTTGGGTGAATCGGGTGTATTCAATGAAATTACGGGTACGGCGTTCAGGTTGGCGCGAGATAGGGACGAGTTGCATAGATGAGTCGATTCACGCTCAGGTATGGAAGCTGTGGACGCCTGACCCCTTGGAGCATGTTACGCGACGAATTCGTTGCTGAGACCGCGGAAACTTTTGAACTTCAAATTCCTTGGATGAAACGGTACTACGCCAAATTTTGCAGAGATTTGTCTAGTAGCAGTCAAATGATTGTCATTGACAATCGAGGAGCACACAGTAGAATCGGCGAAGTAACCTTTTCGCATCAGCCCACCGGTTGGATTACTTCCTTTCGTCGCAAGCACCAATATCTATTCGGCCTCTCAAC
The DNA here is from genome assembly GCA_000442125.1 of Opeltia flavorubescens. Lineage (NCBI taxonomy): Eukaryota > Fungi > Ascomycota > Lecanoromycetes > Teloschistales > Teloschistaceae > Opeltia > Opeltia flavorubescens. The sequence goes on along the minus strand of KE546966.1, from coordinate 1,258,335 downwards.
GGCTCTCAACGGTTCTCAACTCGATTCCCTATCTCTGTCCCAACCCTATTCACTCCACTGGCATTTCCTACTTCCCTTAATTCGCGGAGCTATGAGCCCATTGCAGGCTTCTCTATCGCCGATGTGAAGCTCCTCGATACACAGGAGTCGTTGAACGATATGCACTTCGTGAGTCGAATTCTGACGGTCGATGATGCTGAAGCTTGCCGCGGCTTCTATTGCTTTAGCTGTCATGAGAGCAGCCAACAATGTTTTTGAACCTTCTGCATCTGGTATTTTGTCATGTGACCGCTCTTTGCTCGCGTTGACTAGGGTGTCGGAGGGCTGTCAGTATTGCTCCTCGTTCTCTTACGAGCAAATGCGGCAAGGAGCCTGGTCGGGTCCTCGGGGTTTTGGATCCTTCCTTCCTGAAACGACAATCCTGTCTGAACGAGCTCAATCTTCCTTCCGAACGAACCTTCCCAATGCAGGTCCTAGTTCTTCTCTTTTCCTCTTCTTGAACACGCCTCTAGCTTCTCTATCCCGCTGCTTTCTCAATTCATCCACCTGTAATCTCTTGTCATCCACGACGTTCTTCACCCCTTTCTTCCTCAGATACTTCCTCAAACTGCTATTCTTGCCCCTACCTCTAGCCTTCTCCTTCAGACTCTTCAATGGGTCTTCCGGAGGCCGATCAAGATCCCGTTCCTTCTTCCGCTGCGCCGCGGACATTAAGTTCAGCTTACCGATATAGTCTGGATTCAAAGATATCATCTCTGGCTGCAGCTTATTGAGCAGAGCTTTGACCTCACTCTCCTGTCTCTGCTTCGTAGTCTCGTAAGGGTTAACTTCCAATGCGTCGAAGTTTGCTTCACCGGCTCCAGGGACAATGATACTGCTGAAACCTTTGTCGTGGGATATTCCGAGCACATCCTCGAACGGACACCAGCGTACTCTTTCGATGCGTTTGCCTTCGCCTCCCCAGGACATGTATGGTGACTGGACCTTCTCCTGGTCTTCCACTGCGCGGTCGAAGAGGCCTTTCCAGACGGAAACTTGAGTGCCCCAGCCTACGGCAGTGAGGTCCCGGTCGCTGACGTGCACGCTAGAGCCTGGTTGCCGGAGGAAATAATTGTTGACTTCGCGAAACTGGCGGATGTCCCAGACGCTCATTTTCAGGTCGGCGCCTGTCGAGACCATGTAGTGGCCAGAGCGGTCTATGGCGGCGGAGCGGACAGGACCGCGGTGGGCGAGGAGTTTTACGAGTGGGGTTGTGGAGTTGGGCGACCAGAGGGTGACGGTGCCGTTTTGGTGTCCGAGATGAAGTATGGCGTTACTGGGGTTTTGCGTCATGGCTGTAGGGGTGCCCAATTTTGTGGGGACTTCTGTCAGGGTTGCGCCTGTGGATGTATCCGTATACTTGAGGTAGCCTGCGTTACCCTGTGTGAGGTTAGTCTAGGCATAGTGCAGGATCAACAAAATGCAGACATACCACTGTAGCGAGGAGAAAATGATAAGGTAGGAATTGCATGTAATGGACATCGATATGTTTCTGAAGACAGTGAATTTCTACCCCTGCATGATCGTAGATGTACACATATTTCTTCTGCGCAACGGCAAAGTATTGGTTATTGTGGAGCCATTTCGCATCCCTGACTGCTTCTCCTAGCTGCAATTCACACCCGAGCTCCCCATCCCTCCAGTCAATTGTCGAAACATGACCTTTCCTCCCAGCCAGCAGCAGATTGCGTCCATTCCTTGTGTAGTCAGCGACGTAAGGCCCCAGGTCTTCCAACTTCAGCTCGAAGCTATTCTTGGCGGTCTCAATTGTGAGATCGGGCTTCAGATCCTCCTGGCGAACTTTGTATGTTCTTTCGAGCTCGCCCTCTGGTTCCAGAAAGCCGCTCTCGTTCTCCAGTAATATCTCTGCATCTTTGGCCTTGAGCGTCGCATCTTGATATTTGTTCTCCAAAGTCCTCAGATTGCTTCGTAATTTCTTGTCTCGGATACTCTTCGCATGGATTTTCTTTCCCCGGCCGTATGCTTGCTGTGCTTCTGCGGACCGGAGCCGGAGCGCCGCTGCCTCTGCATCTTCGATTGGACGATGCTTGCGGTCTTTATCTTGAGATTTATTACGTTTGGTTGAAGATCCATTTTCCACCGCCATATTTCATGCAGCAAGGAGACGTTGCTACGCCATAATTGTATTGTGTGGATTCAGGCCGAGGGCCCCAAAAAATGTGTATCGTACATGTCTTGGCAGGATGTCATAGTGGCTGTCTCGCTGTCTTGGCGATAGAATAAGCTAGGGCAAATTTAGGTTAGCCCCAAATAGAATCTGTACTTTGGAAGAACTAGACGACAGAACGTTGAATTCATGGTTTACTAAGACAAGCAGCCAACAACTGATCACTTTTCATGGCATGGGACTTTGGCAATGGTCCATGTGCTATAATTTGGCTTTGCTCTCCTGAACCTAGACGTGCAGAGAGCGCAGCAAACCTCACGACCCAGATTTTCCTGGCTAGATGAAAAAGTGTACTCTATAAGGTACCTTCGGGCTTGAAGTTTCACTCGAGGACCTCCTAATTACGGAGCACGACCGATAATCTATAATAACGTGTAGTATACAAGGTATGACCAACAGACGTGGCCTTTCCACGCTTCAGGGTATCGTATGAACGGCTGACCGGATTTCACTCTATGTCAATCATTGCGCTCATTTGAGTGTTCTTTCGTTCTATCGCGGTACATTCCACATGGTCCGTCCTATTACCATGGTTTATTGTATCTTTCACGTGTAGAAAGCTGGTCGCAAAATGAACAATTCTTCTGCCTAAAATTTTTCTTCTTATCTTCACCAAGTTCCAGATTCATTGGTATTGTTCCGTCGGTCTTATTATTTTCTATCCATTACCTCACAGCATCAGCCATCACAGTCATCGGAGAGCGATACGCGAAAAGCACCTTCTTCAAGCGCCTTGAAAGTATCATTCACACTACTGGCTCATTGAATAGCTACAGCAGTATCAATCCTATCTTCATATTAATTCTATTGATCTGTCGCTCGTCTACTTGTGTCCACGGATCGAGACCACGATGTCTAGACAGGAACGAAATCGTAATATTCCAACCAACCAAATTATTCCTATCCCTGCGTATCGGAACGCTCACGCTGGTCTCATTCGGAATCTTATTCGTGAGAGACGAGTACACGGAGTCAGTGCCTTACTGATTAATAACACGATGTCGTTGATGGAATCCTTACGCTCGTTGATGACCGCCGGCTGGTGTGCTGCCAGAAAATATACTGGACTCCTTTTCCTCGGTCGAACGGTTTTTCACCATATGCCAACAGAGTCCTCCGCTGATGCCCAATATCAGTGCCCTCATGATTCACCGGCTGTCGAAACTTTCAAAAGAATTGGCGAGGGCCAATGCGGTGTTGTCTGGGCGTTTGAAGGTATGGAATATGCATTAAAAATCCCTAAAGAGGGCAAATTAAATCAACTGCAAAACGACTCAATGAATCACCAGCGTGCCGAAGAGGCTTTTCGGCAAACAATCAATCCGCTTCGTAAAGACATAATTATTCCGAAATGGCGTCAATGGGTTCATCCAACAAGCACCTTCTGGGATAAGTACACCGAATCCTTACTAGCCGATACCAGCAGGACGTACGGGTTGGTGTCCAGTCGCATCTTTCCCTTGCCATGGCACCTGTGCGTTGCTGTTGTGGATGCTTTCGCCCCAAGGGATGTTCGGATGAACAAGGAAGCCTATTTAGCCCGCGACGAAAACAAAAACTGTCTTGTCCGTCTGTACCTTGGACGCCGGGAGAATCGACCCAGCACTCGGAAATTCCACCTGCGAAATTTCGACCTTACTGTCGGAGAGATGGAATATTTCCGATTAGATACCAAATTGTACGCTAGGATCATGGCTCAGGCCCTCGCCGTATTGCATTGGAAGGCAAAGCTAGATGCCAACGACGTGGAATATGTACTTGGCAGTGCTTCAAAGATTTCTACCCCGCCGACTGCCGCGGAGCTTTACTCTATGAGACGCGGCATTGGACCCTACGGCATACGCGACCCTGGTTTCCATCACAGATCGGTTGGCATGTATCTCCTAGATTTCGACCAATGCCAAAATTTTCCTGAGGACCATCGAGCCGTGGATCAATTAATGAAAGGATTTTATCACAATGATCCTTATTACCCTCGTCCCTGTTCGACGGATGAGAGCGATAGGTCATTGTGGAGAATATTCAGGAGGAATTATCTTGAGGTGAGTGCCAATTTGACAGACAGTCGTCTGCCGGGAGATTTTATTAGGGCGGTCGAGGCAGAGGGACAGAGACGCTACGATGGCCGCTCTATGTTCCAGTAGAAGTTGTTCTTCACAATCCATCAAAACTTCAAGGGAAGTATCTTCCTGGGTTAATTTGTATATGGTGAACATGGGGCACGTATATTGTAAATTGTGGAGGGTATCGGTTGTAACATTGGATATCATACTCAAATTGCTAAATAATAATATAATGATTGAGGGTTGAGGATTTGGGATTGACCTGGTGTTAGGTATCCTTCCTATGGAGCATCGAGTGCGGTTGTAGTAGGTACAGATTTAATGCAGCACCTAAATCTTGCTACCATATGATGGTCGCTCATCCACCGTTGCCCAATGTTTCTTCGCAACGAATCAAAGATGGCCCTAACCACACGTTCGAAGACGGTAATGGAGAATGGAGACGGAGAAAAAATAGCAGACACGGAACGAAATTGATGCAACCTAGAGCCAAAACCCCTTGGAACATCTCTATGCATAGCCTTACGGGAACCAGTCCACATACTTTACCAAAGATTTTTGTTTCATTATCTAATTTGTCATATCCTTACCTAGATCAAGCTTCACAATGGATGCATGCCTCAGAATGATCTCAAATGTGCTCCCGCATTCAAACTGTTGTCATAGTAGGTGTGTTGCGAAAGGGGCTATGTGGTACAGCAAAGAAGACAGGCTAGAGATCCCGACGGATGTTCTGTGGATTCAATCTCTGTCCCCACTTCATCAATCATACATGGAGTAATGTTGCCAGACCCAAGACCCTTCGTGGTCGTAGTTGAATTGAAGATTGAAGCAAACCCTCATTGTAGAGTAAGTATTGATTCGAATGTGCATCGGGATTCTAAGTGCAGTCTGGTTGACAGGCCAATCTTCGAATTTTTCTGTCTAGCCTGAGGGTGGGCAACAAATTATACAGAGACGGAAACATTGATAGGATCAGTCAGCAGCTTTCCCAGATAGATCATGATCTGTTGGAGTGGAGGATGTTTAATGCCAAGATTTCGCCTCGCTAAGAATAATTTCTGATCCCACAAGTTGCGTCATAACTCGACGACTTCTAGGAGCCATCTTCAGCTTTCAAGCTTCTTGAACGGTAAGCTGGCTGCCATACCATTCAGATTCAAGGCCGGTGGTGTTATGGCTCCAATGTCAGAGGTCCATCACCATCGGAGCACCACTAAGATTACCCACAAATCTTTCAAGTCACGGCATGCAACTAAAGGCTTAATCAAGGAGCTCACCAAAGGAAAAATTGATCGACATGAGAGAGGGAGTCGGAAGACGCCTCATCAACAGGTCATGTCAAAGCTCGACAGGAGGAATCAGGCAAAACAGCTACGACAGATCAAACATCACGAAAACGCCAGGGCGACTAGTGTTTTCGCTGGCCAAAATGGTGCCCCGAGGATTGTGGCTGTTGTCCCTTTGTGTGAAGACTGCGATGCAATCGGAGCGATACGGAAGCTCAACCAGTCCGTCGACAATGACGAGGAATTGCCGGTTCAAGGCCCGTGGAGAGTACGGGTGGAAAGATTTGGACAGAGCTTAGTGTACATACCTACAAAGACGGACCTCATAGCTGCAATGAACGCATGTCGAATTGCCGATTTTGTTGTGTTTTTACTGTCTTCCAAGCAAGAGGCAGGACAAGAAGCAGAGGAACTGATCCGGGCTATCGAGGGTCAAGGAATCTCGAACGTCGTCACTATGGTCCAGAATCTTGATTCTATACAACCCGCAAAGAAGCAGCCCCAGCTCGTCGCTTCTCTCAAGTCGTACATCACTCATTTCTTTCCAAATCAAGACAAGGTTCATTCGTTAGATTCAAATCGTGAATGTGCCAACGTCATTCGATCATTGTGTACCACAACACCAAAAGGGGTCGTCTGGCGGGAAGATCGGAGTTGGATGCTCGTAGAGGATATATATTGGCCGCAAACAGTGAAAGAACTTCAAAACCAGAGCGATGTGATTCTGACCGGCGTAGTCCGTGGAAAGGGTTTGAAAGCAAATCGACATGTGCAGGTGGGAGACTGGGGACATTTTCAAATTGAGAGGATCGTGGATGCCACGCTTGCAACAGCCAAGAAGCGAAAAGCCGACGAGATGACGGTAGAAATGGAGGAAGGAAGTAGTAAGGTTCTGGAAGTACCGGACGATGACCAGGACGACCTTGACGAGCTGGCGCCATGGGACGAGACGATGGGCGACGTGAATGAAGTGCCGATATATGGGGCACCCTCGGAGCGAAAGGGTGTTCTACTGGATGACCATCACTACTATTCAGGGGAAGACGAGGGCATGCCTCCACCGCCCAAGAAACTTCCCAAGGGAACTTCGTCGTATCAAGCAGCCTGGTTCCTCGGTGAGATGTCCGACTCCTACTCCTCAGACGACGATCAAGATCATATCGACGAAGAAGGCGACCTCTCCATGGAACCCCCTTCCCTCCCACAAGACGAACCTATCGTGTCCACTCACCCGGAACCAACCGAGACCGCCCCTTCGGAGTACCCCCAATCCGAAGCCTTCAATGACCCTTCCCCAACAGACGAAGCCCAAGATCTCGAAGCCTACCGCTCCTCGCGCAAGACTCTCGCGGACGAAGATCTTGAATTCCCCGATGAGATTGAGCTCCATCCTTCCGCCCTGGCACGCGAGCGCCTCTCACGGTACCGCGGTCTCCGCAGCCTCAAAAGCAGCCCTTGGGATACCACCGAGGACAAACCCCACGAACCCGAAGGCTACGACCGACTCCTCGCCATCCCAGATTACAAATCTGCCCGTAAACGCGCCGTCAATGAAGCCATCGTAGGCGGCATCCAACCCGGCCGCCGCGTCTCCATCCATCTCCGCAACGTCCCCTCATCCTTCCAACACTCCCATCCCCCCACCTCTTCAAACCCCTTAACCCTCTTCTCCCTCCTCCGCCACGAACACAAACGAACAGTCATAAACGCCACCATCACCCTCCCTTCCACCTCCTCCTCCCCAATCGCCTCCAAATTCCCGCTCCTAATCCAAATCGGCCCCCGCCGCTTCCTCATCAATCCTCTATTCAGCGAACTCTCAAACACACCCAATAACGTGCATAAATACCTGCGCTTCCTGCATCCGGGGCAAACGGCAGTAGCAACATTCATAGCGCCCCTTACATGGTCTTCTTCGACACCTGTTCTATATTTCTCCGTTCCCTCGTCCGATTCGTCTCAAACAACGCCAGCATTGGAATTACAAGCAACAGGCTCCCTCCTGCCTCCCTCCCCAACCCGTGTCCTCGCGAAACGCATCATACTCACTGGACACATCTACAAGATCCATAAGAAACTGGTGACGGTACGGTACATGTTCTTCAATAAGGAGGATGTGGAGTGGTTCAAGGCGCTGCGGCTGTGGACCAAGAGGGGCAGGCAGGGGTTCGTGAGGGAGAGTTTGGGCACGCACGGGTATTTTAAGGCGGTGTTTGATGGGAGGGTGGGGGCGCAGGACGCGGTCGGGGTGAGTTTGTTCAAGAGGGTTTGGCCAAGGGGAGCGGTTGCTTGGAGGGGATGGGATGTTCAGGGGGACGAGAGCAAGGGGGTCAGCACTGCGCTCGGAGAAGAAGTAGTCATGGATGATGCCGTGGTTTGATTGGGAGTGAGAATATCACAGTCTCTATAACCATCCATATACGACGATATCAAAGTAAAATATCTCTGATGAATCTTTCTAGATTCTCTTTTCTTCCGTTTCTCGTATCTATTTCTTTTGCCTCCCATTGAGATTGAGGAGTGAGCAATGCATGCCGCAAGCTAAGGGTACATATTTCGTCCAACAGTCATACAGATTTGGGGTATATTCAATGCTGCGCTGAAATCAATTAAACCACCATCGCTCACATGCGCCGAAGTTGCGCCCCTCCAAGTCCTAACACAATGCTGAAGGATATCACTTCGTTCCACAAATCAGTGTCTCCATGGTGTGTGACGGAGCGCGAGCGCCCACGAGTAATTTTCTCAGGCTGGGAACAATCAACAAAACGATGTCACGATCCGATGGCTTTCCGAAGGTCATTCCATTTCTGTCTTAGTGTTTCGTGCTCAGCTTTCTCCTAGTACAAATGTCAGCAAGCCGCTTCTCACAAAAATCACGAAATCAGACGAACCTGAGCAAAGTCCATTTTCGTTTCCACCAAAGCTTTCTCCATATCCACCATTTGTTCTTCCAGAGCACGATTTTCATTTTGCACCTCGATATTCCTGGCCATGATTCGGTCCATTTCTGCCTTGAGTCTCTGCTCAACCTCTTCAGGCTGACGTTCGACGACGTTCCTTAGTTCTTCCACTTGACCTTGTAGACTGTCATTCTTGTCGTGTAGTTCCTCGTTCTCAACCTTGGTCCGTACGAGCTCCGACGCCATCTGGACGTGCTCTACATCTGACTTCTCTGTTCTCTCCTCCAGCGATCGTACTTTGAGTGCCAGAGAAGCGTTTGCCGATCGGAAGTTCTCAATCTCGGTTTCCCGTTCCTTCTCGATCTTCGTTTTGAGCTCCCATTCTGCAGTGTAGGTTGCCAGAACCTCTTGCGTGATCTTGATTGCACAAGCATCCTGCACAAGGATATCTGCTCGGTAAATCTCCTTGTCGATGCCGCCCGAACTACCAAAGAAACCAGATTCAAGTATGGAGTTTGCMGTGGGAGCCTGGTCTATGTAAACGTCAAAGATCTTCTCCTTAAGGAAAGTTGTAAGACTAGACATGTCGTCCATGCTCAGCAGCGTGCGAGCGTTTTTCTGCATTAAGATTATGCCAAATTTGAGGATAGCTCCTTCGAGTCCCTCGCTCAAGACGAGGTCGTACACACGGAGAACAAGCTGTAAAGGAAATCGGTAAGCGAAGAGCGTTAAAAACCATTGAGTAGCGTAGAGCTGCGGATGCACGCCTCGACGATGGAGATGACAATAAAGTGCTGGCTCAAAATCCTCGAGCAATCGCTCGAATTGGTAGAGATGCAAATGTAGACCGGACATATCTTGTATGAACATGTCCCGAAGGTTATAATGGTTCATCATTCGGACCAGAAGGCAGAAAGCCTCTTCTTCAGGCATCTGCAAGAATATTAGCTTATTCGGAAACAAGCTTGCTGAAATTCCTTACATTAAAGAGTAGAGGCATTGCAAGGAAGTTCATGCCCTGAGCATATCCGACGCCCTCGTCGAACAATGCATATGCTTTACAGACTCCAAATAGTCCATCTTGCAAGCCTGCTGCTGTTGCGTACTTAGAAAAGCTTGTTCTCGTACCGAGGTCCCTTTTGATGGTCTTCTCAAGTTTCTGCAGGGCTACAGCATCATCTTTCTTTCTCTTTTTACGCTCCTCTTTCATAGCAGCATGTAATTTAGCAACATTTTCGGAATCTTTTTCATGTTGGGAGTGGGTTGGAGACGTTACTCCGTTGGTTGTAGCTGTGGAATGATTGGAATGTACTGAAGATGCTGATGAAGCTACGGCTGCCTTTTCCTTCAGATGACCGTTGGGAAGACTCTGACCGTAATTCAAAGGCGGGTCCTTTAGATCGCGATCTTTTTCGGTGCCCCGTGAGACTAAATCTCGATAGACATCCTCAAGCTCTTCATTCTTGCTTTGAGCGAGGACTTGCCACACAACGCCCCGAATCGCGCTAGGTATACCGCTAGCGATTGCTCTATTCAGCTCTTCAGCGCTTGTTCTTGCGACAGCGGCTGGACCTTCGTAGACGACGGATTGCCATAAGTCCCAGTCAACAGGAGCTGCGGGATCCACCATCACTGATGGGCCAGCGGATATTCCAGAAGCTGTCCCTGGTGCAAGTGCAGGATTGATATGAGCAGTCGAGGTATTGATTGAAGGGCCTGGAGAGCGAGGGGATTGTACCGGAGAGCCTGCAAGACCCCCTTCCTTCTCTTCTGCAACGCTGGTTGGACTTCCGATGCCCAGGCCAACGCTTGCACTCCGCCCAACCAGGCCTGCAAAGACTCCACCTTTCGTAGGAGATCCCACCTCTTGTCCTTCGAAGGACTCTATGCCGGCTTCCTCTTTCATTCTTAGCATCTTGAAACGATCTCGCAGGCTGCTACGGGTCGGTCGATTAGATTTGCTGGTTGAGCTATCAGAGTCATTACCCTCGTCGAGTCGGCTTAGCGTAAGCTCTGGATTTCCGCCAGTAGCAGAAGCAACTGTATTTCGACGGTCGAATGGTCCATGAGTGGTTTGAACAGGTGGTACTGCCGGTTCTGTTTTAGCTGAGGTGCTCCTTGACAACCATGAAAATGGCCCTCCTAGTTTTTTGGGTGGTGGGGCTGGTGTTGCGGCGGTTGCCTTTGGCGGAGCTGGAGGGGGAGCTGGAGGAGGAGCCCAAGGCACAGCGGGAAGATTTCCAGAAAGACCCTGCATTCGGGGAGGCGGTTTCGGTGGGCGGGGAGGCAAATTGGCAGCGCTATCATTGGAGGTAATGGTTGTAGAGCGCGAACGAGAGGAAGCTGCATCTTGAGAATTTTCAAGCTGGACATCATCCATTGAGGTAGTAGACAGGCGGCGGGCGGTCAACAGAGGAGACTTGGAGAACTTTTCTTCGGTACTGTCAAGTGGACTGACGGATTGTATGTTCGAGTGGTCTTCATTGATAATTGGGGGTGTCTGGGTTGATACCCTGGGTGTTTTTGTAGAGGCCGAAGATTGAGGTCGATCAGTCAAAGATCTAACTGAAGCAGAAGATCTCGACACGGGTCTGGAAGTAGTGTCTGGAGCGTCTTCAAACATGTCCTGTTGAATTATTAGGGTTTTGCCATCACTCTCTGGAGATGTTAACATACTCCTTCCCTGTCTGAGCTTTCGGCACTTTCGAGTCTTGAGTCCTTCTCGGCCATTGTGTAGTATAAAGGTTGGCCAGTGGGGTGGCTTTGCAGCTCAGCTGTAAGATTAGGATTTAATACAGATGCAAGAATGAGAAGGCTTGGTGGACGATGCCCTCGCAAATCCTGGAGAAGAGGGTCGGTTCGTTTGTCGTGCCTGCACGCCTCGGTGAAAAGAATTGAAGTCGAAGAAGAAGGTGCGAACAATAGTACAGTGACGCACAAAGGATCCTCGATGGAGAAGGTCGAATATAAATCGTCTTCACGGGGCAGGGGCTTAACGAAAGTGATTGCCCTTTCTGATATGCGATCCGATGCTACGTTACGTTACGGACTCAATACACTCCAGTCGAGATTGCAGGGATGTCACGGGCTTCTTCGAGGTCAGCCAATTGAATCGCGTCTCTTTCAACGTCATTTCTCGGTACCTCTATTACAATACTTGATAATTCGAGACCTCGACACCATGGAAACGGTTTCCTCGGAAATTGAGTACTGTGCCCATGCTGAATCTAGTATGGCCAACTTGGACATATCGGAGACTGTGAACGCGCAATCAGAAGTTGTTCATGGCTGGTGTTCTCCGCATCCCATTCGCTTCGTGGAAAACACATATTACTTGCGTCCCTTCTTCGGCTTTCCACTCAGGATATATCTCCATTCGACCTCTCCACCGGTTTCGAACCCCTTCTCGAGTACAACTTCGCCGCTGGAGCCCTATGGGTCAAATTTTGAGCGGATTCCAGCGTAGGCTTATATCACGATCATCGAGTTCACACCGTGACCATGAAATCCACGGTCTGCCCTTATTCTGTTGTTTTTCTTTAGGTGGAATGAGGCTAATGAATCTCAGATTGGAACAAAAATGAAGATTTCTTCCGCTACACTTCTGGACGGTGGGTTTTCAACGAGGCAAAGCAACTTCGATGTCGCTATATAAAATTCGACATGAACGTATTAGCGCGCATCGCTGCCGAATCTGTTGGTTCACGATCATGCCGGAAGGTTGAGAAATTTGCAGAAGGCCAGTTCAACAAGGTCTTCCTCATGACTACTGAAGATGGCAAAGAAGTTATTGCCAAAGTTCCACAGCCAAATCTTGAGCTCCCATATTACACCACAGCAAGCGAGGTTGCCACTATGGACTATGTACGGATCAAGTCATTTTTTTCAGAATGCACTTCTGTCTCTAACGCTTAATAGCTACGTAACTTTCTCGGAATACCTGTGCCAAAGATCTACGCGTGGAGTTCCAATGCATCTAAATCCTCCGTCGGTGCTGAGTACATAATCATGGAAAAGGCTCCTGGTGTACAGCTGGCTCATGTTTGGCCAAAGATGCCTGGTGATCAAAGGTGTAAGATTGTCAAGCAGATCGTTCAGTTCGAGAAGAAATTAGTGACTTCGGAATTCCCGGGTATTGGAAGTCTTTACTACGCGGAGAGCTTGGATGAAGGTGCTCGTTTGTTGATGCCAAAAGGACAGCAGCTAGGAACTGTTCCTGGCTCCGAGGCCTTTGTAATTGGACCAACCACCGATCAACGGCTTTGGGAAGAAGGACGTAGTCAAATTGTTTGTGATCGAGGACCCTGTTTGTAAATGTTTCTATTCTACTTCAACATTTCACTGATGTTGCCTTTAGGGTCATGTATAGAAGATTATCTGATTGCACTCGGCCTCAATGATGTTGGCTATGTGAGAAGCGGCAAAATCCCTCCGTCACCAGGTATCTTTGGAGGCTCAATATTATACCAGCCTTCTGTAGCCAAAAAGCTTTCAGTCTTGCAAGATTACCTCAAGATTGCTCGGTACTTACCTCCAAAGGATCAATCAGTCACTGCTGCTGTCCTTTGGCATGACGACCTGCACGCTGGTAACATCTTTGTTGATCCGGATGACCCATCAACTATCCTTTGCATCATTGACTGGCAGTCGAGCCATATCTCGCCTTTGTTCAGACATGCAATACGTCCAGAAATCCTTGACTTTGACGGTCCGAAGCCGCTGCTTGGAATGACCGGTGACGCACGGAAACCGCCCGAGCTACCATCCAATTTCCGGGAACTGTCACGCGAAGAGCAAAGAGCCGCTGAGGAACTAGTGCGCCAGCAGTCTTTGTACAAGATATATGAAATTTACTCCTCAAAGGAGAACCCTAGCGTCGGCAAGGCTCTCATCCATCAGGAAACGCCTAGGTGCCAGCTGATTGAATCTGCAATCGTGACAGGCTATGATATGGAGCCTTACGTCATGACCCGGATGATAGAAGTTGTGAATGACTGGGAACAGATAGTAGGCCCTGAAGGACCTCCATGCCCGCTTCACTACTCGCAAGATGAACGCAAAATTCTAGCAGAAGAGATGATCAATTGGCTGGATTCCTGCTCACTTCTAGACTCTCTAACTGACAGCCTTGGAGTACCGACGGGATGGGACGGTCATGTCAGCTGCGAGCAATACCTTGAAATGCGGGAAAAGCTGCAGATTGTACGTAAAGACTTTCTGGATCACATGGCCAAGGATGATGAAGAGAGAACTCAATGGACGAAAGTATGGCCATATAGCGACGATGAAGATGTGAATGAATGAAAGTCTCCTGCAATCCGGGATAAGGCACCAATCCCGAGCTTAATGATAAATCGGTCACTTATCTCATTGTTGCTGCCTGTTTTATACAGTCAATCTATCAAGCAAAGTAAAGCTTTGTAATAAGCTCACTATACCGTCACTTTGCATTTATCCTTCGCTCACTCAAATACTAAAAGTGAACTTTCTACAAGTCTTCAAACACCCTCACCATGCTTCTCCCATCCAGCACAGCCGTCCGCAAAACCTTCACCAAACTCCGTGAATACCGCAAAACCATGAGCCCCAAACGCGTCCTCGAACTCCTCTCTTCCGCTCCCTCCAACGGCGCCGGCTCCCGCTTCTGGCCCTCCGCAGACCCCCAGCGAGACCGCGAAATCCCCATCCGCTTTGACCGCGGCGAGATTCACGACGGAAAACAGAGGATCTACGCCCAGAGGAACGCTGACGCAAAGGATCCGTCCTGGGCCAAAATCGATACTCATGCTAATTTGGCGTGGTATGAGATTAACCTGAACCAGCCGCCGAAGGAGGATGATTTGGACGAGATGCTGGATGTCATGGAGGTGAGGACGAAATTGGGGGAAAGCACGCCGCCCGAAGTGAAGTCAGGAACGGAGGGGAGTGTAAGCGGGAGCGAGAGTGTGGGATCTGCTGGGAGTGGGAAGGGAAAAGGAAAGGGGAAGGGGAAGACTAAGGGGAAAGGAAAAGGGAAGGGTAAAGGCAAGGGAAAAGGAAAGGGAAAAGGCTGAATTGACTTTGTCTGTTTCGAGAGAAGAGGGAGGAGTGGGCAAACTTTTAGGCCTTTGGCACTGACGAAGAACTTTGATAATAAAGCACTCGGGGGTGACAATAGCATAATCTGGAAGATCGCTGACTCAATGCCGGTCCCAGTGCTTAGATGGCCACTACAATATCAAGAAGGTGATTTTGTATGACAGGAAGGCATATTGAGATTGCGGCCAGCCAGATGCGCTTTCAATTATCAATATGCMGATTCAATTATCTACCGATGTTGCCGAAGTCTATGGTCTAATGCCTTCCCACTTCGATCTATTGATACTGTTACTGAGGGCTTATCAGGCTCATCGTGAGCTGATTATGCCCATCAAGAGCTGTGTATGCTCCAATCGAGCAAAGTAAGCTCATCCCGTCTATCGTATGCAACCCCAAGACCCCTACAGGTTTCCCCTCCTCTCCTGCTCCATCTCCAAAGCCTCAAACAAACCCTTGAAATTCCCCGCTCCAAACCCATCAAAGTTCTCCCGCTGAATTATCTCAATGAAAACAGTGGGTCGATCCAGCACGGGTTTAGTGAAGATCTGCAATAAATATCCCCCTTCATCGAAATCGATCAAGACCTTCTGCCTCTCAACCTCGGCGAGGTCTTCCTTGAGTCGCCAACTCCTCTTCTCGCCTCCTCCCCTCATGCCGTTGCCGAATAATCGCTTCCGCAAAACCTCATAGTAAGTACTAGGTACATCAATGAATTCTACTCCTCGGCTCCTCAGGTTCCGGACAGTGGACAAGATATCCGTGCATCGGAAAGCAATATGCTGAACTCCCGGGCCGGAATTGAAGTTCACGAACTCCTCAATTTGAGATTTGCGGAGGCCGGAGGCGGGTTCATTGATCGGCATTTTTATGGCTGAGAGAGGGTCTGGCGATGCGATTACGGTGGAGTTCATGGCAGAGTAGCCTTGCGCGAGGAGGGTGTCATCAACGGTCCAGAAGCGGTGGAAGGAAAGGGTTTTCTCGTAGCTAGTAAAATTTAGTACAGTGAGGGAGACTAAAAGAGGAAAATGCTTGGAAAGGGAATGATACGTACTATTCGCAGACGTCTTGCATTCCGCCCCAATCTTGATTGCCGACGCAGTGATCGATATCTTCAAAGGAGACTTGAGGAAGATATTTCTGGATAGAATCTTCACCCTCGACAGGGCGGTAGCCAGGCATGAATGGTCCGCGGTACCCGGTTTTCTCGATGAGCGTGTGGTTGGTATCACCAAAAGTCCCGATGATAGCTGTTGTGACCTTTCCAAACTCGTCGGAGATGGTTGCTGGCTTTTGCACACCAATGGCTCCCTTTTCGATGGCTTGATAGTAGACACCTCTCACATCGTCGACCTCGAACGCCACGTCTTTGACTGCATCCCCATGCTTTGACAGGTGGGCTTGGATTTCGATGAGTAGATCTCTCTCAGCCTCAGGAGTGTCGTCTTCAACTTCATCTACTTCTCGGAGTGGAGCCTTGAGGACGAAGGTGGCGTCGCCGTTGGATATGACTTGAGATGTTATGTTGCGAGAACCGGTTTCGAGGCCGGCGTAGGCGACACGTGTAAATCCAAACCGGGTGACATAATGGGAAGCGGCTTGTTTTGCGTTACCGACGTACCAGGTCATATGATGGTAACCTTTGTAATTCGGGGTTGATAAGGATGAGAAATCGGATGTTGAGCTGAGAGGGCCAGTAGAGCCATTGCTGGCATAGACCTGGGGAGAGACTGCGGATGGTGCCATTGTGCTTTAGAATTGCAGTTTGAAAGATTTATGAAAAGTGGAATACGAGGGGTCAATGAAATCAAGATACAATAAATATAGGATATCTTGAGGACTGTGGATCCACTGCTTCGGCCGGTTCATCCGGGAGTCTGCTTGAACAGTTACAGTATCATATAATGACACAACGCGTGATGACGATGCTGACTTGTGAAGATCTGATGAAACAGATTTGGTAGATATTCAATGGCTGTGAAGAGAAATGCATGCTCAAAAGATCGTCATGCCAATTTCCCGGGAGCACTTATCTTTGGAAGGTAGGATGGACACAGCACGGAGGCTTATCTATGTCTCACACAATTTTGTATATGCAACATTGACACCCTCTTCACATCGTCGGGGTTGGATCGCCAGGATTGCGGTGGTGATCGCCATCGCATCATCGTATCACTACTCAGGCAGGCATCCAATGGCAGGTATCTCACAACAGGATACATTGCGATGCAAAGAATCACAACTGGGAAAGACCTACTCACATATGGTAAAGTCCTTAACGATTTGACAAGTCATCCAAACTGTTTACGATGTTCGTGACTTGAAGATTTTGAATAACCAAAAATAAGCGCGATACCACGACAAGGAACGAGCCGAGCCCATCGTCATAACGGCCCGAGAACGCTATTCCCAAATTGATTTAGCTCCAGCCGAGTAAGGCTAGACATTATTTGCTATTGGTGCGTTGAAATCCAATACTTCCCCCCTGCTTTTTCGAAGGGCTGACATCTACAAACTATCTCACACCACATTCGATAGCTATGCCAAATTATGCCCAGAACGCTTGTTGCTACTACTAAACTCAAATCTATCAGACGACTAAAATGCTTCAAGTGTCCACTCACAACATTCGCACCGACGATTACTCAATACATCAAATTCGCAAAGCTTACCCTCCCCCACACCTATTCTTGACATAAGCAGTTTGAGATCCAACCTTGGCCTAGAGACCCCTGTTTCTGACCTACATACTGTCATCCTACATCCTCCATCACAGGGATTTTGTGAGCCTATGACGATTTCATGCATGCCCGAGGCGCATTGCAACGCGTACTTTGGCTTGAACAAGGGCGATAAAGCCATGATGGGTTGCACCCGGCGCATATGACATCACATTTGATGTGCACAGCTTAATTGCACCACCCATTGCACATCTGAATCGCTGTATCAAGCTGACTGATCAAATGCGAATCCTTCGAGATATGCAGTAACACCAATGGGCGAAAAGACAAGGTACCCACTCATAGGCAGCAACACGGCACCGTGATTGGAGGATATTTTTCGCGTCCAATGAGGGTGACGAAAAAGGAGAATGACGGTCTTATGGGGAGGCTCTTGCAGAGTTCTTAGACCCCGATAAGTCAGATCTTAGTTCCCGTGTACATATTACCCGACGTCAAAAAGCTTGAGGGCAGCACGTATTCTCCTGACTCGAGCCTCAGCTTCGGGACGCGGCACCACCAAGCCGACGCCGAAAGGATTCGGTTCCAGAGGTGAGCTTTCAAATGGCCTGTGTCGAAAAATTTGTGGAGTATCTCACGACCTTGATGGCGATAACGAATACTCGTTACTGAATGACCTATGTTGATGTCAGCCTTTCCTACAATTTACGACGGAGTTGTTGTGCATTACGACTGCTAAAGAGACGGAAAACCTACGTCTTACATCCGCAAATATCTGATGTCTGAGCCCTGAACATGACTGCAGCATTCTTCAAGGGTATGCATGAGGGATTGTCTGGAGTACCAGGATCGTTCCCCGGGGTCAAAGTCTATCTTAGGATATTTCCCCTTTGATCACTTGTTTTGGTTACTTTCGAGTTTGATCTGGAAGCACCAAACGTGGTTCGGGGAGAGACGCTTCTGAAAGTTTTCGCACTCCCAAGAAACTTTAAAAAATACTGGCATTAATGCCCAGATAGCGTAGGACGTATCTCGAATAGAATCAACCGCAAAGGGCTTATTCCAGTACATGTACCTCACATTCATGTATGGAAAAAGAGAAGGTGGCCAGAAAGCTCTAAATTTTTTCCTACTATTACAGCAATCTCTTGCTCAGTCATGGCGTCAGACCGCAAGTGCTAAGCTGAGATGTCTATCATCTGCAACGGACATACGCTACCGTCGGGTTTCGTTGAAAAAGCTGAGCTATCAAGCAACGAAAGACCAATCAACTAACCACCCCCGTCACAAATAAGCTGATCACGGTGAGGACCAGGAAGGTCCATATCCTTGCGGATGAGGCGAATGAGGGCCTCTGGTTGGCCGCCGCTTATGGTTTGCATATGACTTCTTTCTTGGCGGTGACTCGCCTTTCTATCGATCAAGTTCCCTCATTAAACTTTCGCCAATTCTGGATTCCATCTCTTCCTGTTCGACATCTTCAGCTATATCGTCTGGGTGTATCACTTCCCAAACTCGATCCATATGATGCTGTTTGATGGGACTTCTGTGCTTGTACGAGACCGTTTCGTTGCCCGGATTTCTTGGTAATGCCATGAAGCGGCCGAATTGACTCGTATGACGCTCGTCGCCCTCTTCCCTCATCTCCTCCTTACACGGCCACGGTGCCAGCGGATGAGTTTCCGTGGGCTCGTCCCACGGGCACCAAATAGTTTCTTCCGCAAGAACAGCACTCCTTCCATCACCGCCGTCGCCTGGATGTACACCATTTAGGGCTGGTCCAACTCGGATACTCGCAGCTGGAGCGGCACCACATTTCGCTTGCATTGCTTGTTTCCGATCATTCAGATAGTCGGCCTTATGCTGGAGATACTCGTCGAAGGACTTAGGAACGAAGGGTGAGTGATCTGCATGGTTGAGGTTCATCGTGTGAAGCCCTTCATTAACACGTTTCCACTCATCTCGTTCACGAACGCGCGGAGAGACCCAAGTTCTCGAGTTGGTATATGAGGGATCATGGGAGTAGGGAGTCGAAGCCGCCGTAGAGCGAGTAGGAGTATAGTGAGTGGTCGACGGAGAAAGGATGGAGTCGGGACTCGTAGGTGAGTATTCTCGAGCGTAAGGTGAAAGGTAGGAGAGGGTGTTGCGACGTGACATTTCTTAAATTTTCTTCGAGCGGTAAGTGTTTGTAGCCTTGTCAATAGAAGGCCAACAGTCGTTTCTCTCGGAGTAGTCGGCAATGGGTAGTTCTGGATGGACTCGAAGCTTTCCGTGACAGGCTGACTGACTGGACACTAAATAAAGGCGCTGTTTGAACAAAGACCTTGTTCGAGGTAACGAAGACAATCAAATACGTATCGTGGCATTATGATACTGCCAACATCGGAGAAGGTCTGCTATTGTCGAGGCTGGCTCAGTAGTATCTGAGAAATGAGATACGGGAAAAGGCACATGAGCGGAATTGTAGATCGACATCAAGAATGAACATATTTACGAGGAAGCTATCACAAGACAATTATCTTACCCAAGCGTTCATTCACTCGTTATCTGTTAAATTGAAACAAGAAGAGAAGATTGACAGGTTTCACAAAGGTCATCCGATCAAGCTATCAGGTATTTGGATCATAGATTTTCTATCAAATGAAGGGAATTTCTGGCACCCAACATGTGGATCATTCTGTGAGTCAGTGCATGGATACTTATAGTGGCAAACGTCATTTCTGGACCTCACGGTGGTCTCCAACGGCTGTTAAGTTTAGAGGCGAACTGAAGTGCTGAATTATGTTAACCAAAGGGAACACTCAAAATTGATGAATGGTCAACATTCTCATTGCAGGTTCTTTCGGTTACACAGTTGTGTTGTTGTAAGTTGACGCAGTATATCAGCAGTAGTAAGTAAAGGTAAAGGAAGACAATGGAGGTCAACATTCGAACAAATATATTAGACGCTCTGCTGCACCTAGATCCTTCAGGGTCACGTGACAATTTTATCACCACATCACCCCTTCGCCAAAAGCAGTCACTGATTAACAGTTGACTTGTTTTTCAAAAAGCTTTACATTAGAGTTTTGCTACTGATGCAATTTTAATGGTCCTTGTGCACTAGATTTCAGCTTGCAATTCCTCCAAACCCTAAAGCGAGTTGAAATCAGCCAAACCATGCCTGCAATACCCCTCCATTTACCAGATTCGAATCGAGGTCAAGACTTGAGCCGCATACAGAATCCTTTACCACAGCTGCTCCAAACACCCTCAGGTCTTGCTATACTCGAGCTTCAGGGAACAATCAACATGCCCTCGGCTGATGTATCTGTCGCCGACGATTCATTACCATTGACTACAGGGACAGCTGTAGGGAAAGTCGTCTTTCCGGATTACCGGGTAGATGATCCGACGGGGAGCACCTCATGGATGAAACGCGTTCATCTGTACATTGGTCGGCACCAGCGGCTCACAGGCGAGGTGAAAAAACTTACTAACCCCTTGGCGGTCATTCGCCGCAAGAATGACCTCGGGAATGCCTCTTCCGACGAGCTCGAGATCACGGAGATCATCAGATATAAGATGATCTTTTCGAGCCGGCCGGAACCTGTAAGCGAATGATTGGGTAGGTAAGGCGAGTCTATGCAGCCAGAAAATGCATTTACCGTTTACGCTCGATACGCCCGTACCAAATACATCATCGACCCATCGCATCTGCATAGGAGAAGCCATCATTGTGCAGCCTAACTTTTAGCCGACGCTTCAACTAGTGATAAAATGTGGGGACGGGACGGCACGATATCTGCTGGCGTCAATCCTTCAAGGAGAATAAAGAAGCTTCTCTTAACCTCGCCCTTGAGAATCTTTTCAAGAAGTCAAGCTTTCCTTTGCTTAACTGAAGCTCGTTGGATTTTAGGACTTTCAACGCAATCTAATTGAAAGCCAAAATATGGGTTCGCTATTGGAAGTGGTGGTTCATTCAAGCACGACGCTGGTGTATGCTCTTTCCTTGGTATGTATAGATCCCGACGTTTTCTGACTTTGACTGACGTCGAAGACCTTCTCCATCTTTATCATTTGGGCTATAGTTGTCTCTGTCCGCAATGCCTATTTTCACTCACTGTCAAGGTTTCCTGGTCCAAAAAGTGCAGCAGCGACACCGTTGCCATTGGTGAAGCATATTATCAAGGGCGATATGGTGCCTTGGGTGATGAGACTCCATGCTAGGTATGGCGAAGTCGTCCGTATTACACCGGACGAACTCTCTTTTATATCGCCTTCTGCATGGCAGGACATCTACACAACTCGGCCACAGCTGCCGAAAGTAAGCAAAGGCATCGTCAAATCGTACAACGGCGCACATGTTATTGGAACCCTTACGGACACTGCGGAACACACAAGACAACGTAGAATATTGGGCAATGCTTTCTCCGAGCGGGCTCTACGAGAACAAGATGATATTTTGCACCGATATACGAATCTCCTCATCACAAAGCTTCATGAGCAATTTCCTACAGCAGAGAAAGCGTCGGTCACTCTTGATATCTCGAAATGGTATAACTTTACGACGTTTGATACTATCGGAGATCTCTGTTATAATGATCCCTTTCATAGCCTCGAGAATTCAGTTGATCATCCTTGGTTGGCAGCCATCTTCAATGGTTTGAAATTCAGCGTCCTCATGACCGTTTTTCATTACTTCCCCCCTCTGCCTGCTCTTGTTGATCTCATGATGCCACAATCAATCAAAGACAAGGGAGCTCAGCATTTCGCTTGGTCGCAGCAGAAGATCGCTCGCCGGATCGAGACGAAAACCACCAGGCCAGACTTCATGACACATATCCTTGGTGAGAAGGAGGGCGAAGAGAAGATGAGCCGGGAAGCGATTGATGCGAACGGAGCTTTTTTGATCTTGGCAGGAAGTGAAACGTCGGCAACTACATGCACTTCCTCGACATTTTACTTCCTCAAAAATCCAGTGGTATACGAGAGGCTGCAAGCGGAGATCATGAGTGCATTCAAATCAATGGATGACATTACCACAATTGCTGTGGCTAGGCTACCATATCTCCACGCTGTTATCACCGAAGCGCTTCGATTACATCCCACTGGTCCGATTGCGGTACCTCGAATAGTGGACCGACCTGGTGTGGTAGTGAGTGGACACGAGATACCCGTCGGAGTACGTCCTTGCTACTTGCTTGTCGAATGTCCACTAGATAAACTAATGATTATAGACGCGCTGTGGTATCCCTCAGAAAACCATGTTTCGATCACCAAGCAACTTTGTGGAACCCGACGCATTTGTCCCCGAACGATGGCTACCTGAGGCTGATCCCAAATATGATGCCGATCGAAAAGAAGCGCATGAGCCTTTCATGGTTGGGCCACGTAACTGCATAGGGAAACCGTAAGTCTCATCTTACTCCTTAAAGTGCAGCAAAAGTTAACGGTCAGGGTAGACTAGCATGGGCGGAGATGAAACTCATCCTCTGCAAAGTGCTTTGGAATTTCGACATGGAGCTAGCCGAGGGGAATTTAGATGATTGGTCGATGGAGCAGAGAGTTTGGCTGTTGCACGAACGGGCTCCGCTGTATGTGAAGCTTACGCCTAAACACTGATACGAATATTGTCTTTGCCTGTGGACTTTGGAAGGCCATACGTAAACTCCAAAATGCCTCCTTCTATCATTTGATATCAGAGATATAGAATCACTTGATGATCTTCTAGATTATTTTCTCTCTAGATCGACCATTGGATGAAACCTGACTTTCTCCACGGAATTTGATGCTTGATGTTCTAATTGACATGGGATCGCTCCCTGGTAGAATTTACTCGTGATAAAACGTAGATTCCTCAATTTCATTGCTGCGTGACAGAGCCATACCGCATTTTGAATAACCATCTCGAGCCTTCACCCACATCATCGTCAATCACGGATATAGTTGCCCCTAACACCCCGTCATACATTGACCATTCCACGAATATTCTACAGATATGCCATTTCCCATCTCTCCCTTCGCCATCCATCCAACCCCTCTCACTCCCAACCCAGCCAAACTCCCTCCTACCAATCCAAAGTTCAACCTACCTCCCAGCCCACATCCCCCTCCCACCCCCCAACCCACCTCCAAGACCAAACCCCCCACCACCCTGCTGCTCCTTCCCCCTAAGACTAACACTCCCCTTCCCACTCTCCCTCACCCCCCTCACGACCTCCCCAACCCTAGTCTCCACCACCACCCCTCCCACAACCATCTCCGCAAGACAAGCATGCATGGCCTCGAAATTGAAAATGAGGTCTAACTCGCACACGTTATTGAAAAGCCGATCTAGGGCTTCGACGAAAACTTGGATTAGGTCCAGGAGGGCGAGGGGGGATTCGGTGGAGGTGCTGATTAAGATGAAGTAGAGGGTTGCGTAGTGGCGGTATGTGATTTGGCTGGGGAGGTCGGAGTGGGGGGATTGGGTTTGGGCGGTGGAGGAGGAGGAGGGGGGTGGGGCGAGGAGTGGGGGGAGACTAGGAACATAAACCTGGTCAGCTTTTGTGCTTGAAGGTGGATTGTGGGAGGTATGTTTTGGATCAAAGAAGAGGATATGTTGGCTTAGGAGAATGGGGGGGTTGAATACTGAGGCGAAGACGTACGGGAGGAAATTACATGCGGAAGCGGGGCGGTTGGAGACGAGGGTGAAGATCTCGGAGATGAGACGCTGTTGGACAGACGTATCCTGAATGTTGGAGGTGCCTGTTAGCTATACGGCTAATTTTCAAGAGACAGGAAAGGTAGATATACGAGCTGGGTATAGAATTTGGTCAGACGTGGTTGGCCTGAATTATTGAAAACAAGTACAGCATTGATCATGGTGGCAGAGTAGAGTGTCTCAGGCTGGGTTGCCTTTGCAGCCACGAAAGTTGTGCTTCGAATGACCTCATGGAGGATTATGAGGTGGATTCATCGTTGTTGAATAGAGGATCGGGTGGAAACAAATACAAAGGCGTAATTAATCGGCCCAATGTTAAGGGCAGAACACAGAAATGGCTACCTTTACACATGACAAAGCAACATTTTGAATATTAATTATGACATCTTTCTCGAATGTATGAATCAACCTAACCTGAAAAATTGTCAGAAGCAATTCCTGGGGTATCACAGCCACAACAAATCCTCCCTACACCAAGCCTGTACCTGCATGCAACCGTCCCCAATATAAATACACGAAGCAGTTGCTCCCAACATCACCCGCTCGACTTCCCATTTACACCCCCTCCTTGCACCCAGCCATCGAGGCTCGCATCCCATTATTCCTCTTCTACAACCTCAACGGCATTCCTTCCACCACTCCTCGACTTCACGCTGCCTTTCCCAATTCCCAGCATACTCAACCTCTTCTTCATCTTTCCGCTCCTTCCGCTCTGCGCAGTCATTGGCCGCTCGCTCTCTGTTGTACTGCTTTGACTTTTCATTCTTCCCAATCCCGGTCTTTCCAGATGTTGGTCTTCAGACATGTACTTCTGACTAGAGTCGTTTTTGGGAGTCTGACGACTGACAGTTGACCAAGAGTCCTGGTTCTCAGTCATAGTAGATGCCGACGACTCTGGATCGATGCTCCCATTTGATTTGGCGGGTGTCTTGAGGAATCCCAGACTGAGCCGAGATCGGGTCCGGGTAATCGGTGGATCGTCGCTCTCGGACGCTCCCCGCTGTGGGAGAGCAGTGATGCCGTTCACAAGGGGACTCATTTCGGGCAGCTCAGAGGAGAACCCACGAGAAGGCGGAAAGGATGACGAATGTGGTCGGAAAGAGGATGGAGGTGATGATGGCATGACTACCGGAGGAGCTAACACAGCTACTTCTGGAGCAAACGTCGAGTGTAGTGAATCTGATAAAGAAGTGTGCAAGTTGACATGTGGAGGATGAACATATAGCGCTAGGCATTGTCTTAGTGTCGAGACGTGGTCGAGCAAGGCTTGTTTCAGCGCACTCTGCATCGGTTCCAGCGGCACCTCTTCCGCATTAGACTCGTCGTCCTCGATCGGCTCAGGAGCCGTGGGCAGTAGCTGACGATACTGTGCAACACTAGCCAAAGATGCCGGATCCACAGAGGTCTTCATACTCTCGGTAAGGCTCGCAAAAGCCGACTCATCACCATCATTGATGCGCTTCTGGAAGGTGGCCAGCTCCGAAGTTTTTCTAGTGGTCCGTTCTACAGCGGTCTGCAACGGTGAAAGCTGTACGATGTCGACTGAGACAATTTCACTCTTACCAAGAACATTTGGGAATGCATCTACCGTCGAATAAATCGTCTTCTCAATCCATTGATCCCGAACGCTCGTGGCTGGCGAATGTCTACGAGAAGTTATGACGAAGCGGTTGGGCTGAGATTGAAGGAGGTGCTCCCGCACTGATTGCGGAACCCTCGATAATTGGTAAAGAGGATGCTCTAGATCTCGATAAGGAGTGACAGAAGATATTTGGAGGAACTGTCCTTCAAGGTTGTCGACCTCGCCTGGAGGAGCTGTGTGGGCAGCTGGATGTTGGAGCCTCACTCGATCTGCGAATGCCGCCTGCTTTTCGTTTGACTCGCCTTGGAAGATAAATTCTTTGTCTTGTAAGCTGTTCGGGAAGCCAAGGCCACGATATACAACCCTGAAGTATCGCGGGCTTTGTCGTTCGCCTTTTGCAATACTTTCGTAGATCCTTGCCATTGAGTGCTGAGTCCTTGCAAGCTTGGCGAAGTCGAATTGCTGATACTCGTACTGCTCTGCAAGTTCCTTGTAGCTTGCTAAAGCGGAGTCCCAGGCCGCACCTTCTTCAAAATGCTTGATCATCTCGAAGTACAGCTGTTCCTTCCTTTCGAAAGACGTCTGCTCCGGGAATGCGGGATCTAACAATGCTGCAACAGTGCCTGGAGTCCATTGATACAGACTTGCGTGCATTTGCAGGGCCAATCCCGCTTCGGTATGATTTTGTAATTGGCTTTGAACGTTGGCCAGTTGATGCACATAACGTATGAAGATAGCCTCTTTTCGCCTGTCTCGTAGATAGTCCATCAACTGAAGGGTGTGCATGATACGAACAGGCTCCGTGATTTCAGGGCTATGGACGGCAGCAAGAAGATCCAGCAATTCGTCCACAGTCGATACTAATGACTTGATCGCCTGCCACAACCCATCCCCAGGAATGCGTGCCAAAGCCTCGAAATGATCCAGCAGCTCGTTTACGAAGATTTTCTGTGTGATGTTTTCGCCGATGGTCTTAGATTTGAATGTATTGTCCAGACAGTCGATCACCTCCGCTTCGATGACCGAGAGATCCTCGCTCAAAGTCCACTCACTGACAATCATGGTTTGCAGAATTCTCACCGCAGTTCTCCTCAGACCCTCGTGGACGCTCAAGCATAGCTCAACAATTGGTGCAACCAAGCTTGGGACATACTGCACCTGGAAACCGCCAATTTTCTGCACGCCATACCGCTGTTGGTCCTCTGGACCTGCCTCCCATCCAATAGCCTCCCAGCCCCGCTTTAGGAGATCAGCTCCTTGCTCTCTGACGTCGCCAGCGATCTTCCACACCGCCCGTCTCTTCTGCTCAGAAAAGGTTTCGAGCGCCAAGGTCTTGCTTCCCACTAAAGTAAGTAATGTGGTGAAAAATTTGCTCCAGAGCCCAGTATTGAAGTCGTCAGCATCATCGGGCGACGGAATATAGATTGCCGCCATGGTTTCGTGTAGTGTCTCCAGTACGTGCAGGGCTGCGTGATGATGATAGACGTGAAGGCTGAGCCATTTGATCGGAAAGGCGCCGCCACCGAGGATCGACGACAGCGTGTCTAGCGCTGCTGAGATCACTTGGATTCTGGCAGCGCCTAAGTCGTCAAGCACTTGACTTAGTCTGCTACCGGAACATTGAGAGAGGAGTGCCCCAAGTTCTATCAATGGTTCGTCAAAGTCATGGGCTGCGGACATCGGCCGGGTGGGAAAAGGGTATGACGATGGGAACAGCAGCTCCAAACCTTGCGTTCGCTTATGGTCATGGCTTCTGTTGAGGATCGTATGATAAGATCCTACGATCTTGGGAAAGAACTTTGTCACAGGCGCCGTGAATGCTTCAGACTGCGCAGATACTATGGAACAGCATATGCGCACCTGATCACGCCATTGGCTATCAAAAGATCCGCCCGTACCCCAATAAGGCTCGATCCAGGCTTCAGTACTGGCTGTAAGTTGCTCTCGAACTGTGTTTTGCATGAAAGTAGTCCGCTGCGAGAGATGGAGTACCAATAACAGTTTGTAGAGTATTAGTTTGCCTTGAACATCTGAGCAGGAGCTCATAAAGCTCGAGACTATCTGATACATCTCATCTTCGGAAAAGGTATCAACCCCAAACGGTAGCCAGCTATGCAGGTGTTGAACGATCAACGTCTTACTGCCCACCAAGATTGGAGAAGGATCGCGCATCACTGATTCGAAGGCAGTGAAGATACTCCTATAGTCGCGACGAAACGAGAGGTCATTGCTCACGCCAATAGCATTCTCTTTGATCTTTTGCTTTGCGCGCGCTGTGGTGATGAATCGAAGCATTTGCCGCCCAACTTTGAATGTGGCATGGAGACGTCTGGAATTTTGTGGATCCGCTGGTCTAGCCAGAAGTCTTAAATAGCTCCGGATCAAGCAAGGGGTAGCAAAGGGATAGTCGAAATTGGCTTCGGTGTACCTGTCAATCAGTGGACCCAGATTGAAGCGGCGATCATGGGTGATTCCTAGGATTGTGACGAGAGCGTTGAATACCAGATCTTCGTACTCATCTTTGCCCGCATTGGTAACCAAAATTGCAAACAATGCATCGAAGAGATCGTTGACAACTTTGACGATATCAACTTCAGGCACAAATGTGAATTGGCGAAGGAGTCCCAGCAGCTGCTCTTCTGGCTGCTCCCTCCACTTGAGAAGCCCAGCTAATACCCTGTCCTGGGAGAACACTGTGCTACATAGATGCGTCTGGATCTGAAGAGTCGCAACTGGTCCAGTGAACGTCTCATCTTTGGTCGTGTCGTCTCTGGCTCTCGAGTTCCACGGTAAGGCCATGTAGGCACCACGACCTCTGTCAGAGCTTGAAGTCACCTTGTCATAGAGGTACAGCAGTGGTTGATGAGAACCATCCTTGATAAAAGCATCCTGTTCCCACAAAGGAATCCAGCACAGAGCGAACGGAAAACCCGGTGCATCAGCTACACTCATGATAAGATGAGCCTCAGGGACGTCTTCCTGAGGCAGGACTAGTTTCACGATTTCATCCCAGCCGGTACCCCGGTCCACCGCAGTGGTGCGCCAGGCTGTAAGCCCTGAACTATCAGAATCAGGATAGATGCACCGCTCAATCCTTGTACCATTCTTCCGCCGGACTTCTAGTGTCAATCGGATATTACTATAGTCAATACTAGACGGCAAAGGTACTGGCCCGCTTTCGGGATGTGAGAGGAGAGCTTTGACCGGTAAAGAAGCCTCGGATAAAGTCAAGTAAATATCAGATCGAGGTTTATCGGGCGCGTCGGAGAAGCCTAATTTGGGAGTCTGCAGTATTCCTTGCAGCAGGGTTGGCGTTTTCATGATGAGTTCTTCAGAACCTGAACAAGAGAAGGACTGCAATATCACATCGACATACCCAATCGAACTGGATTGCACGTAACGACCGCTAACACTGGGCATAATCTGTGTCAGGAGCCGATCGGTCTCGGTCGTTGAACCATGAAATCTGGACTCATTTACTGCAGGTGACCAGAGCGTCAGCCGTCGCTCCTCGCTGCTTTCTTGAGCCATTAGCTTCCTAATATCAAGGAATCCAACTGCTGCAAGGCGCCTAACGCCCTCAGCGCCTTGTTGGGATGGATTTCGAAGCGTTTGTGAGGTATTAGGCCTTGGTTTCTCCTGAGATGTTGCAACCGAATTACCGGAGCGATTAGCTCTGGAGCTTTGGAGATCCGGTGCAACTCGTCGCCTGGTACTTCCTAACTGTTTCTGGGCCCACATGAGACTCTGACGACCGCGTCTCATAGATGCCGCAGCTGGGGTAAGACTTTCACGCGACAGTGCCGGGGATGGACCTGCATCCACAGTACCCTCCGTTCGTGGCGAGTCCTGAGCGTTTATCTCAATCGATCGATCGGCATGAACCTTTACCACGAGGTAAAGGTTACTTTCAGACCCAGGTACCTGACCTGTGTCCAGAGTGTTGAGATTGCTGAATAGCGTTTTGTATCTCTCGGGTGGCGTATCTTGGTCTGAGCCTTTGGTGGGTAAAGCAATGGACATATTTTCGGTAAGAGCTTTTAGCTTCTCACTTTTTGTTGATGAGCAAAGATACGCTGTCAGTTTCGGCGTAGCTAGATTACAATCGGCGAATCCTCTCAGCTCGAACATGAGATGGTGCAGATTATTTGACTCTGACTGATTGATAGGCGGTTGATCAAGGAGGCTCATCGTCGATTGCAATTTCGATATCTCCACAGCGGAGTCCTCGTTGGTAAGGAGCCTACCAGCGCGTTTGGGATCTCTGACGATAACCTCTCCGCCTAGTAATCGATTCCCTCGAACTAGGCTCCATACTATTTGTTCCCTTTTCCTTTCTAACTCCTTCCCTGTGAGAATCTCATGCAGGAGCTGACGTCGTGAGCCATCGAGCTGTCGGACAAGGTTGGCAAGTTGCTCGAGGACAGGATATTGTCGTGACAGGAGTAACGCGTGGAGGTCTTTCGAATGCCATTCTCGTAGGCATGAGGCTATTTCGTCAACAAGTGGTTCCGACAGCGATGTAGGCGTCTCATCCCCAATTTTGAGCATTGGTACGGGCGCAGGAGGTCGATCTCGTCCTTCACCTGCACTCGGTGACAACCTAACAACTGACCCCTGGGATCTCAACGAGCGTATTGAGCGGTGTGAAAAGCTGCGGGACAAGCCTTCAGGGTCGTCCACATTCCGTGTGCGCCGAGATGGTGAGCGACTGGGCATGCTCCCAATGCCAGAGTCTTGCGCACTGTCTGTTGCGGTAACGGAGCCTTTATTCGAACGGTGACCTTTCGTGCTGCCATGTCTCCGAACGCTCTTACGATGCTGGAATATATTTGTAGTTTGCGCTGAGTCGCCATTGGGAAAATTTGAATTGCTAATCCCACGCTCGAGGTCTGGTGAAGATATCTTTTCATCCGTGACAGGACCATCAAGAACTTCTCTCACTTCGACACAGTTGCGCGGGAAAATTCCCGAGAAAACCCTAGCCTCTAGAGTTTGACCATGCACGCTTGTCAAGCCTGAGAGCAGCGAAGGTGGCGCGACGAGGTAGCCACGATACCATTCACCAGCAATACCTCCTTGTTCGATTATGTACAGCTCGTCGCCTAGTTCAAGCGGTAAGTCTGCAGGTGAGGAAGCTACGAATGGATAGATGGCGACAGCGAATGCAATACGAGGCAATGGCTTCCATACCATGTCGAGTCCTCTGCTTGTGGATGGTTTCCTCTAGGACACGAAAGTTGTTGCGGGCGTGTTCCAAGGTCGACGGGATATCCTATCATACATTCCTCCTGTGATCCATCCTAATGTGAGCTAGTCCTCTCATTCGACGCTTATACACGTCCTCCAAGATTATTGCTTGACAGACTTTCCCCAGGCTGCTGCTGAGGGTTCCTGAAGGTAGTTCGCAGGGGACAGATGGATTGTTGCAGGGCAAATAGTACGAAATGTTCTAGTTGTAGAGTAGTGATAGAGAATGAATCGAATATTGCCAGGAGAAGTATATGAATGCTCGCGGAGAGTCAATGTTGTGGAGTGTAGCTCCAGTGGTTACAAATAGCGGCATAGCTGCATGGGTAGCCAACGGGTTGTTTTTTCCAGGGATTCTCCCAGGATCGACAACCAGCAGGGATCTTTAGCGTCGTTGCCGCCGGGGTCACAGCGGTTGCATGAAGATATTGGCAATGGCATGAGTGGCATGGAATGAATTGCAGGAAGCACACGGCTCGTGAAATGGTCAAATACTACCTATTTTGGCTAGGTCTATATACGTCTCCTCTACAGTCTCAAGCCCCATTCACAGCTCCTCAAAAATCTATCAACCACTTTGCCGTAGGACTGATCTATCAAACACTTTATAGTGTTACGCTCGACTTCCGGACTGATGCATCAAATGTCGAAATAAAGGTCTTTTCGCCTCTTGTTCAATCGAGAGAACCGGCCATCAAAACCATGCGCCTCTTCTGACCACTTTCATATTAACACCTTGGCCAAACCTTGAGCACCTGGCGTAGAATCAAGTTGTATGGTTCCGCGGCAATCGTGCGGGCACAGCGTGCGAAAGGTCGGGATATGTAACTTTACCGGGAAAGTAGTAAAGGCTGGTCCTTTTATCCAGGTACCGAGATTCCTCTGTGCGATGCGGTCTCCGTCGAATTTTTGCGAAGCATGGCCTAGCGAATGGTCGATCTTGATGTAAGAATGAAGCAAGCTCGGTTCAAGGCGGCGCAGTGGATTTGGGTTTGCTGGAGGGGGATTGTTCAACAGAATTGCCGAACGATGACCTTACAAGCTGCGGGTCAGGTGCGGTCCAAATTGAGCTAAACTGAGTTTTGACCCATTGGCGGATCTGGTTCTGTTTAGCAGCATCGATAGAGTAAACGTTCGAGTTTAATACTGACGCCCTCGAAAGGATGGTCGACCTTTCCCCATTCCATGAACATTACTCCGTACCCAAGGATAGCTGACAGATTGATAAGCGGATCAGAAACGAGGAGCAAAAGAGCTAATGAGGGATTCCTACAGAGACAAATGCCCCACTGAGCAAGTTTGACACCTTTGACCCACTTTGGACGTAACCATTTGAGCTGGGAACGCCGTCGATATCTCCGCTCAAGTCGGAATTGATACTTCGCATCAAGTTTGGAGAAATCAGGTGGCCATGGTTTTCGTGCCTTATAGCGATTGAAGGGAACTTTACGAGGAAGAGAAACAGCTTCAGCGGCACGAAGTAATCTGGTTGCGTTCATAACAGACAATCAGGGAAACAGATGGTTCCGATCACAAGGAATGCCATGAATGCACAGCTCCGACATTAAAGAAGCTAAGAGATTAGATGTGAATAACCGCCCGGACCGTCGCGGCTAAAGGCGGAATATCAAACTTCCTACCTCCGACAACCCAAGAGTCAGAGCTCCTAAGCCATGCGCTGCTGATGCTTGTGAGGGCTTTGCGTCCTTATCCGACTGTTCTCTGTTTCCTGAGAAAGATACCACCATCTCGTACTATGGCGACCATTGAAGCCGTTCCCAATGCTCTCGATCCCGCCAACGCAGCTCGAAGCACCCTCAAGCTGGAGAACACAGAAAAGCGAGACACACTGATCAAAATTGAGAAACGATTTCAGAAACAATGGCAGGACTCTGGTATTTTCAATGCGGCTGCACCTTCCACATCACAAATCCCCATAGGAACAATTACATCAGCGGACCTGCACAAGAAGCATCCTAAATACTTTGGCACCTTTGCTTTCCCATACATGAACGGCACACTTCATGCTGGCCATAGTTTCACAGCAAGCAAAGTCGAGTACACTGCTGGTTTTGCCCGAATGCAAGGTAAAAGAGTGCTGTTTCCTCTAGGCTTCCATTGCACGGGTATGCCGATCAAAGCATGCGCGGACAAATTAAGCGACGATGTCCGCAAATTCGGTCAAAACTTCGAGAGATATGAGGAAGGACAGGGGGATGGTAGTGAGTTACCTCCAGCTCCAACGCAGGCAGAGACAAAGGAGGACATCACCAAATTCACATCAAAGAAGAGCAAGGCTGCTGCAAAGGGCGTTAAGCTGAAGTATCAATTTCAGATTATGCTTGCCTTAGGAATACCCAGAGAAGAGATCCATAAATTTGCTGATGCGAATTATTGGCTGAAATTCTTTCCACCGTTATGCAAGCGAGATCTGAATAATTT
The DNA here is from genome assembly GCA_000442125.1 of Opeltia flavorubescens. Classification (NCBI taxonomy): domain Eukaryota; kingdom Fungi; phylum Ascomycota; class Lecanoromycetes; order Teloschistales; family Teloschistaceae; genus Opeltia; species Opeltia flavorubescens. The sequence continues at coordinate 1,225,138 of KE546966.1, read as the reverse complement.
TGGTGCAAGAATAGATTGGCGACGTTCTTTTGTAACAACAGATGCAAATCCATTTTATGATACTTTTGTCCGCTGGCAGATGCATCGACTAAAGGAACTGGACAAAATCCAATACGGCAGTCGATATACAATATACTCTCCCAAAGATGGGCAGCCTTGTATGGACCATGATCGAACCGAAGGAGAAGGCGTGGCGCCTCAGGAGTACACAGCATTGAAACTAAAAGTCAAAGAGTGGGCTCCCGACGCAGCTAAAGAATTGCAAGGCAAAATCCCTGATTCAGCAAGTGTTTACTTCGTACCGGCTACTCTCCGACCCGAAACTATGTACGGTCAGACATGCTGCTTCGTGGGCCCAAAAATAATGTATGGTATCTTCAAAGCTTCTGAGAACGAATACTATGTCGTAACAAAACGGGCTGCATGGAACATGGCATTTCAGGGCGTCTTCTTCAAAAATGGCATTTTCCCCAAAGATGCGAGTGAGCTCTTACCTCTGGCAGAGTTGGCAGGAGCAGCTTTTGTGGGGACCCTAGTTAATGCTCCATTATCAGTGCATAAAGAGGGCGTCCGCATATTACCAATGGATACTGTCTCTCCAACAAAAGGAACAGGTGTTGTCACATCAGTTCCATCGGATAGCCCAGACGATTATGCCACCGTTACTGATCTTGCCAAGAAGGCGGACTATTATGGTATCAAGAAAAAATGGGCAGAATTGGAGATAGTACCGATTGTAGAAACGCCTTCATATGGAAACCTAGCTGCGCCATTCCTCGTGAAGCAAATGAAGATCAATTCGCCGAAAGACACGAAGCAGCTTGCGGAAGCCAAAGATCTTGCCTATAAAGAAGGCTACTATAAGGGCACGATGATCGTTGGTGACTTCAAAGGTGAAGCTGTCGAAGCTGCCAAACCCAAAGTCAAGGCTCAGCTTATACAAGGCGGTGATGCATTCGAGTATGCAGAACCTAATGGGCATGTAGTAAGCCGGAGCGCAGACGAGTGCGTAGTCGCTTATCTGGGTCAATGGTTTCTAAACTATGGTGAAAATGATCCAGGCTGGCGTGACCAGGTCCTGGATTATGTTCGGAACGACATGGAGACTTACTCATCCGAGACAAAGAATGGCTTTGAAAAAAATCTTGAGTGGCTGAATCGATGGGCGTGTGCAAGGACATACGGTCTGGGCTCGAAGCTTCCATGGGAACCCAAGTTCCTCGTGGAGAGTCTTAGCGACAGTACCATCTACATGGCCTATTACACGATAGCGCACCTTCTCCACAGTGACAACTTTGGTACACAGCCAGGCTTACTCAACATCAAGCCCGGACAACTGATTGATGAAGTCTGGGACTATATCTTTTGCCGGCGAGAGATCAGCGACGAACTACTCAAGTCAAGCAAAATATCCAGATCAGACCTTGAGACGATGCGAAGGGAGTTTGAGTATTGGTATCCTCTCGATATGCGGATTTCTGGGAAAGATCTCATCCCTAATCATCTTACCTTCTTCCTCTATATTCATACCGCCCTCTTTTCTCGCGAGTTTTGGCCTCAAGGAATTCGCGCCAACGGCCATCTTATGCTCAATGGCGAGAAAATGTCCAAGTCAACAGGCAATTTCCTTACCCTCAGCGACGCTGTCAGTAAATACGGAGCCGACGCTACTCGTATCGCTCTCGCCGATGCCGGCGATGGAGTCGAAGACGCCAATTTTGAAGAAACCGTTGCCAACCAGATCATCCTCCGCATGTACACCCTCAAGGAATGGTGTGAAGATATCATCAAAGACCCTTCTCTCCGGACCTCTTCTACCGACAAAAACCTCTGGGACTCCCTCTTCGAAAATGAAATGCACACTCTTGTCCATCAAGCCTACACCAACTACGCTGCCACCGATTACAAAGTTGCCCTCAAATCCGCTCTATACGACTTCACATCCGTTCGCGATTTCTACCGCGAAGTTCTCGCCGCCGCCTCTATCCCCATGCACCGCGACCTCGTCACATCCTATATCTCACTCCAAGCCCTCCTCATCACCCCCATCGCTCCCCACTGGGCAGACTATATCTGGCAAGAAGTTCTACAAAAACCTGATACAATCCAAAATGCTCTCTGGCCTGTTGTCCCCCAGCCTGATGCGACCTTAACGGCAGCATACACCTACATCCGCAGTACATCAAGCGCCATCACCTCCGCCGAGGGCCACCAGGTTCGCAAGAAATCAAAGGGGAAAAGCACGCAGTTTGACCCGGAGCAACCGAAACGACTTACAATCTACACCGCCTCCGCTTTTCCGGCGTGGCAGCAGAAATACATTGATCTTGTCAAAGACTTTCACAATCGTGCATCCCTGGAAGATAAATCCCTCAACGCGGAAGTTGGGCGTATGGGCGAGGGGAAGAAAGCCATGCCCTTTGTCCAGAATCTTAAGAAACGCATACAGACGGGAGAGAATGCAAGTGACGTGTTTGATCGGAAACTAGCGTTTGAGGAGACGGAGGTGTTGGGACAGATGCTGAAAGGGCTGATGAAGACTGTGCCAAAGTGCAGAGGAGTGGAGGTTGTGGTTGTGGAGGGAGAGGAGGAGGGAAAGAAGAAGGGAAGGATCGTAAAAAGCGAAGGGGAAGGCGTAGGGGCGGCAGGGGATGAGAGGGAGCTGTTGGGGGCGGCGGAGATGGCGGTGCCAGGGAGTCCGACGTTTTTCTTCGAAAATGTCTGAGCTAGACGAGATAACATGCATAGTAGTGCAGGATCTACCGCTCAAAAGTACCAAGCCTGGGATTGAAATTTTAGAAGCGCTATGTCTTCCATTCCATCTCTAAAGCCATTTCCATTCCACATTAGAACCACGTTACGCCGTATCCACCCCTCCCGTCCCATTCCTCCCTTCCACACCCCCATCCGCATCACCGTTAAACCACGGCCCCCCCGAAATCCTATTATCCATATCCGAATTCGTCGACCAAAAGAATATCCCCACGCTTTTCCGATACCACCCCGCATTATTCCACCCCGGCGTCGGCCCGGGACGCCCATACTCGACACAGCATTCCCACACATACTGGCCCGCTTCCCACACCCTCTCGAATGTCGTCACGGTACTATCGTACCGCTTCCTCCCCGGGGGCTGACCGGGCGGCAGGTCATCGTCCGGAAAGGAAGAAAGCATGACTATGGCAACGGTGCAGCCGCGTTTTGTGTACCGACGAGGGGTATCCATTCGCGGGTAGCGGGTTGAGGGCGGGTGGTGCGTGGGTAAGAATTCGAATCTTGTCGTTTTGTGAACGGATTCTATAGTTTTAGCATAGGTGAAGGCTTCGCCGCAGGCAGAGGCGTCGTTGAATCGGTCGGCGGTCCAGGAGGAGAGGGAAACGCATTGGTATTCTGGGAGGCCGGGAAGGATGGGGTTTGGGTTTGAGGTGGGATTGACGGGACAGGTTGGGAGAGAGAGGGAGGAGGTTGGGGTGGAGTGCAAAAGGAGGAGAGGGAGAAAGAAAAGCATTTTCTCTAGGTCGGAGCGGAGGAGAGGCGCTGAATTGAAGAGATCGTAATTATTCTTATTTTGCAGGCGTCTTCTGGTGAAGAGCAGAACCGAATGAAAGAATCTACGCACGAGAGAAAAAACAGACATTGGGGTCCAAAGGAAAATCTCACCACCTACATCCATGACAAATCCAAATTTACGGATCCGTTTTCGATTGCATAGTCGAGACTGGAGGTTTCCCGGACGAGACTTCATTTCTTCCAGTACGGTACCGCACCTCATCAAGGCACGGATGGAAGAAAATATGCGATTCGTTTCAATGGGTGTCGGATGTCGATCTGGCTGGAAAGAAGGGTCTGATTGGGAGGCGCTCGGACTTACTCCGTCGTCGGCAGAGTGTCGAAAACCTGGAGAACCTTGCGCCTAGATCGCTTCAAGCGTCATTGGCGTCTTAGGACACTATACGCAACCTGTAAACCAATACCGGAAGTGCTCTCCGTAGACATACGATAATCGCATGGGCAAGCACGGACAGCTCGCATCATTTCGAGGTGGGAACGGGCCAAGCAGTCATGGTTGCGGCTGTAAATATCACTAACTTTTTCTTTCCGGCAGGCGAGTAACGAGAAAGAAGTCGTGGTAGTCCAACACAGAAGCATCACAAAGAAAGATAGCTTATGAAGATTGGACTGTTGAAGCTGGAAGCTATCCCATAACTCTTCTTCAGCCCAATGCCAACGTGGGGTTTTGAACTCCTCAGGTCGGCCCTACCGACTTCTTGGGCTTGGTTTTGCGCATGACAGGGTTGCTAATAGATGACTTCTCTTCGAACATGTTCCTCAGGCAAACTTTTCAGCCTGGAGCCAAGTAGGTACTTCCTGGTCAGCGGACATTCGAGAGCCCAAAATTTTGATGAGATTTCGTTCCAGATGATTCGGCTGAAAAGAACATACCCAAATCAATAATGTACATAGTGTCCATGGGATCGTTTCCGCTGTTAATCCACAAAGGCAATTTTCTTCTTTCCACTGCTGATTCTCTGTCCGTGCCAGTAGTTGAAGACATAGGTGTCTTGAGCCAGTAGGAAAGTTTCTTGAACGGCACTTTCCACGATCGTTATATGACTTTACCCACCTGTCATGACCGGCAGATCCAGATTGACTAGCCACGGTGCATTAACAGGTTCATAATGCACATTCATGATGGCCGCGTTGACAAACAAGGTTTCGTCACCAAAACGTAAAGGCCTTTCGCTACTGTTCGCAATGTCAACGTGCACACAGCGGTCATTCAACACCTTCTCGCGTTCCACATGTACTTCTGCCGTTGTTTCTTCAGCCCAAGATATCTTCCTGGCACCCCATCCCTCATGTATGTGTCCGAAACAATGCAGGCGTGGCCGACATCGTTTTACCGCACGCATCAGATGTTCACATCCTACGTTTTCGCCTTGGGAGGCCATATCTTGAATCCCCATCGGTGGGCCATGTGTGAGAAGGATATCGATATCGGGCCAAGAAGGAATTGGATTCTTAGCATTGGGAGGGTTGAAACGATCTTCATCACGTTCGTAGGGAAATGCCCAGTCGCAAAATTCGGGCTGGTAGGGGGATGTGTAGATCTGTACATCGCCAATCTTGGCTCAGCTTCTGGCAACCACATTAGCAATAGCTGTAGGTACACATACTGTGAACTTTGCCCCGTTTCGCAGGGTGAAAGTGCTGATCCCCTCCTCAAGATAAACAATCCCAGCCTTCTTGGCTTCTTCACCGGTCCAGGTATCTCTCACTGCGTCTAGATCTTCGCCGATATTCCGGTGGAAACGTTTCTTGCCCGTCAATTCGTAGTATTCGTTGTCTAGCGTCACGTCATGATTGCCCGCAATGACAATCTTAAGTTCCGCTTGTGCGGTCGCGATCATTTTGGCCGTGGCCTCATATTCGTTGATATACCCGAAGTTGGTGAGATCTCCGGCGTGAAGTAGAACATCTGCTGATGGAAGAGGAGAGCGATAAGCATGTTCAGTATCATTTGAGGGAAAGAGCTCTGCGGAATGGGTATCGGAAATGACGAGGAAGCTAGTCTTGACGGTTTTGGTGCCTTGACTGGCCATGACTGCCATGATGATGACAATTGAGAACCCCCGGAGAATCTATCTTGCGACTTGGAAACACAAACTCGTTTACTTGCGATTTAAGGTCACGCATCTTAGTTGTTTGTCAGCTCACCTCCAACAAGTTTGATGGAGCATGTGAAAGGGTTGATCACTCTTGAGAGTCTTGGCGTAAATCAATCAATCATGAAACGTGAAGCATGAATAATTGAAAGACGAATCCAGTTGTCCACAAATGCATTTCCAGTTGCTCCACTAACTTTCGCAAGATCATCCGTGCATAGCTCATGATCCTGTTGTATGAACCAGCCAAACCTTACTTCCGGATAGCACGCTGGTAGAAAGCCAATTCCTCCCCTTCCAGCACATAGCCATCCACACGCCCACTCTGACCAGGCCGTGAAGCTACAACAGCATACAAACGACCAGCCTCAAATTGCCTCTCCAGCGCCGGATCGACTTTGCCTTGTGCCGTGAATCTCGCTGCCTGCTTCTTCTCCACGCCCTTGCTCTTCTTCTTTTCCTCTTCCGTAGCTTGTTTTTGCTGACGCCTCCTCCCTAAGCTCTGCCCGTAGTGCGCTTCGTACCATTGTCGGAAAGGGGCAGCGTCGACTTGGACGACGGCAGATTTGGTAAGGGTGTTCGTGCGGACGAGTTCGTTGTTTGAGGGATGGAAAGACACTGAGATGACGCGAACTTTGCGAGCTATGCCTTCTGAACCCCAGGAGAAGTTACCCGAATCGAGTCGTAGGGCGCGGTATTTTGTATTTCCTCCACGGGTGCGAACAAGATGGATACGCTTTGCGCCGATACGAGTATTGGCTGGCTGACGGCCTTTCTCAAACGCTCTAGTACCTATCAGATAATGTTTTTTCTCACCCGCTGTATGAAGATGATATACCTCTTCTTGCGATAGTATGATCGCTTGGCACCAGTGGCCGAACGCTTATGACGCGAGTCTCGTGAGATACCCATGATTGCAACGATTTATTGATGTCTAAAGAGATTCCCGTGTAAGTTTGTGACTTCATCTTGGATGGAGATGAATGAAAGCTTCAACAAAAGATAAGGTAAGGTGCAATCACGAATGTTTCAACGATCAAGGACTTCGATCCTCAAGCATAGCACGGAACGTGATCAGGGCAGGTTACTTGCTCACCTTCAATACATCGATTGTCACTCTAGGTGCCGTCACAGTAAGGTGTGGCCTCAGTTCGCTAGTCAAGATATTGATGGAGCACCTTGAATTTCTTGGTGTGCTCACTTCGCTTAGATTTAGACTAGCAGGGCCAGCCGCTAAGCCGGACATAGATCCTTGGCAGACACGAGCTTTGGACATAGATCTCTACGCAAGCCGTGCAATGATACAAAATATTCACTAATAAATGTGACACTGAAAAGCTCTTTCGTAAGATAGAAGACCCTTAGCAGCACGGAGAAATTTACGAAAGTCTAGGCTTAAAACAGAAACATCTGTGACTGATCTTAGTTTCAGATGAAACGACGAAAGAAAGCTGTCGTGACCGTCCAGACAGGATAAACGAATGATCCATTCTGATGTACATACGCCGTGGGATCCATGCGCTACGCCCTCCATCCCAAATATTTTCCGACCGCCTACCAAATAAAATGTTGCACATATCAAAAGAGGGTATAAGCATCTAATCCCGTGGTGAGTAAGATCATGAAACCACATCCAAATTCATTACCAGCTTCTACTTTTCGTCTTTCCTCAGGTTCTCCAACTTCTTTACTTCCTCTTTCACCACCCCACGCTCAGCTTCAAGATATCGCGGCCTCTCTTCCCTCGTCATCCCTTCCGGTTCAGAAGTAAGATTCTCCGAGAACCGTGTAGGCCGCGGCTGCTGAGAAGATATCAACGGTTCGTTCTCGTTGATGTCAAAACCAGGTGTCGGCGGTCCCGTGTAGCCCATCTGATGATGTGGTAGAGTTGGCGAATTCAGTGCTGAAAGTGACGGGCTGGGCTGGGAACCCAAAGGTGGAGATGCGAGTGGTGAGGGTGAGCCTTGTTGATGCGGAGGTGGCGAAGAGTTTTCGTTGATGCGGGTTTCAAACGTGTCGTGACTTGATTGAGAGTTAAGGCGGGTATGCTGTGGGCGTTGGAAGCCACTGTGCCGGCGTTGATTCTGTCGAAGTGACGGTCGTTGAGGTTGTGGGGAGATGGGCGAAGTGGGCGTAGGGATGGTGTCATCAGAGCCTTTGCGGGCGTGGATCCCAGGGCGAATCGAAGCGCTGTCCTGAGGGGAGATGACATCGCTATCCATGGAGTTGTTCCTAAAAGAGAGAGGTCGGTGACGGGAATTACGATTAGACCCAGCCAGCTCGTGACGCATGTCCTGGGATTTAAGTTCTGGGACCAGACTGGGATCGCTGGTAGAGAGCTCCGAAGGTTCCGGTGTTGATAATCCAGAACGTATGATTCCCAGACTTGGTGATTCCAGCTCGGGCCTGAAAGGATCAGGGCTTGGGAGCTCTGCTCTTGATTGATCCAACCCCATCTCTGCTCTCGAAAGTCTCGTACCCTCAAGCTCGGCAGCTTCTGGTGGGGGAGTCTGGCGAACCTCATTGACATTAACAGAGGTACCCTTCTTCGGCCCGTGTTCGCTACTATCAGACAGCCGGCGCTTGCCGTAGGCCTCTTGAATACCTTTTGGTTCGACATTATCTGGAAGCTCGGCGTCACTTTTGCGTTCCTTGTCGGTCGCTGACTTCCGGTACTTCAACTTCCAAAAGCAGAATCCAGCGGCTGCTATCACTAAAACAACGATGCCTGCAACTATACCTGCGATGGCTCCTGTACCAATACCGTGGGAGGAGGTATGCGTAGTAGACTTCACCGGCGAAGAACTCCCTGAGGTGTCTGTGCCATTGCCGTTTGTATCTGTTGTGTTGTTGCCATTTATTGAAGTGGTTACAACAATATTCGAGGGTGCCCCCTCGGTATACTGAGCTTGTGATATGCTGAAAGCCTTTTGATCGTAATCTACGATGATGAAACTAATATACAATCAGCTGATATCTTGAAAGTCTTACAGGATCACGCACGCTTCCTGAAGAAGCACTCGACCAAGTGTGAACTGTGTTTCATCTTTGGCTCGGCGCAAAGGGAAATATCGGCTTTGCGACTTAACCAAAGGTGGACCAATCTCGAGGTCGAGGCTTGCGTAAGGCAACGTGATGTTAACGATAGGTCCTCCATCAGTATTAGCGGCAAGCGAGATGGTTAATTCCGCATTTTGTTTCAACAGAGCCTCGTGTTGCGTGTCATTGACGAGGTAGAGATTTGTAATGGGGTCGAACTCGATACCGAACGCCTGTTCAAAGGCATAACAAACTGATACTGGAAGCCAGAGGTGTGGTACCGTTGAGTCAACGAGTGCAAATATCGCCGAGGTCAGAACTTGAGATCCCGCCAGGGAGTTGCTGACGGAAATGCCCTGGATCGCCACGGTAAGCTGTCGTTCCAGCTGGGACGAGAAGTTGAACGAGACACCGTTCGGCATTGATCGTGAGGCGTCATAGCCCCCTATTGTAAGACTGCCCGGAGCATTATCTGTATAGGAATTAGCCATGACGATGATGACGACAATTGTGCCGCTCACTGTAGAATGCTCCAGCTGTATACCCATAGGATTGACTTTGAATTTGCCCCTGGTCTTTAAGGGATGTTATCAAGCTAGGTAAGGAGCTGCTAGAGTCTTCGAACGTGATTGGGCGTCCCGCCAACCCCAGAACACCCAGGTAAAAGTCCTTGGTGGCGATTCCGGCGATGACTATATGACTGGCATTCACATCGGCGTCGCTACTTGATTTCCATGTCAAGTTGTCCCACCCATATGCGCCATTGTCCGAGTTTGTCGTATACCCCAGGTTAACCTCCGAGACAAGAGCATAGGTATGCTTCAAGGTCCAAGTCGATGACTCTGCATAATTGAACAAGCCCCCCCGGGTATCGCTACAATTCTTCAGATCATCTTTCGTACATCCCTCAGTGAGTACGACCCATGTTTCAGGAACTTTCGTGGATGGAAGAAGTTCAAGAAGTTGAGGTGGAGTCCCGACGCCGAGGGCAAAAGTGCTCCAATTTCCGTCAAGACCACGACTATGAAGAGTAGCAAGATGAATCAGCTCTAGATATGATAAAATTGTTTTCACATATGTGCAAGGCTCACTTACAAGTTTCCACTAGGATTTACAACGATCGGCGCAGGCTCAGTATCAGATCTGACAGCCCTAATCGATAAGAAAAGAAGTAGAGTGAAGGAATATAGGAGCATGATGGACCGAATGAGAAGCGAATGAAAGAAGAATTACAAAAGCATTAGAACAGAAGATTGTATTCAAAGATCTCTACGAAAGAGCGCTGCAATAGTCGATGTCGACGATAAGATGGAGAGGCGGGCGCCGGGATTGACAAGAGGCTCATAAGACGGATTGGGGGCGTGAGACAGACGGTGAAGCTGATGAACTATCGTCGGCAATTGGAGAGAAAAGACCCTTCCAGCTCGCATGCTGAGCCCAAAGGTGTGCTACCGGTAGGCGGGCTCATGGCACAAAAAGCACGATGAGCTGCATCCCACCCTTGCAAGCCGAATCCTTCGAAAGCTCCGGCGATGATTCGGCGCATGCTCTTGCAGGTTTAGGTTCGTGAATGCACGCCCAGTAGCACAGCAAGGCTGTACTTCCACGAGATAGAGCTTTCTATTGATCATTTTATGCCAACGATCATTCGACCTACCTTCAGAACATTTTCTTCTCAGCTTGGAATCCTTGATGAGTATCCGTAGCTGTATGCTGAAGATTATTACAAATCATTATGAAGGAGGACAGAGGTGGTCCGAGTAGATGTTGGGATGGGTGAGAGTGGGATGAAGGAGCGGGGTAGGAGCGTGCCATAAGCGCTAGTAGATTAGCCATCTAGACGCTTATCGATTGCGGTCCTAGCGCTGCCTTAATACAACGACTAGCAGCAGCCAGCACGACTTCCTTCTGCACCTTATGAGCATTACGATTACTCTTCTCCACTCCTCACCATCCATCAGACAGGAAATGGCGCATCGATGTCCAATGAAACATCTTCTGGCCAACGGCACAAGGGCTGTTGCAGTAGTTCATCTGTTTCTCCGACTATTCATTCACTACTACCTCAGCCTTCGCCTTGGACCGCCGGCCAGCTTGGCTCGCTACCATCACGAAAGGAAGAGCTCCATGCTATTGACGGATTCGGAAGGCCTGAGCATAGTTCTGTGATCAGATCAACATAACCAATCATTTGTCCAACCACAAGCGGCCCGATAGCCAGCCATTTCCGATGACAGAGCGCCGTGAACGCCTCGTACTCTTTTCCTCCCGCCAGCTCCAAGCGGCCGGGGCGGTCAGGCCTGATGAGGTCTGGTGTACAGCGTCATCAGGAATGCGTCAGTCTTCAGCTAGAGAGCTATCAGTCTTCTAAGCTTGCCGACGGGTTCGCGTGCGTTCTCCGTATGTACCTGCTTTCCAAGCCCTCCACAATCCTTCAGTGCAGATCTATGCCTGCTGCAATACCGTAGGCCGATCCTAGTAGACCCATATAATACCTAGGCCGTTCCTCATAATGCTTCTTTCCTAGCATCGCATTGGTACCCATTGCAGCTTTACAAGCTTTCTCTGTAGTATTATATCTGCACACAATGCGTTCTCTACACTCGTTTATCGTGCCTCTCTTGAGCTTTCTGCTCGGAGTCGTAAATGGTGTTCCACAGGGTAATGCTGCTTCAGCTGCTTCTCTACGCTGATTACCTTATGAGTACTGACCTTTTGAATAGCTACAGCGCCACCCGCGCTCCTCGCAACAACTGCCGCAGCACTGCTCTCGTCTTCTGCACCTGCAGCACAAACTTGCGGTGGTTGTTTCATTGTGGCTCAGGTCGACGGCATCGTCTGGTACGAAGGAGTGTTCGTCAATAATGCCGCGACGGCCGTAGTATCCATCGGAGGCGGCAATGGAACTCGCACCACGCGAACATCCATCAACTACAATGAGGGAGCTTTCACCTTTAACCCTGCAGCGGGTACTGCCGCATTTGGGACCACTCCATTAGCAGTGACAAACGTAGGATATGACTCAGAAACCGTAATTGGAGGCGCAACTTTGTGGGTTTCATCCTGATGCTTCCTTATCCGGTAGATGACTGATAGGGAGTTTTGCAGGACATCGCCTACTGCATACAATCTCTTCAGAGGTTATACACTTACCTCTCAACAACAAGTAAACGGCGTCTGCCAGACCACTTCATTTGTGAAGGAACTTCCAACCGCATTTACTGAGACGCTCCCCACGGGCAATGGCCAAGTCACTTTGGATCTAGCTGGAGAACAGGCATTCATCTCATTCATTGGCTTCTCGACTTGCCAGGGTGGGGGCGCCAATGTTGGGGGAACCGTACTGGCGCAGGTCACGAATCTTACATCAACGACGACCATGTTATTTCCCACCGTCGCATTGTCCGGGGTGATGACAACCCTTGCTGCTACAACCAACCCCGCGACGAGACTTCCACTACGGACGACGACAATCGAAGACGTATTGACAACATTGACTGCAACATTGAGCGGGTCTTCGACTATTACTTCTGCCCCAGCCTTGATCTCGGCCAGTGCGCCAGAAATTGTCATCGGAAACACGACCATAACACCATCAAACAATCCGATCGGATTACCGCTTGGTAACCCTAATATCACCGTTTTCCCTGCGCCTACAGGTACCGGTGGGGTCATTGGCGGAGGTGGTAATGGATCAATACCATTCACAGGCGATGCGCCTGCATGGGCAGCTAGTACTTCGATTTGGGGAAGCACGCTCCTGGTATTTCTCATGGCTATTGGTTGGTTCTTGTAAATATTGGGTGTTGGGACTATTGGGAGATTAGAGACGCTTTGATATCCAGCCTAGGTATGGCGCTACGAGTAATGGTAATGAATGTCAATTTTTGTTACTATAACAAAATCTCAAGTCCGTGGGTTATGGATGGTCGCAATCCAGCGGCCTCTACCAAGGTCCCATGGGCGGCCATCTTCTCCATCCATCCGATTTCCTGGTGATGCCTGGAACCGTTGTTCCCGTCTTCCCTTCCTTCCCTCCCTCCCGTTGTGCGCAAGACTAGGGGACGAACGAATCAATGAAGCCACGCAGCGAACGCATTTTCGTCGTCGCAGCCAACAACGTTCGCGCATGGACCCACGTAGCCAAAACCCCAATTCCCCAAACCATGGGTCGAAGGAAACGATCGTCGCAAAACATTTCCCCGCTTTGCTCATCTGGCGTTACACGGAAGTACCGACTTCCATGCAGCAGAGCCTCAGTGGTACGGGCTGGATTCTTGATCGACGCAAGCCATCCTTGGTACTTGCATGCAAGAGGGGGTAGGCATTGGCTCGGGATCCACACACACTGAGGTCAGTGGCTCGCATCATGGTGTGCAGCCTGCATCATCGGCTTTTATTCCAATGAATCATTGCGGATTGGGATGTGGATTTGTGTGTGGAAGGTGACCATGCGCGGGGATGTGAACTGCATATGGTTAGCAAAGTATTCCATATGTGAGAAGTTGGGGCCTACGAAAAGGGAGAGGTGCAGGGGATATTTTGCATTTTGGGCATTTGCATTTGTGCTTTCGTGGTGACACAGCTTTGAGCAGGTTGGATTTGGAAACAACGGAATGAGGGTGATTGGATATGGTAATGGGGGACTTCCCAGCGCAATGGAAACGTCAATTGTTCATGCATTTTGGGCTGCATATGAGCTGTGGTTGTTTCATGGTAGAAGAGTGGCGAAAACATCACGGCGAACTGTGGGTTTAGTTTCTGCGTCTGACTACAACCGCAGGAGCAGATATTTCGTAGTGTTGATGTACTCTCTCTCAAGGTACACAGAAGTGGCTGAAGGTTTGGGTAAATTTCTTTATGCAGAAACTGTAATCTAGACCGCCAGAAGATCGATTCTCTCTGCGCAGGGAAGACATACGGAGTGTGGGTAAGACTACAAGCTCCGTATGGACATCTCCTATTACGAAGATGAGAAGATATCATTGTCAATTGTATCAAGAGCCAAAAGTTTCAAGTAGCCCCTCGAAAAGTTGAACAACTGGGTAGTCTGTAACAGTTTTTCTCAGTCTCACCGATTCATTATTTCATACAATTAAAGCCGGGCTTGGACCCCAGCGAAAAAACTAAATAGGAAGGGCTGCATTGCCACACGGTCATCGCAGAAATTGCTACAGAAATCACGCATGACATCTCTCGACTGCTCTAAATAAGGGAGATACTTCATTAATTCTTACCATCTGGAGTGTTCACATACGAGTTTTGGTATGCTTTGGCCGGAAGTCGTTGTATCGCTTTCACCTCTATTCCCTTTTTTTGCTACTGATGGCCGGGTTCATATCCGCGGCATGAAGGTAAGCTGGGGTCATCAAGCTTGTGGCCGACGGGCATTTCGAGCTTCTTCAAGCAGCTTCCATCGACACCACTCCAGCCGGCGACGGTACTCTGGAAGGTGGTTAGGACCCTGATATGCATCAAAGGCTCTCCAAGGCGTCTCATCTGTATACATGTCCCCACGATTTTCGTCCAAAACCATGAAAGTGAACACGGACCGATTCGCGTCAGCCTGCAAGTATTCGACGAGTTTATCATACCGTTTTAGAATAACTTTCGGTAGCCGTCGGAGTCTTAATCTGCCAAGCTCGAACTTAGATTGGAGAGTAAAGTGGAAGACAGTTCCAAAGCTCAGAAACTCTTCAGCTACCGAACCAGATCCGTACAGGTATTCCTCAGTTCTGAATGTGAGTGGGATTTCAGTTAGAGAGACCCCGATCTCAACATAGGCCAGGATATCGCTGCAAAGATTGTCCCATAGCTTTTCAGCACGTCGTATTTTGCGAATATCATCATGCTTGAAAACGCCGAGATTGCCCAGACTGTGGCCTGCAAGGAGATCAATCCAACGATCGAGCTCATGATTAGGTGCTGTCGGTAAGTCAAGAAAAGACGTCGTGCAAAACGGGCAGTACGATTTGCCAGTACCATCGTCGATTTGTTTCAAGATCCAGGTCATGAAGCAAGAAACGCCAACAATATGTCCGCAAGGTAGCTTAGCTGGCTTTTCGGTACCATTTGGGCCAAGGGAGTCGTCATGACAAATCGCACATTTCTGGTCCTCGAGCTCCGCAGTATCCGGAAAGGTACAGGTCGAAAGAACTTGGTTGACGAGCTCCGCACACTGCTCGTTCTCTAGCATCTTAGTGGTTTTCAATATTTTGATACTGTTTTCGGGATTTGCCCAAATTCTTTATCCAATAATGGTAGGTGGTGCGAATGAAGAAAGCTTGGTGCTTAGAAGCTGCTGTAGGACGGTGCATTTGGAAAACAGATATATAGCTGTCTAGCTTGGTCTGCTGAATAGACTCTAAGGCTTTGTTTACTGGCACCGAGAGATCCAGAATTCTTTATCCTAGACAAAGCCCCTGCGCAGAGGTCAATGCGATTCATTATCGAGTAGAGAGCTCGCCAAATGGTATGACAAAGAGTCTCGAAGACAACAAAGGCTTTGACAGGTTCCAGCGATGATCCCGTCATCACCGATGACCAGGTTTCTGGATGTGAAAATCGAAATGACCCAGAAGCCACGGTCCGCTGGAGGAACTCCTTGTCGGTACCATATGTTTTCTTGCAAGCCAGCTCCTAAAGCGCTCCGCAGCACAACGCTTTCAGAACCCTTCATGGATATCAGCGTGGGCTTGATATCTCGTGCATCCCTGTCCATTAGATCCCATCAACGTCAAAAGCTATGGGTCACAATACCGGTACACCGACTTACCCAAATATTATAGTATTGTTAGAAAAAAGGCGATTTGTGACTAAGGCTTCGCTGGCGATCTGGTCAAGGGCCTCTCTTGAGTCAGTGTTCAAAGTCTCCTATTTCATGCGACAATTTGTTTGTGCGAGATTTTTGAACCCAGCGACCAGTTTTGTGACCTCAGCTATGACAATCCTCTGAACCTGAGAGTAACAGTTTTCCCGTCATGGAACCAGATTGTGAGAAGACACGACACATCATACACGTCAAGTGTGAATGTACCTGCTACTGTGTCAACGATGATGTATCAAGCTTTGTCAATCAGACGACTCATATATGGCTAGCTGTCAAGGGTGACGTGCACATATAGATATACTCCTTTCCTAGTGGACTCTCCATACATCCTTTACTATCAACTCAGTACGATCCGTCCTTGTCGTCAAATACTGATTAATCATCTCAAACTCCCCCATTCCTATCTTCGACCATGAGTGTAAACTGGGATTGCTGCCATTGTCACTGGATCACCTCGTACCAGTCTACGAAACAACGATGTGACGCGTGCAGTCACCTTTTCTGCGAACACTGCGAGTTTCTCACCACTTATCGACGTAACGAAACAGCGTCGGGGGTTCGCCGCCGTGACATAGAAGACGAAGAAGATTGTTGTGATGATTTCGGCATGGGTGGTTTCGAGAAGGCGGCGGATTGGTTCGATCAGAAGAGTTCGGAAGACGAACTACACGATTTTGGCCTGCGCTAAGGTTTTTCCTTTTGTTTTTATTTTTGTTATTGTCCTTTTTTTGGAACAATGTGCGTTTGTGAGATGGCCGGCTTGCGTGCTCCGGAGGCGTGACTGATTGAAATGCAAATTGCAAGATTGGATTAGGAAGAGATCGTGAGAGTACTTGAGCAATTTGATGCAGACTCTTTCAAAGGCATCGATTCATGCGCGGAGAAAACCCCCAAGCGAATAGGAACCATAGTGACTGATGACGTAGCTGTATCGACATGGGCCCTTCATTTATGAAAGACGTTACGATGTATATGGTATGACCTCGACCAACCATATACCGGAGACGCCTCGCCATGCTTCATGCCAAATAGAAAGATGCAAGATATAACACCGCCTAGAACTTTGCCGCTAAAAGAAGTCCGTACCCTACCGTGATGATGACAAGAAATGCAATGATGCTACTTGGGATGCCCCTTGTAAGGAAATGGGAAACGCGGAGGTAACGCTTCCCTGTGTCGCCGTCCTCCATCATTATTGCCGCTACACAAAAGTGGTTAGTGATTCGCGACATAAAAGAGATGCAATGCTGATGAATCCAATGACTTACTCATGTTAGGAAAGCCGCTTGTCGGCAGACCAGCAGCGGCAGAACATATCAAAACACTGGCCATGACGAGCAGATTTGGATGTGGATCTGGCATGCCAGCACCCACTTGATGCACCAACGGGAGAATGATAAGTGCTGAGACGGTATGACTAATGAACGTAGCGACCACCAGGATGAGGCTGCTGAAGACCACAAGTACAGCATACAAGCTATATCCCTCAACTCTATCCGTGATTGCCCCGGCAATGGTGTGCAATAATCCCGATGAAGAGACGGCTTTGCCCAATGAAAGACCCCCGGCGGCCAAGATAACAATGGTCCAGAGGAAGTTATTGAAGTCTTCTTTAGTCAGGATGCCGGAGCCGAAGAAAGCTACCATTGGTATGATAGCGATGACTCCCATGTCCCCGAAAATCGAATCTAGTTGATGGCTGACGCACCACAAGACAATAGTAAGTAGTGTGATGCCGCTGATGAAATACTGAACTCCACTGAACTTGTCTTTCATCGGCCTTATCGGTGAGATTGTAATGCCTTTCCCTGGCTGAAATGTGGCGAGTAAGAAAAGCCATATTAGTATTATGGTGAGACTGCATACAGGAAGCGCGACGACAAACCAAGCGCCCCAGCTTGGTTGTGGGGACATATTTTGAAGAGCGATTATATTTTGAGGAGATGCAATAGGTGATGCCGCTCCGCCGATATTTGATGCAAGTGCAATACCAAGGATCAAAGCCTTGGTGAAATTCGAATCGGAGGGGAGAGTCCGTAATAGTGGTTGAATGATCGAAAAACATAACACAGGCGCCGCCACATTACTAATCCACATGCTCGCAATCATAGCTACGAACATGTTCGTGACTAGGACTGTCCGAGGTTTTGTTCCGGCCTTGCTGAGGACAAAGGTTGCCATGAGTTTCGCAATGCTGTATTTGGAGAGCGCCGCTGCTATGGTGAAGCCTCCCAGGAGCAGCATGATTACGGGAGTCCACATGGAAGCGAAGACATACTTGGTAGCCTCTGGAGGATCTAGCCTGTGATGGGGCTTGTTGTCTGAACGCACAATTCTGAGAATGACCACTAAGAATGGAACAAGAAGCGAAGTTACAAAGAGAGGAATGACCTAGATCTTATCAGCGTGTAAGGTGCGTAGTACAAGGGGTCGAACGTACCTCTGTCGCCCACAACAGGCTCACAAATACAAGAAGAGCAAGACAATGTTGTTGCTCTGGCTTCTCCATGATGGGTACAACCAGAAGAACAACGAAGATAGCTAGAATAGCCAGAAGAATGAAGAAGCCTGAATTGAGCAGCCAATTGGGGCAACTGACTCGACCGACAGGCGTCACGACCTCTTTAGTAGCGAAATCGTCTGGTTCATCGCCTTGCAATCGGGCATTCGCTGGATCGTGATCACCACCTAGCAGTGTCCGGCGTATGCCCATGTTGGCAGCTTGCGCTTTACGCTCGATGCCAATCATTTCACGCCAAACGGTGTTCCGTTCCCAGACGACATGCTCCCTTAGGTGTAGCCGTAATTCTCGCTTGGCCATCTCAACATCTCCTTGAGTGATCACATCTGCGTATAATCTCTCGACATTTTGTACGTGGTCATCTAGTTGATGCATGGTTGTAGAGCGGAATGGGTACGCAGGGTTGACGAAATCTTTGAGATATGTGGATTTGAGGTTACGGTTGAGAATCTTGTCGAACTTTTTCAGGGCTTTAGTAAAACCCGTTTTGTTCAATTGGATGAAAGATTTCAGTTCGCAGAGTGAGACATAGAGACTGATGGTCCGCTTTTTCAGAGTGACACTGGAAGCGAACAGACTCGTGAAAGCTTGTTCGCTGTAATCCTCAAACGCTTGACTCTGGCGCCGCCTGGACGGTGGTAGTTCTCGTGAACTTCTGAGGTCATCGATGCTTTGGCCCGCATTCGCATCCCATGTCTTACTTCGTGCGCTTCCAGTCATGGAGCGCTTGAGCTGAGTAGTATCATCATCCTCACTGTCGCCGTCCTCTTCAGGATCTTCCATAGATGGGCTAAGGTTGCTCCTCCGATCTCGGCCGAGATTATAATTTTTAAAAAGGCTCATGTGTCTCGTTTTCCCTCCCCTGCCCAAACCTCGAGCGCCGGCCTCAGCCTGGTCGTGATCCAGAGCATTGGTATCTGCCTCGAAGTTCTCTTCATCTTTGTTCAACTCAGTGACTTCGCCATAAATCTCCAATTCTTTCAACTGATAGAAGGAACAGATTTTCTCCAGTTCCGAGTCGAGGGCACGCCGAAAGACAGGATCAGGGTCTTCATCATTGCCGAGAAGCGGTGAAGCTTCAGCATCGGGAGGAGCTGTACCTTGCGCTTGGTGAATAGCTTTTTCGAGAGTATAGATTCTAGGCAGCAAGGGCAAGTCAGCCCTCCTCTTTTGGATATTGCTCGCTGGATGTGTGGGCAATCTCACAATTTCTTGAGGTTGCTATAGTTGATATAGTGGCTACTCCAATCGGGGACAGCGTTGAATTGAATGCTATGGGAGAACTTCATCTCCCTTCGCAGAAAAGACTGAGGAAGCTTGCGCCCCGATTCTTGACGAAGGCAGCAATGCCGGTCGCTGTCCGCTACTTCTCTGGCCTGGATCTTCAGAGGAGAAAGCTCCTCGAGCTGGATTGAAGATCCGAGCTGCTTCAAATATGCAGACGAGGATGCAGTGGGGATCATCTGCAGCCCGACAGCGTGGGGTCCGAGACGAAATATGATTGGTCGAGGAGAGGCATTCAGCCAAAGGATCAGCTGCTGGGATTTTATCCTTGTCTGCCGCTAGTAGCGCTGTCATATCATGAGTTTGGTTCTAGACGTATCGAGCTCCAGTGTCTTCAGCCAGAATGTAAAATTGTGGTAAATGATTCAGATTATGGTCCAGGTAGGACGAATCGGAATGTCCTGCTGTACGACAAACATCTCAAAGCCAAGTCCAGACGGCGATTGCCAGGTCGATTATTACCGTGCGATTGATCACATTATTATTGTCTGCGACAAAAGTCTCCGCCGAAGAGACTTCTCAAGCTTATCAGAATCAAAAATGCGCTGTAATTGCCTAGTTACTGTCGATGTAAAGAAACCAATTTCTCCCCAAGTAAAGCAGCTGCTCCTGAACAATGGTATGACCGGAATTTTAAAAGGTGATGCTTTCAGGTCATTCCATGACCTGTCATGATTGTCCCCTCGAGGTGCTTGCTCTAGCAAATCCTGTCTGTAGCAAACTTTGCTTGATGAAATTTGTATTTATTGTGCTGCATTTCTCTTATTTGATTTGAGCACAAGTGAACATCTACGTTGCAGACCTCCAACCTCCGTGTGAAGGAGAGTCAATATTCGTTAGACTCATTCTCCCTTATATGAACATCTTTCTTCCTCCAATGGTTTTCATGAGTAATTATTGTTTTTGCTATAAATTGGATTTTTCACATCGAAGGACCAAGTTCTGCTTTCT
Organism: Opeltia flavorubescens; assembly: GCA_000442125.1. Taxonomy (NCBI): domain Eukaryota; kingdom Fungi; phylum Ascomycota; class Lecanoromycetes; order Teloschistales; family Teloschistaceae; genus Opeltia; species Opeltia flavorubescens. The sequence goes on along the minus strand of KE546966.1, from coordinate 1,204,848 downwards.
CAGTATGATCAACTTCAAATATTATATGAATGCCTGTGCAATAATCCAAAAGCTATAACCACCTATCTTAATCAAGGGTCCCCTTTCGAAAATTCTCTAATTTTCAAACCTTCATCTTACGAACTTCATCTACTCTGCGATGTCATTCACCAACTTCCACTTTTCCCGCCGCCTCTCCTCTACCGTCCCCACAAAGCCTTCAACCCAAGATCCACAAACCAACAACGGGGTACAGGACCACGCAAGAAACACCTTTGAGCTCATAGACATCAAACCAGCAGCACCGTCGCCTTATGAACCTCAAACACCCTCCCCACTTCTTACATCCGCGCCAGACTCACCCCCTTACTTCCCGTTCGCCCGCTCCCTATCTTCCTCCTCTTTCAGCGACCTCGAGTGCACGGTGAAGCGCATCCCAGCACCCCTCGTCCCTCTTCCGGCAAAACCATCATCAATACCGTCGTCGGTAACTCACACCAAAGCCATAGCAATGCCTCGCAACACTACCACCGCTTCCTCAAACATAAAATCAGCCCCTGTGACTGTGACAGCGATGGATACGGCATCATTGACTCCCTTTTCTTCTCATGCTGCCAGCTATGTCAGCTATGATGGTACAGTCGATTGGGAACCCTTTTATGAAGAGGAGGTGGAGGACTATGATGAGGACTTCGACGATATGCCGCCTGGATTCCCATACAAAGACTGGCGTGGCTTTGCATTGTTGGCATGGGAGTACTTGAAAGTTCTGCAGGGGCTGCTGCTCGGGTTTATGGAGCAGGATTGTCGATGGGGAGGGGCAAGGCATACCATATGAAGCAACCAACGGTGTTGATGATGCATGCAAATCCAGCGATGCAACGCTTGTAACGCAAGATAAAGGATGGTTGCATATAGGGGTTTTCGAAAGCAAAGCTTGCTCGATGATGGGGAAGACGGGAGATCTGTTCACCACTCATGCATACTCACGAAATATGGCAGAGGCGGCTTGAATTTGCGAACGAGAAAAGATATTCAGCTTCTCGGTAATCAATTTGCCTATAAATAAGAGACTTTATACCTGATCAACAACACACTACATGCTCCTTTCTCTTCGCAAATAAAATGCGCCGCGCTGTCATACTCCATTATAGCTTGCTGATTTCTCCATTCACTTTCCCCATAGTAGACATTCAGTTTCTATTGCAGGTCAGTATAATGCCCCAACCTGTTGGATACCAAGGCGGGAAAGTAAAACTTACAGTAATCCAATCGTCAAATCACCATGGATCTTCGCTTTCAATTGGATCTCCACATCCAAATTCAACTCCAGCCTCAACCTCAATTGCTCCCCTTTCCCTTCGTCCTCTTTTCCTTCATCCTTCTTCCCACCCCCAGTTAACCCGCCCAAGGTTTTCCCCACCTGATCCGTAGCTCCCCCTACCGCCTCTCCAGCTTTATCTGTTACACCGCCAGCGGTTTGCTGCACCATGTCCGTCGCGCCGCCCACAGTTTCACCAACCTCATCAAGTTGGTCTAGGGGTCCGCCGCTTCCTCCGCCCTTGGTCTGAGGTGGAGCTTCCTTCGTCGGCTTGCCGCGCTTACGATTCCGGTTACGACGACCTCCAGTGCCTGCTTCGCTTAGATCGCTGCGTGCAATACTTTCCGTGTCGCTATCCTGAGCTCGGCTGCGGCCGCGGCCACGGCTTGGACGACGTTTGGATTGGTTACGAGATTGCGGCGTGGAAGGCGGAGGTTGTGATTGTTCCTTCTTTTGGGGGGGTGGTGCACTGTCTCCGTTGCTGTCCGTAATTTGCTGCTGCTCCTTTTGCGGTGTTTGCTGCTGAGAATTCTTTTTCTGACCTAGTTTGGGCGGGGTACGTTTGGTTGACTGAGTCGTTTTCTGCGAACCTTGCGCGTTGAGGCCGCCAGATGCTGCAGCGGAACCGGAAGCATTGGCGCCGGCGGAGGCTTGGGTCTCGTCAGTTCGACTTTGCTCTTCTGACATAACGCTGCTGGAGTGTGTTCACAGCTTTCGATCGCAGACAGATGATAAGGAGTGTAGTATGTTGCACGGCGAAATGGGTAGGATGAGAACCTGGCAACAAGAGAGGATGTCAAATTGTAGGCCACGAGCGTCTAACAAGAAATCCGATGGCTTGTTCATGGCCAAAGGCACCAGACAGCCATCCTATGACGCCAGTAGCTCCGTCAAGTCCTGATTCCAGCCTCCTCGCGTAGAACTCCCATGCCTGGGGGGCCTGGTATCATGCAGGGCCCGTGTGGCTGGGTCTCGCTGAGGGTGGGGAAGTTCCAAGTTTTTGCCGCCGGATGCTGTTGGCCGGAAGACAGGAGTGGAGACCGTGCCCGAAGCCACAATGAGAAAGACGAGGTCTGCTTCGTACTTGTTAATTGTAATGAAGTAGTCGTCTTTCATCATGACTGAGGCTAGAAATCAGAAGCTGGAAGAGCGTTAGATATTGTGCTCATGTAACCATACATCCTGAGCGTTGACACTCGTGCTCACCTGGAACACACGAGACAGGAGGGATCCGCCTGGATAGCGGTCGGAAACGGGCAAGTCAAACCGAACCAGAAAAGCACCCCTGTCCGATGATGCGTTCCATCTCAAGCTTGTATTTTGCGTGGCTTTGGTACGGTGGATTCTCACTGACCGCCGTCCCTGCCTCCTCGGCAGCCTACCAATCTCAATCCACCTCCTGTCGACATCGTAGGGTTCTTCTTTGTTGATTCACTTGACCATTATTGCCAATAGACTCAAGAAATCAGCCCAAACATCTTCTGCGTCCAGTTGTCTCCCAGTATAATTGTCTGCCATGTCGTCTTCAGAGGCTACTCCTCAGAAGACCAAGCAAGCTTACCAGTCCGACACCGATACCTCAGATCCTGGATATCGATCGCGTTCGCAGTCCCGTCGGAGTCGCCGCAGGAAGCAACAGAGTCAACAGAAGCAACAACAGCAGAAGCAGGCTCTGCCCTCAGTGGAAGAGCAAGAAGGAGAGGCACAAGCCGGTGCCATGCAGCCATTTAACCACATTGGCCCCGACGAAACCTCGATGGATGGTCCTGTCACATATGCTCGTGCGCAAAGAGGCGAGATTCCAAAAAGGCCCGGGAATCCAAAGCAAGAGCTGAAGACAGGCCCAAACGAAGGTGGCGGGGAAGGGAGTAAGATGATGGATCAAGACGGACTGAAACTGAGATTGGAATTGAATCTCGACGTGGAGATAGAATTGAAAGCCAGTATACGTGGTGATATCACGTTGGCTTTATTGTAAGTTCATTCGATTGTATCCTGCTTGGGGAGAGCTAAGGTTGATTGACAGGGCTTAGGAATTGATGCACAAGCGTATCATTTGTATCAATTGAAATTTGGATGAATGGATCATGAACGTATATCGACTTTAGTATCAATGTAGATTTGGGGCAGCTGCGATCTACAACAATGTTTGCGGGATTATTTCTCATGACTGACTTTACTGGCTACGGCACGATAGGCTTCTCGAAAGTCGTGGAAGGTACAACGTACTCCTAGGATGGTATTCTTCTGCCTCAAAGTCGAGATACCTGAAAGTATTACATATACCATCTTTGTCATAGTCCGATCCCCTTCAAACGCCTTGAAGGTCGTTAAGGCCATAGAAAGCAATTTCCTCCACCTTGTTTTCCTATTCCTACGCATACTCCCAATCGTCGAATGCAATCAGTGACGCGCCTCCAACGTTCTGTTGCCAGGCTAGTATTTCTCCCGCCCCCTTCTTTCTCCTTTTCCAAACCATAATTTATGGCCCCGTAAATCCAGGTCGCGCTACACTCGGCCTTTCCTGCCTCGGCGGCATCCCCGTACCCTCGGGCATGTATGCACTTGAAGAGCGGCAATGCTTTGAAGACTTGGGATGCACTTGGTGTAGCGTACCATTGCGGACCTCCCATATCTCCGTGACATGGTGAGAGCCGTATTTGACTTTTATTTCGACGCGGGGACGACCATTCATGGTGTACTGGTAGTCAGTGACTTCGAGATGTTTAGGTGAATGACCCGGATTAGGTAAGACAGTGGAATTGGCAGGATTGGTATAATTTGCGTAGGAGCCGGCACCATTGATATTCCCATCCGAGTCCGTCGTTGTATCATTGCTGGTGCCTGCGCCTGCATTGACTTCGCCAGGCTGAGGTTGTATAGCAGGACCATGACCTGTACGAGGTACTCCAGTCCCCAGAGGAGGTAGGACCCCTAGGGTCGAAATAATAGAGCTGCTAGTTGTTGGCGTGACTTCTTCCTGCCTGGCATAAAGTCTACCTTCTATCCCTCCTTTGTCGCCGGTAGCATGCTGTTGGTTGGCGATACGAAAGAAGCTAGCAATAGTGAAGTGCAGAAGAAGAGAAACGAAAATGGTCCGGATGAGTTTCATAGTTCGAGAGGATCAAGGCATGCAATTTAAAAGACTCAAACCCCAAAAATGAATAGAGAGATCTAAATTCTGTTGAATACGCAGAAACAAACCCAAATCTGGCGCATCGAGTTTCATATAGCTACTCCAGTGGAGCTCGAAACTTTCACCTTCCATCGGCTACTACTCAATGTGAGTTGTTCCCGCATGCTGTAAATCTCAGCCTGTAGACAATACTTGCCTCGGGCTTCGGAGGATTGCGTGGCGAGGTGGATGCGCAATATCCGCAGTGTAAGCGATAGAAGCGACACCAAGCTTTTGTCAAGCTTCGAGGACGAGCGGGTGGCGGACTGTCCGTAAAAGCAAGTACCTTGCATACTCTGAAATACGAAATAGATTCTGAGGGCGCTCTTCGCTAACACCGTGTCGGGAGAAATTGTCAACCGGTGGAGGGGTTGACCGAACAAGAAATTCCACCAAGGTTAAGAAGCCTCAAGGTAGCAAATAGTAGTATATATAAGTTCCCGATAAAATCACAAACGAACGGCGCTTTGTTTCGTATCCTGCGAGACAGGAACAATAACCGCATGAGGCATAAGTCTCCGAAATTTGGAGCCGCACGAGTGCCATGATTTTTGGCAAACACATCAACTGACACTTCAAAAGAGAAAGTTGCTAGAATTTGAACTTCTAGTTGAGGAGGTTTCGAATCGTTCAAAGAATAGACGTTAACAAGAAAGAACATCCGAATGAAATTGGCGAGCTGTCGTCAGTGTGCAGATTGCCGAGGCTTCTCAGAAAGAAGACCGCGAATTCAACAAATTCGAATTGAAGACACCGATTAAAAACCTTATCAACGCCGTTTTCTCAGGAGCCTACGAGAATTGGAAATCGAGTGTGTGCTCTGATTCTTTCGTCAGCATGGATCAATCCGCCAAAGACGAGGCTGCAAAAGAACGGATCATCAAGCATATGAACGCTGATCATCAAGGTTGAATTATCGCCCTCTTGGTCCAACTCGATCTCTAATCGAGTGACAGACTCATTGGTTCGGTATCTTGAGCATTTTTGTCACCTGTCATCATTCTCTGCACGACACGCAAAGCTGGAAAATGTCACATTTGATTCCCTCTCCATTTCATCAAGCACGGGCAAAGTGCAACTTGTCCCTATACAGCCTGCCATGACGACATGGTCCGAAGCCAGGACCAGATTCGCCGAAATCGATGCGCAAGCCGTCGCAGGCCTAGGAAGGTCGTCCATCACTGTCAAGCGCTACGAAAGGCCACGAGGCTTCATGGCTGTCGTTTTCGTCGCTTGCTGTCTAACTTACATTGTCTTTCCGCAAAGGTCCAACTTTCAAGCTGGGTCACTGCTCTACGATATCATGCTATACCGCGTGGATAAGTTCGCAAAATTTTGCTATTATGTTCAGCCTTTTATCATGTCTTTGTCGTTGTTACATGTGACAGAAGCGATATGGATGGCACGAGGCCGTTTGAGGAAACACAGTGTTCCCACGTTCAGTCGATTGTGGTGGCAATGGTTTCTGAGCAATGCTGTCGAAGGTGTAGGCGCATTCATCAGGTTTGATAGGATAGTCGACGCGGAAAGGGCGAAGAAAGCTAATGCAAAGCATTGAGACGGCAATATACCGCTCAAGCAGACTCCTGGTTGACTTATTTCTCCACCATTGTGTTGATATATAGATCGGGAAAGCTTTGTGCCCTTCTCATGAATGAGTTGATGATTTGCAACGACAACGAGCTGCTGTAAACATTGGGCGGCAGCGCGTTAAGCGCGTCTAGGGAATTTATCAATCATGAAACAGATAATGAAGAGGTGCTCAAATTCTTCGTTTACTTGAGTACCTCAATAGTTATGGTTCGGGAAATCCAGCAGATGATCCGTACATCACGAAGTCTTAAGCTGAAGTGCACGAATAAAGAAATTCCAAGATCATGCTGGAGAGCAGCTTCGACCCACTGTACCGGTAGCCAAAATATATCCTCCTTTCTTCCTGACCAAGGATCGTCCTATTCTTCCTCCGCAGCAAGATCAACTCGTCCTACCAAATTTAGATCGCAATACGCACACTATTCTCCATCACAAACTGGTGTTCAACGAATTAGTGGATCGTATTCGAAACGACCAGTGAACCAACATGATCCCATCTTGACGTCTGGAAAAGTAGACCAGAGGAGTGCCAATATAGGCTCGTTTCAAGACATTTACCTTGCACCAACAACAAGACCTGCGAAACCTCCACATTGTGAAGATAAAATACTGGTCGAGCCGCGAAATCGATTCCTTTCTCAAGCGACATCCACCATACCATACCTGAACCTGACATTAAGATCTCACCCACGAGAAAAACCTCCAAACCCAGCACAGCACAAGCGATGCCACTTCTCCACCTCAACTACCTTCCTAGATCCCATAACTTCTCCCTCCCCAGAACCAATAGACATAGATCAATACCATCGGTTCGCAGACACCTACATCGATAATCTAGTCACTAAACTCGAAGCAATCCAGGAAGAAAGAGATGAGGTCGATTGCGAATATACGGTTCGTACTTTCTTCCCCGCTTCTATTGTGCCATGAAATCTCGATGAATTGTAACACGAGCTTATTCGCTGCCCCACAGGCCGGCGTTCTCACCCTCGCTTTTCCCCCTGTCGGAACCTACGTTCTGAATAAACAACCACCGAACCGGCAAATCTGGCTTTCATCTCCGATATCGGGGCCCAAGAGGTACGATTACGTTGCTATTAATCCGGCGGAAACCGATAGAGATTCATCGGGGGGAAATGGCGCTTCGACAGGCGGAGCTGGTATTGATGGTCGGGAGAAGAGAGGAACCTGGGTGTATCTTAGGGATGGGAGTACGTTGAGTGAGGTGTTGAGGGAGGAGCTGGGAGTTGATCCTGACGACTATGATGTTTGATAAACGATGGCGAGAAGAGGGGAATGGAGGAGAAATGAATGGCTAATCAAGCGCTGAGAAGCCTTCTTGTTGAAAAGTTAGCTGCCACGTAACAAAGCGTCGCAGGCATTCGTGCACAAATTGAGGGCCTTGCTTAGTAAAGGGCTCATGTGCAGGAGATGCCTGCTTCATATATACTTTGAAATCGAGGTCGAATCATCTCTACATCGCGAACTCCTTATCATACTACACCTTGACACAAACCACCAACCAATCATGTCTCTATCAAATCTCCCTCCCCATTCTGCTCTCCATTAGTCTGTTTCCCCTCTCCTTCACCGTCTGCTTCCTCTCCATCTCTCGTATCCTTATTCCCCCTCCCCTTCTTCCCTGCCCTTTGGTAAAACTCATCCAGCACCTTCTTCGGAATCCGATTCAGGAGCTCTTTAGGATAGATACGTAACAAACTCCAGGCCAAATCTATAGATTCGTAGATGGTTCGGGACTCGTATGCGGACTGTGAGATGAAGGTGCGCTCGAACTTGTCGAGGAACTCGAGGGAGAGTTTGTCTTCGGATGAGAGCGCTTCCTCACCAACGACAGCTTTCATAGAGGCTGTAGGATTGTGTAACGTTAGTCAGAAACTACTCATCAAGGAGAGGGATTTAGCGCAGAAGGTGACAGGGCGTCTTACCGGCGTCTCGACCAATAGCGTACTTAGCATACAGCTGGTTCGAAACATCACCATGATCTTTCCGAGTGTGCCCTTCGCCGATAGCAGATTTCATGAGACGAGAAAGAGAGGGTAGGACATTAATGGGTGGGTAGATGCCTTTATTGTAGAGTTGACGATCGACGAAGATTTGACCCTCCGTAATGTAGCCTGTCAAGTCAGGAATTGGATGTGTGATATCTATTTTTCTGGCGCATTAGCAACGTTTGAGGGCGAAGTCTTGGGGCATCTACCGTCATTAGGCATGGTAAGAATTGGAATCTGAGTGATGGATCCATTGCGCCCCTCCACACGACCAGCACGTTCGTAGATGGTTGAAAGATCTGTATACATATAACCTGGATAACCTCTTCGGCCTGGCACTTCTTCTCTGGCAGCTGAGACCTCCCGCAAAGCATCGCAGTATGCTGTTAAATCCGTGAGAATAACCAGAACGTGCTTCTCTAGTTGATACGCGAAATATTCGGCGGTGGTAAGAGCAAGACGAGGGGTAATAATGCGTTCAATAGTTGGGTCGTTGGCCAAGTTAAGGAAAAGGGTGACTCGTTCCATGCTACCATTCTCTTCGAAATCTCGGGTAAAGAAACGACTTGTTTCCATGTTGACACCCATTGCAGCGAAGACGATGGAGAAATTCTCCTCATGTCCATCATGGACATCTTTCGTGGGTTTATTGACCAGACCAGCTTGGCGACATATTTGGGCGGCGATCTCGTTATGGGGTAGACCTGCAGCGGAGAAGATGGGAATCTTTTGGCCACGAGCAATAGAATTCATGGTGTCAATTGCTGATATGCCGGTTGCTATCATCTCTTCTGGATATACCTGTCTTTATTCAGCTTTAGGCAATTGTTGCTCGTGGAGGATGCTTTACCCGGGAATACGGGTTTATTGGGCTTCCATTGATATCAAGATAATCCTCTGCAAGTACTTTGGGGCCCTTGTCTATTGCTCTTCCCGAACCATCGAAGATTCGACCAAGCATGTCCTCTGACACGCCGATCTTCAGGTTATGACCGGTGAATTCGACTTTCGTCTAGCGTTGTTTAACAAGAATCTTTTGTTCGACTCCTAGAGTAACGGACCTTCTTGACATCAATGCCCGTAGTGCCTTCAAAGACCTGTTTCCCTTAACATCTGCGCCCTTATTGAGGACGGAGAGGTATGATTTATACCTGAACCACAGCGCGATTCCCTGTGAGCTTTCTGTTAGAGAGAGGTGTCTGCCGCACCAGAAAGAGAAGAATATACCTCGGGCCTCCAGAACCTGTCCTGACCTTTCGGAGCCATCTGGCAATGTTAAAGACACTATTTCATTGTATCTTGGAAATTTGACCTATAGAGATTCAATCAGTAGAGTAGATCATACAGTAATAGCCGTTGCTTACATTGTCTAAGATAACCAAAGGCCCATTTACCCCCCCAACCGTGTTATATCTTATCCTAGGATGGATAGTCGTCATATGTGGATCCTGCACCTCGTTCGCCATTGTAGAATTCCACCACCCCAAGGGCAATCGGTGGAGTAATCTGATAGCACTGTAGGAAAGGATTCAAGAGCCTCTTCTCTGGCAACAGTTTTGGACAGACGGAGCTTCTTGAATAGCTGTCACCTCTTGTTCCATACCTTGCCAACCCAACCAGTTAGCTCCCGTTCAAGATCAACGCCTTTTCGAGACTAGCGCACCGCCAAAATCTAGATCCCGCTGATGAGTTGATACACCAAGATACTTTGTGCAGATAAATATGGGATATGCCTGGATATTTCACGAAATATAAGGACTGAAAAGCCCATTGTGCATTTTACCTTGTCTTATACCAGAGCTGCGTACAGTTCACCTCAAAGTCAATCACTTGCATGGGATGTTTCTAAACTAAGCTATGTACAGGATTTTCTTATCTAGCATCGATGTGCTAAGGACCACCTAATATATTCCGTTTAGATACCTATCTCTAAGCTTATGGCGAGTCTCAATCCTCATCACTCAGATTCTCTTCGGGAGTTCATATAGGAAAGGCGAGAGACAAAAGGGAAAAAATGACAAAGCTTAGGAAAGGTCATTGCTAGAAATATTAGCAGCGCTGCCAAAGGATGGAGATTGGAGTTGAAGGCAGCATAGAAACACAAAGCAGGATCCGTTGATATGCGGCCAGTGATGAAGGAAGCGACCCGCAGCTCTGGTATTTGAGCCGTGCCGTTCGTTTGACCCGAGACGTCGAGGATAGATCCAAGGCAAATCCTATTTTCCAGATAGTGAGCAAACATCGCACAAGGCGACCAAATGCAGATTCCAAAATTGATAACGTAGGTACTCAGACATCCAAGGAAGGTTATACGCCCATGGTATGCAGCGACTTACTAGGTATATGCGCCGCTCGCGTGAAAACTGCGAATGTGGAATGTGTTTCATCATTGTAAAGGAGAGATTGGAAATTCAGGACTTACAAGATAGATCTAGGACACCACCAATACTGTAGCTGCAAGAATCATGCGTGAGCCTCTCTTTTACTCGACCATGGCGTCCTGTATTGACCTACAATTCAGCGGTCAGCAAGGTCAAAGAACTTTGTTGCATTGAAAAAACAAAGTGTTGCAATAGATGAGGTCAGACAAGGTATACTGGCTAGTAACAGACAATCACTGTAGGATTGTCCGGAGACGAGGCTCTTCATGGTCGATTCTGCTGGGAAAAGAAGACTTTTATTCAGGTGTCATCATCCTGAACCAAGAGAGTGCTGGAGGAAATCTGGTAATACGGACTTACCAAGCATATTTAGTAGAACATCGACGAATTAAAATAATGGACATGAGTGATGCGTGTGCACTCGATGATTTTATAGAAAATGAACAGGAGTGGTGAAGCAATAAGCGAGATAAATAATTTTCAATTTAGCGTATGAAAACAATTTAACCAAACCAAGGCTAGCGTAATGGCTACTGGGTTTCTCGTGATCGAATTGCGAGCATTAGCAAGATCTCTGAATGAGCTTTGCTGTGATACTGTTCTCCACTTGCTGACCTACCTGCTACCTGTCATATAGCAATCTGCGTTCTTTACCGCACTCACTATCGCTCGCTGCCTCCGTTGGCCGCCAGCTTTGCCATCGCCTCATCTCACTCTCTAGCCCTCGGCTACCTGTCGCAATTGCTCCGTACCTGCCTATGTGACCCATGGACGAAACAAACTGGGATCGCACCTAAGAAGCTTATACCACCGACCAGTTGAACCTTCCCACAGTTATTAAAAATTGAAGACCTTTCTACGAGGACTGGATCAAAGGGCTTCTCGACTGCGTCTCCTGCTTGCGCTTCTCTAAACGTACAACACCGTGTGTAACTGGTGAAGCGGGGGCGGACAAGTATACACATATTCCCTAAAGATGATTTTACCTGGATATCCTGGAAAACTCGGGCGCTGTTAGTGCGCCGCGTCGCAACACTTTTACTGGAGTCGCTCTCTTCACGGACGTAGGAATTTTACGGAGCCTGTGCAACGGAAGGACATCATTGATGCACCCAGTGGTTTAAGTCAATAACAGAGCGACCACCGCCACCGACGAAAAGATTGCCATAACAAGAAGGCAGTATGATGATGGCTGCTGCTCAACCATTTGCTGGACATCCTGGGGCTATGGCCGGACATGCCGGAATGGCTCACGGCGGACACCCTATGGTACAAGGCCATCACTCTAGTCAGGGTATACCGGGGGGTGGACCACAACCAGGTGTGACGATGGGCCAGCAAATGCATGCCGGAGTAGTCGGACCAGGCGGTCCGCAAGCCGGCCAGCCCGCGCCCATGATGGGGGGGATGATGCCCGCTGGTGGACCAGCTGGTGCATCTGGTAATGGAGGTCCAAGTATGCATGCTTTATCGCATCTTACTCCAGGTCCTGGCCATCCGAATCAAATGTTCGCAGCGCAACAGCAAATGCAACAACAGAGTGAGTGAACGATTCTCCCTATTGACTCTTATTGCGTGATTAAGCTGCAACATCGACTTCTCGAGGAAACTCTGTCGTATCTACCTTATTTCAGATTTCCTTTAGAGGGACTATTGGGTCATACACGTGTCGGCTACTTTTGGGAGTTGTGTTTTCTACTCCTGATTAGACCATTTTCATTTCATCATTAAGAGGTCCCAAGTTTTCCGAAGAGTCTGTTGTTTGGTAAAATTGAAATAGAMTGTCAGCCACGTTGTCGTCGAGTCTAGGACGGCAAATCATTTCACTGTTAATGCGTTGCTTGAGTTTGGATTAAGCGGGGAACTCATAGCTAACTATATATGCTCAGTGGCCAGTAATCCCCAATTTGCACAACAGCAGCAGGCGTTGCGACAACAGCAACTACACATTCAGCAGATGCGGTTGCAGTCTCAACAGATAGCGCAGACTGGAGGGATGCCGTTGGGTCACGCAAATCATCCTATGAATTCCGCTCAATTTCGCGCCAACCAGGGCAACCCAAATGTGCGTCCTCCTGCTCCTACTGTACCACTTCCGAATCATCTGCAACAACAGCAACAGCAAGTCCAAGCGACTCGAGAGCAACAACAACAGCAGCAGCAGGCACAACAGCAACAGCAAGCTAGCCGGGAGCAACAACAACAACAGCAGCAGCAACAGCAACAGCAACAACAGCAGCAACAACAATTGCACCAGCAACAACAGCAGCAGCAGCATCAAGCTGAACAAAATCACCTTGCCCAGCAAATGGCGATGCAGCAGGTCGCAAGCCAAGGTAGCGGTAACGGTCAATCTCAGCCAGGACCGCCTCCACAAGCAAGGCCTCCATCACAAATGGCGGGAGCTCAAGATCCACAAGCAGTACCGAATGCTCAACAGCATCCTCAGATGCAGACTCAGCAACAAACACAACAGCCACGAAACCAACAGCAAGCACAATCAGCTCAGCATCCTCAGCAGCAAAGCCAGCAACAAACTCAGTCCCAGCCACAGCCTCAACAGCAATCACAACCTCAGACAGCGCAGTCACAGCAGACTCAAGCACAGCAACAGCAGCAGAACCAGGTGCACCAGGCTCAGGTCCAACATGCTCAACAGCAGGCAGCAGCAGCGGCAATGATGCAGCAACAATCGCGGCTGGGACCGATGAAAGGCCAATCTGTTCTGAAATTGCTTTATTTTGGTGATCAACTGGGGAGTTTTTCAGTAAGTATTTGTGCAATTCTGGCGAGCCAGACGACGGACTTACAAGGAATAGACTCGAAAAGAGCCCAATGAGCTTCATCGTTGGCAGGGTTTTGTTGATAGATTTTTCTCGCCTGCTGGAGTGATACGTCAGCAGCTGTATTACTCATCTGATCAATCTACGAAACAGTATGAGATTTCTCCAACGCCAACCTTAGCAAGATACTATTGGACGCACTTTAATAGTGGAGTTCAAAATATACAAATGATCGTTGAGAGGTTTCGCGAGGTGGATCTGCCCAACGGTGGCCATTCAGTGACAAGTGAAAAGACCAGTTTCATCTACTGGTTAGCAAACGGTCATCAGCTCGTAACGACAGGAGGCCTGAAAGTTCAGTTCGATCCGCTCGGTAAAATTGATGTCCTTGAGATACTCACAATATCGCACGAAGAGTTTGTCCCACGAGCACAGCTGTTACGGACTGCCACCGAATCTCCTGAGATGAAGCACACCCCCAACCAGAGCAAAGCATCTGGAAAGAAAGCTGCGCAGCAACGCCAAAAGCAAGCTCAAGCGATCCAGGAACAGGTACCTGTTGCCGCCGTCCCCAATTCGACAATCAATGATCAAGGCGTCACCCCTTCAGTACAGCAATTTCTCGAGGTTTGCACGGTTGAAGCGCACATGTCAGATCCGGTAGCTAATATGTTAAATACAGGTTGCCGAAGCAATGTCACTCATGGGACCTCTGTTCAAATTCTCCTGGAACCAACCTCTGCTCTCCGCTACCGATGCTTTGCATCAATTGACGGCTAATATGCAGAACCAAACCCATATGGGGGCCCATCAAATGGCACATCATGGTCTTAATCCGACGATGCAACAACAGCAGCAGATGATGGCCGCCAACCTCCAACTCGCTCCAGGCCAACGCACACCGAACCACTTTGTATCTCCAGCCAATAGCGCGCATCTCACCCTTCCTGGCCAGACCAACGCGGCACCATCGCCGGCAACTCTTCATGGCATGTCCCCTGCCATGCAGAATCTTGCCTTACAGCAGCAACAGCAGGCACTGCAACAGCAAGCACCGACCAGCGTGGGCATGGTTCATTCTGCCAGCCAACACGGTACTAACAACAGCGTTGGCACGGGTAGTCAAGGACCCAGCGCCAATGCAAGTCCCAGTATGACGAACAAACGCCGGAGACCAAGCGCCGTCAAAGGCGAAGACGAAGGTGGTGGCGTAGAAGTCAACGGGGTTGGCCCGTCGTCCAAGGTCAAGCCTAGCCCGAGGATAGGTGGCAAGCGGCAGAAGGGTAATGGATGAGAATAGACGCCATGTCTGGTTTTGTGTGTCACGGTTCAGCGCGGGCGTTCGCTTCAGATGAGTTGGCGTTGGGTGTACGGTGTATGCCCAATCTTTCAGATGTGATCTCCCCTAACATGAGGGAGACTCCGAGATTTTGGACCATGGGAGAGGCGTTTACGGAAAGATGAGTCGTTCATCGCTGTTTTGGAGATATGGAGTTCCTCATTGAACCTTTGCTGCGCAAGAGATTGCAGCAATGGGGGAAAAAAATAATCTAGCTTTGTATGTATAGTACTTCCTCCAATGTCCAATATCTACTACATCGTCACAATATACAAGCCACAGTCACAGTCGCCCCACAAGTTAAAAATTTCGGTGCTTTCATTTCGGAACAATGTCCTCTTCGAACCGCGATCTGCATGCCCCTCCCCCACTAGCCGTCATACTTGTCTGTACCACCATGGTCTTACCTGGAGAACTTCTAACTTGGAGGGAAGAACATGGCGACACAAGATTCGCACGATGGTCTTGCCCCTCACTCACATTCTCACGAGTTCAACGCCGCGGAACATGGCCACTCGCATGAGATACTCGATGGCCCTGGTTCCTTCACGCAGCGAGAGATGCCCATAGTAGCAGGCCGAGACTGGAGTGAAAGAGCCTTCACAGTAGGCATTGGTGGGTAAGCTCCCATCCCTTCAACCAGATCTCAGGATGTTTTCACGGACTCAGTGTCTGGCTTGGTTCAATCCAGAAGCTGACGATGCTCTATTTTTACAGACCCGTTGGATCAGGGAAAACAGCTTTGATGCTGAAGCTTTGCCTCGCCCTTCGAGACGAATACAGCATCGCGGCCGTTACGAACGATATCTTCACCCGGTAACCCACCTATCTCCCCCTATATAGAAAAAAACGCAAAAAACAATCAATACTCATCCTCATACAGTGAAGACGCCGAATTCCTAACCACCCACCACGCCCTCCCTCCACACCGCATCTCCGCCATCGAAACGGGCGGATGCCCCCACGCCGCCGTCCGTGAAGACATCTCCGCGAACCTGCACGCTCTGCAATCCCTACACGTGCACCACGCGACTGATATCCTCCTTATAGAATCCGGCGGGGACAATCTAGCTGCGAATTATAGCCGGGAACTTGCCGATTTCATCATTTACGTCATCGATGTTGCGGGTGGGGACAAGGTACCTAGGAAAGGCGGCCCAGGCATCACGGGGGCGGATATCTTGGTGGTGAATAAGATTGATTTGGCTGAGGCTGTGGGCGCGGATCTAGCGGTCATGGAGCGGGATGCGGGGAGGATGAGGGAAGGGGGCCCGGTGGTATTTGCTGTTGTCAAGGAAGGGAAAGGGGTGGATAATATTGTGGGGTTAATGATCAGTGCGTGGAAAGCGAGTGGAGCTTACGATGTAAGTTTGGAGAGGTGGAAGCAGGAAGGGAAGAAAGGTAGCAGTTGATGTGGACTCGAATGTACATAAACTACAGCTGCCCTTCCATCTGATCTTACTTGCGCACAAACCGCCACCTCGATTTTCCTCTCCTCCTTTCCCCTCACACCGCCATGTCATCCTCCCCGCTCCAGATCCCCCGCCACCCCCTACCAAGCTTCGGCATCCACCCTGCCGGGACCGCACAACCCGGGAACCCATACCCCATAACACGGCGCTGTCCGTCAGACTCAGTCGGATGCTGTGTCCGCCAAGCACGGAGTATCCAGTGCTTGGCTTCCATTGCACCGACCAAGTTCTTCAGACAGCGCCGGCCACCCCGAAACACCTCCCCCAAAGCCTGGGATCCAGCTACACACCCAGCCACGTGCTGATACCCCACCACTTCATCACCGGCCCACTCACACTCACATAGAGGATGCACGGCGAGGTCACGCCAGCTACCCTCCCCATTGTAATTGAACTCCTGCGTGAGTTGATTGGCGAGGACAGGCGTGAGGGAGGGGGCCCCTTTGGTGTAGAGGCACTGCTGGATGAGGCGGGCGAGATATTCAACCACAAGAGTCTGGGTGTGATCGAAGAAGGCAATGTTGAGGCAACGTTCTATGCGGGCTTCCATTTCGCCAAGGTAGCCTGGGTACGGTGCTTCGCCACCAGTGACGTCAATCTGGTAGTCGAAGTATAGAGTCGTTGGTTCGCCTGATACCGGGTTGAACAACGTGTATCGGCCGCCCGTAGCTTGTGCATGGACGCGTTGACGATGGAGAGCGAAATTGCGGAGGCCGTTCCGTTCGCGAATACCCGGCATGAGGCGAGAGAAGCGTGGGGGAGCGGTGGCGTCGTCAATGACGGCGGTGATGAGAAATTGGTCAAGACCACATTCTTGGCTATGACGGTAAAGATCGGAGATGAAGCAATCCGGCGAGCAGTAGCGGATGTAAGATTTAGGGCCACACCCGGTGCAGGTAAGTGTTGAAGCTACCATGTCGGAGAGCACTGAGGTACAGGCCGGGTTACGGCAAGGGAGGTGGTTTCGGTCATGCCGCCATACAGGTATTCCGGCCGCTTCTAGAGCTTGGTACTCTGCCAGTCTGGTATCGAAGAGAGAATCAGGCGTCGGGGCGCTGTTCTCTGATGTCCATCGTTGGTCCCCGGGCCACGGATACTGGTGGGCATTCAGAACTAGCGTATCAGCATTGCAGAGGAGGGAGGGTGTGGCTGCCGTCGTGACGCTGGTATCATTTCGAACTACTGTGATTCGTGGTTGTATGGGGAGATCGAGACGTCGCTCACTGCTTTGGTGGCTGAGCAGTGTTCCTGGTCTGTCGTATAGCCAAAGCCCTTGACGTTGAAGCTCAAAGTCTGCAGCTGTGTGCGTGCGATAAGCCCACTTGATATTGTTCCAACCATGAGGAATAGCAGGATGGCTTGGGACTGAAGGTGACATAGAGGCGTTGTTTAGAGTATGTTCCACGGCGGTAGATACCATATCCTCCAGTGAGGGCGGCCCGAACGATTCAGTGGCTGTTGTGAGTGCCAAAATAGCTGCTGCAATTTCTGGTATAGGAGGTTGAGTTGTAGGGAGAGCTTTGTGGCTTGATATCGTAGTAGCTTGATACATTGTATTGTCTGGTTGAGGAATCATTAGATCCATTGAATCAACAGCTTGAATGACTGCTTGATCTGTTGCGTGGACAGGAGGAGTAATTGCTTGATCCACCGTAGGCAAATCGGTTGCTTGACCCATCGCAGGTTGAGTGGTAGTGGTTGGTATGTCAACGATATTCGCAATATTGCTTCCTTCTGATAGTGTCGCGCTTTGAGGAGCCTGGTCGGGTATTGTGACAGGAAGCGGAGACTGTAGAAGGAGATCTTGATGCATCTCTGGCAACTGTAATAGGTGGTGAGAAGATTGAGGAGTCACTGGAGCCTTTACGTTATCAACATTGAAAGCTTGAACCTCAACCGTGGCTGTACTATTGAATTGTGGTTCCGCTGCAAGAGTGTTTTCGGCATTTGTATTAAAGCATAGCGTTTCTTCCGAGATCTGCTTTGCTTCGTTTATGTTGCTTTCAACATTGCCTGAAGGGTCGAAGGACGACACTTCACGTAAGGTCTCGCTGCTTTCTTCAAGTTCCCGAGGAGTATTGCCCTTCGATTTCTCACGTTCTGAAGAATCTTCATTGCTTTTTCTTAATCCTGAGTTCTGTCCCTCCGTTACCAAGTTCATATGCGAACGTTGCGAAAGGATATTCGCAACTGCATCCTGTATCTCATGCTGTCGTTTTTTAGATAAATCTGCCAATGACAGCCGATGGCCCTGCTTGTCAGGTGTCCCAGCTTCAAATTCGAAATGGATGAGGTCGATGAGTTCTTTATTGATGAGGTCTGCAACACGCGCTTTTACTTCCCCATTAATTTGAGCTAGAGTTGTAAATCGTTCTTTCAATTCACGGGCTTCTCTTTCTGCCCTGACTTGACGATTTCGAAGGATAATCGGTCCCCACCAGGGGACGGTATCCTTTCTGCCGCTTTTGAGATTTAAGCTTGATAGCAAAAGATGATCGGTCACCTGTGCAAATTGAATCTTAGCAAAAGACTGGGCTGGATTATTTTTGGCCGACGCACCAATCTCCTCATCAAAAGTTTCCTTACATCTTCGGCAATTACTGCTGCACACGTACCCTATCTGGATCAGCCTTTGGTTAACATCAACCCTGTCGAACGACGTACGAGGTGTTCTGCTCTAGGGTCCGATGCTGGCACCACACGAATAGCTTGAAGTTGGGAAGTCTGATAGTAGAAGACAACCTCGAGGTAACCCGGCAAGAATGACTCCTGCCAATATGCTACGACCTCCTCATTCTTTAATTTGATCAGACGGTGCAGCAACAACGACATACTTGAGATAGCCAAAAAGATAGAGTAGGGAATAGCTTGATTTTCCTAGCACTGCTAGAGCTTTGGTGCGGTATAAAAAGCAAGAAATTGGATTATACAGGTTGTCATGATGGACTCACACTTCTTCAATGATCAAGCAAAAGTGTTCTCCCATCCTTATAAGGCGGAGGGAAATTCATCACAAACCGTATTCAATGGATATAGTCACATCTAGATCCGGTCACATCAATCACTTTTTATGACAATATACCAACCTTGACATAAGCAAGAGGATCTCACAAATTGGAAGTCCACCGTGTATTGCATTCTGAACTCTTTCTTTTTGATGGTGATAGCTTAGTTAAGGGAATCGACTCGATGTCAGAGCATGGTCAGGATATATGCGTCGCTCATACTTATTTGCTGCTGCTGACCAAGTCGAATGGAAAAAGAAACGCAAGAGCACACCATAGGAACATGGTTTCCCAAGGAAGCTTCGAGGGGAACAAAGACAGTCCCAGATGATATTGAGACCATGGGTTAGTATCACTTGAGCGATCTCCAAGAGAGGATCCTGGGCAGCATCCATAGGGACGCTAGAGGACGAGCTATTGCAATACCTTTGATTTGGGCTAAAAGGGAGATCACAGATGGAATAGCAAATCTTTTGACCGGAAAAGAAGGCGGAACTAAGCGGTTGAGAGTCATTTCAGACGAGTAGAAAATTGTTAGTCACGACACTTGATTGCCGAACAAAGTTCCATTTGTACCTTATTGTCAAGGTGTCAAGATTGTGTCGATTGCTAAATAAACCGCGCTAACCGCGGTAGCTAGTCTGATTCGATTAGTACAATACCACCATCAATCTATAGTCCGAAAACCGATATCTCTGTACCAAAAATCTGCTGAAGTTCCGTCACCGCCGTAGTGATGTTTGAAATGACTACTGAAGAGGTCGATTTCCATAGTATCATGATGATTACTGGACCCATGTGCAGCCAGATCGATGTGAAAGAGACACGACTGAGCTGCAATGCTCTAACAAGTGGCATTACAGATCAGAAATTGAAAACTATGGTTCAAATCATAGAGTCATAATTATAAGGATCCCAAACAGTTCGGGCATATCACCAACCAAAACAACGTTCATACGAGCTTTTATTTTACGGTCTTCATGAAATCGAATAGAGACCAATACGAATTCGGTGTCCTCAGTTCATGTCTTAACAACTCCGTACCATATCATGCCCATCGCTCCTCCCAAGAGGATGGCGACAGGTGGCGAAAGTTTGAACCACATGCCGCCAACAAAGCTAGTCGCCGTGATCTAAGCATATTCAAGAATCAGCTTGTTCTCACAGAGTAAATAGAATAGGTGTATATCTCGAGAGTTAGAAGGCAAATCTCCTTGGGCAGCTTGGTGCTCCGGGAATTACTTACCACCACCCACCAGGGATCTTTGCCTAACGACGAGCCACCCTGGTAAGCCTCATCGATATTTCCTATCTCCCAAAGTCGATAGACAGCGGTGTAAACTAAACCCACGGCGGACGCGTTAACCCCACGGAGACATGAGGTCACCCATCGGTAACGTCGGAGAGTCTTCCATAGACCCATGGTGCCCGTGCAGAGCAAGAGGCCGGGCGTGAAAATGGCGATGAAACCAATGACGGCGCCTGCGGTAGCATTCAAGTCCGTTGAACTATTCGCGGCAAGGGAGCCCAGGTAAACAGCAACTAAAGAGAACATATCAGTAGACAGTCGCTTTTGTGCGTGATTCAGCCCCATGCCATACAATTAAAGTTCGGCCCTGGAAACGCTTGGATAATGGCCAAGCCGAGCAAGAAATCTCTCGGTGACACCCAGCCCTCGGCAACTACATACCTACAAAGCTTGAGCCAAAGTTCGTCAACAGAGGACGGAAAGAACTTACTCTCTAAGAAGTGGGATGACCACTGGGCCTCCTCCAAATATGATTGTACCTAACAAACTTTTAGTCTACCTTTGAAGAAGTGGACGAAAGGGTCCATGTACCTGCGAGATACAGATTTGCAAACAAATGGAATCCTCT
This sequence comes from Opeltia flavorubescens, assembly GCA_000442125.1. Lineage (NCBI taxonomy): Eukaryota > Fungi > Ascomycota > Lecanoromycetes > Teloschistales > Teloschistaceae > Opeltia > Opeltia flavorubescens. The sequence goes on along the minus strand of KE546966.1, from coordinate 1,183,914 downwards.
TGGTTGACCCGCCAGTACACCGCGTAATACCATTATGATGGTGAAAGTAATGAAAAAGCATGCAATAACAAAGATTCCAGACTTCCAGGTGAACGATCCAAGATTCATAGAAGTTGGTACAATTCTCTCTTCGTTATCTTCCAGTGTAGTTGTATCGTTGCCAGTGGATGTCCGAGCAGATTGCCTTAATCTTGTTGAATATTCGAGATTCGATGAGCTGGAAGGAGCTGCCTCCCCCGTCTCCAAGGAGTTGACAGGGGCTTCGGAATCCTGGTCCACAGCTCCAGTATGAGGCCTGATTCTTTTAAGAAATCTTTGAACCCAGCGGTAATCCGAGACAACAGTCAAAATACCACCAGCAGAAATTAGAACCGGAAAGTACCATGAGGCATTGTATAACATGCCGGCAGTAGCGCCCAAGAAGACGAGAACTCTTGTGAGCTGATCTGTGATGGCCTTCTGTGATAGTTGCACGGCAGCTAGAGCAATGATGCCGACGGTAGCGGCGTTGAGCCCTGTCAATAGAGCATATATTGGAGCAGGGAGTGTTTCATTGATTTGGGCGACCCCTAGAGAAAGACCATATGATGTAATTGCTGCGGGCAGGCTAGAGCGTTTGTTATTCAGCTGTATGATATGGGTTTGCCCGACGTTTAGATTAGTACCTCCACACGAAGAATGCGAGTAGGCCCATCATGAACCCGCCGTGGATAACGTTGATGATGAATAGCATTTTCGTACTTGCAGGGCCTGGCAATGCCTGGCAGAGAGCAAAGATTTCTTGATACTACATGATTCTCAAAAATGTTAAACCGCCGTCAGGCTTCTCGACTCAGTCAGTACATCCATACCATTTGTTCGTCTATCCACTTGTGCTTCTCAACAAATAATCGATGAAACTTTTACGCTGTCAGCAGCCGATATCAATTTCTGAGCATTCCCTCGAAGCACTTCGTACGATCTGAAAATGGACAGGAGGTCCACCGAAGCTGGTGAACCCCAAATACCAATTGCATCTGATCATGTCGCCCAAGCCACTGGGTGCTTTGAAACGACTACTATAGTCCCTCGCGACCGATATAAGTGAGGACAACATCGCTGTCGAGGGATGTAGGACTTAAAGAAAAATGAAAGAAACTTGAGGATGATGGAGAGAAGAAGCCGGGGTCTAAAGAGCACGCCATACGATCGGCGCATACCCGTACAGTAGGAATGCATTTAATTTGCTACCGCCTAATAAGCAGGCGACCACACTTGTTCTAGGATAGAACATAATGAGCGTTGATTGTTTCAATACGTATTTGATGCTTGAGATCGAATGAGCATAATGTACATGACACAACGCGTTCGCTGGCCAGAATAATCTGGTGGAATATGAAAGATATTCAGAATAAAATTGTTAAAGCATGAGATTACATTTGCGAGTAACCATCGACTACTTCATCAACGCTGTATTTCTTAACTTTAGGACTGTTTTTGACTGGATAGAGAGAGATTAGACAAGAAAAGACTTGCATGTTGATGATTCACTTATGAGCACAATAATTAGGCAGAATTTGGACTAGCTTGCACCCTCATGGAAAATCTTAAAAATGACAGTCGGAAAGTATCATTACTTTGCGTACCAATGTCAACACTTGATCACCAATGAATGAGTACCTTGAACTGCCATCACTGTGTTGCCTATCACTTACTTCCTAAACTAAGAAGTTGACTGTGTATACATCTACTGTGATCTGTTGCCGACCAGTTCTGCTACCAGTGTATGAAATCGCTCTGAATTTGACCCGAGAAGTGAACAGACTCTACCGACTGGTGAATCGCAGTTGTTCGCCTGAAAGTGATCCTCTATGGTGATTTGAGACACTGTCTGTTGCCGTCAATATATGTGAGACTTCGCTTGACATGGCCGATCAAAATATTTCACAAATTCTGGCCGCATTGGGTGTGTTTTTATTGATTTCTGATCTGCTGTGCTGCCATATCCGTCTGACCAACTATGAACAGCTGCGCAGAGACCTGGTGGAACGCCATTGCAAGGACAGCCGCCACCTCAACAACCGCCTCCACAAAATTATCCATCTGCATACCCTGCTCCGACCCCTCCTGTTGCCGCTGCTCCTTACGGTCTTCCACAGCCAACAAACTCAGGGAGCCTCGATCTTAGCAGCATCAAACCTTCAAGTTCGGGATCTGTGAGCTTAGCCGATGCAGTTGCCAGGGCCCGTGGCTTTGCTGCCGAAAAAGGTGTTTCGTATAGCGGGAGTAAGCACAATTGATGATTATTGAATAAGTCCCGCGAACAAGGCACATGCTTACCATCCAATCATTTATAGCATCAAGTCGTGACAGTGATCCAAGACTAGCTGGTCGTAGCTATCGTCGTTCGCGCTCCCGCTCGAGATCCCCACCCCGTGTTGGCCGTGAAAGTTATCGAGACAACTACAATCCATATCGTGATGAACGCCGTGGTGATCCAAGACGAGACGGAGGCTCCTACAATCGTGACCGATCGTTTTCGCCTCGCCGCAACTTCTCGCCGCTCACGGGGAGAGGTTACGGAGGATCAGGTAATCGATCTCCACCTCCCCGAGGAGGAGATGATGGACATGAAACCATTACCATAGAATCCAATCTGGTTGGTCTTATCATCGGGCGCCAGGGAGAGAACTTGCGAAGAGTTGAGAACGAGACCGCGACACGTGTACAGTTCCTGACAGGACCGGAATCGAGCGGACCACTTCGGCAGTGTAAGATCTCTGGCACTAATGCAGCGCGAGATGATGCCAAGCGTGAGATTTACCGTATCATCACGGATAACGGCAAGGAACTTGGAAAGACACAGCTTTCAATAGGTGTGAAAGGTGCCGGATCGCATGCACCGGCGTTGAGGGCAGGAGAAGATGCAACGCAGATTTTAGTCCCGAATCGGACTGTGGGCTTGATCATCGGAAGAGGAGGGGAGACAATACGCGACCTTCAAGAGCGAAGCGCATGCCATGTCAACATTGTGGGTGAAGAAAAGAGCGTCAATGGCTTTCGACCGGTCAATCTCATTGGGACTCCACAAGCTGCAGCCGTAGCAAGAGAGCTGATACTCGAGATTGTTGAGAGCGATACGAAGAACATGAATGCCCAGAATGCTAGCCGTGATACTGGTAGAGGGCAGAACGTATTTGGAGGAGGTGACGAAAAAATCAATGACAACATCTCAGTGCCTTCGGAGGCGGTGGGTATGATTATTGGCAAAGGTCTGCTTCAATGCCCTAAATATATGGCTGGACCAAATGACTAACGTATACAAACAGGCGGTGAGACCATCAAAGATATGCAACAGACTACGGGCTGCAAGATCAACGTTTCCCAACCGAATGGTCGTGATGTTGAGCGTGACATCGGTCTCGTCGGATCTCGTGGGGCAATTGAGGCAGCAAAACGTGCAATCATGGAAAAAGTCCACGCGGTAGTGAGTCCACCATACGCATTCTTCCCTCTGTTACATTGGTTCTGAAATTAAATGTTGGTAGGGTGAGAAAAATCGTCCATCTCAGCAGAACTTCCGTGACCAGCGCGACCAACGCGATGATCGCTTCGACAACCGCAATGACCAGTATGCACAACCCCAGCCGTCATACGCCCAGCCCCAGAACACCCAGCCGCAAGCACAAGCTGCGACCGGTGATGCCGATCCTTATGCCGCGTATGGCGGTTACCAGAACTATGTCGCGTTGTGGTATCAGTCTCTCCAAGCTCAAGGACAGGGCCAGGGTCAACAACAGCCAGGACAGCAAGGTCCGCCTGGGTCATAAACCTCACGACTTATTTCCGCACCCTTTTCTTATTATTGAATATCTCCACATCTGGTACTGTCCTCGGTTTGGAGACAGTCTTGGAGCTTGACGACCCCTTGGTTGGAATTTTCGAGACAAGCGACATTCTTCCCACCTCTTCATGCAATCAACACACTGCGCCTTCTTTACCATACTCTTATAATACTATAGATGACGCGCGTTGCGGCACATTGATATGCCCAAACTGAATTTCTCCATTCTTTGCGAAATCGGCGGGATGTATTCTGGTCTAATACCATGGTTTTCAATGGCGAACGATTGTTTGTATGATAGCGAATTCCTATGCATGAGGGGGAATGTAAAGGACCCCATGGAGAATGAATGGATAGTTTTGATCCATTATATGTCCTATGATATAAATGCTTTTCGCAACCGAATGCAACGTGTATCGACTCCACGCGTCGTAAAACCAACCGACAAAAAGGAATACCCAATTTCATAATTCTCTGTCCAACAATTACCCAATGCATAACACCATCACCTTGCTCCAAACCTCCCTCCTCTTTGCCAACATATCTATACACAATCTCTTTCCTAATGCAAACAAATCATCGATCAAACCACCTCCCCCACCCGTCCCCCCTCTCCTCATCCCCACCCGCAAACCTCCTCTCCTCATCCTCCCACTTCCTCCTCTCCAACCTTCCCCTCGCCCCCCAAGCCCGCACAAACCGCCAAGCCTCCGTATCAGCCAAATGCCACGCTTCCACCGCATCCCTGATCCTATCATCCGAAATCATCGCGGCATCACCCCCCTGACCTTTCTTCGGACTCCGTTTCCCACTCTTCTTCCCTTTCCACTTCCCCATTTTCCCTTCCCGGTCAAGCTCGAGTACGGATTTCGAATGGGAGAACAGTTCCCTCTGATGCGCGAGTTCTTTTTCGCCAAGGGAGTCCTTGGCGGTATCGGTGTATAATTTCGGATTCGCCAGCGCAGTTGTGATGGTCGAAGTTTTCAACTCCGTACCGGAGAGAGAAAGGGTGGTATTTAGCGCCGGCAGCGCGAACCCGAAATGCCATTCCAACTCCCGTTTTTCCAAAGCGGAATTGTCGCCGACGGAGTCTTCTTCCGCCACGAGCCATAGGGTACGGAACGAGGATGATTCGCTGGCGACGCTTTCCTTGAAGTTGACGATGAGGTCGGGGCCGCCGAGCCGAGAACTGGCCGCTTGGTTTGTTGTTGCGTGGAGCCAGGGATCACGGGCGGTGTGACGGCGGATGTGAGGGATTGAGAGGAACTTCGTTTTTGCGAGGAAGGAAGCAAGAGTGTAAGGATGAGGAACGGTTCCAATGGTGAAGTGTCTGGAGTCATTGGAATAAAACTCCGGAGTAGGAAGGGGGAGTGGCTCCGAAGGCGAGCAGGGCTTGCATTTGAGATTGTTCGGGGGGCAAGAATCGGGTATCGGGGATGAAGGACAGGCGGTCAAGGCGTATGCGAGGGTAACAGCTGGGTATTGAACTATTATGGAATTGGATCGGTGCGGCGTAAGGATAGAGATGCCTGAGGAGAATGTATTTTGGAAGGTAAGGTGGAGATGCGAGGTTATAAGCTCGGATAAGGAAGCAAGACCTGCTGCTTTGGAATCATTGAGCGAGGCGGAGATGGACTTATATTGTTCTGCCAAGGTAGAGGATTCATAGAAAGCAATGGCCTCTGGTTTTGGTTCAACACCAAGATTCTTCGACGAGATAAGTCGTGGTAGGGACTTCGAATCTTTCAGCTCGGGAGAATCGAGCGCTTCTGTAAGGGCTGCTTCTATGCTCGCTTTATCACCTGAGAAGAGGCCTGCACCAAGATCTTCATATCGCGTGAGCTCGGGATACTCGCCGCGACGGAGGAAGGCGAGAAGATGGTCATCATAGGGGCCCATCGGAAGGACCAGCCAATTCGATAGTATTCCTGTGCCCATTCGACCCCATGCTAGCCATCTCATGAACTCAGCTCCCAGTGCATGCTCCATCTTACGGACCTGAAACCTCTCATACAATGGGTTCTGCATTGCCTCGGCCTTTCCAAGTATGACTGGTCTGAACCCTTGCGCCCACCATGCTCGCCTCCATATAAGGAGAAGTTTGTTCTCCGTTGCCTTGACTTTCTCATCTTTTTCTGCATCTGGGTCGTAAAACGCGTATATCGGGGGTCGTTCGCGAGGCGGCGGGAGGACAGAACGACCTTCATCATCGGTGACCGAGTCCGAAAACGGATTGAGCCATTTCCAGTGATTGTACCATTTTACTTCCGAAGTATGGGTACTGTTCTGGGGGATTGGAGGTTGATGCGCGGTTGGGCCAAAAGGATTGATGTGCTGCGCTGCATCTTTGGCAGAAGGGACTGGAGAGGATGAAGCAAACAAGAGAAGCAGTACTAGACAGCCAGCTGCAGCAGAGTATCTCCAGAGCTTCTTCGAGGAACGTCGTTCGCGAGGATAAGCAGAGTAATGTCCTGGTTTATTAGCTCGTGAAATATGGCGAGGCATGTGGTAGAAGCAGCGGAAATTGAAGCAAGCAGACGAAGTAGGGTATGGATGGTCTAAAATTTATACAGTAAACGTGTTCATGAAGGGCATTGAATCATTAATGTATTTCTAGAATACATTCAGGGTGTACTGGAGATGTTGACAGTGTTGTACAATATGTCGAGGATGTTGGTGGTGGCAGCCTACTCCTATTTGTACCAAAAGTCAGGATTGTCCAATCACATTGAACATGGGATTTAGTGAACACCTTCTCCGTTCTCTGGATTTGGAACTGAATTTTCGATTGGATGATCCTTTCACTTTTCGAAGTTATAATCTGAAGTAAAATTGGCACAAAGGTAAGGTGTGGAGACTCCTCAAGGTAACAACCCACATGAGTGCACACAGTTCACACAAGCAAGAAGTACCCAGCTCTGAGTATAATATAATGTGTTACATGAAGCAAATGGGTATTGATTGTCTCTTCTATAAGCAAATCTCTGATATCGCAGGCTTCCAAGCAAACCAGCCGCCCATCCCATAATGATCAAACAATGATTGTGCGAATAGATATATTACACATTGGGGTATTTTGATAGTAAGCAATATAGCAATAGCGAGTGTAGCTGGTAGATGTCCTTCATCTACATGAAGGAGATCAACTCCGTAGATGTATAGAATATTAAGTTTTGAAATAAAGGCGCCGTGAGGCCAAAGACACTTTTTTCTCTCTATCGTGACTTGCTGAATATGAGGCACCGGACCAAAGGAGGGGATGTGAAGAATATAAAATTCGACACGACAGATTTTCGGACCGTTCGATAAGGAGATTCCTGGCTGCTCCCGCTTTCGGGGGCAACATATTCCTGAAATCGCCCAGGAGTCGGCTCGTTCCGGACGACCATGGCGGCGACGCGACATTCTATTTTTACAACATGCGTCGATGATGACTCAAGAACTTCGACACAATCGAGGGATTATGTACAAGATAGCGAGGAGATGAAAGGCACTGAGAGTGGTTGAATAGTCGTTACTGATATATCGATCCGGCGGCAAAGATGCTGGCGGCTGCAGCAGCGGCCCATTCATTCTCTTCGTAGGGCGGAGTTGGCCATTTTGGAGCAACGTCCTCTTTGGGCCGTGATCGATTAATGTTAAGCGGAGTAGCTGGCTCGGCCAAAAGGTTTTCACTGTACAAGGCTCCATTTTGTTTTGCGGATGGGGACGGTGTTGGATAAGGATTGATCAGAGTCTGCTGCGCTGGAGAATATTTCGTTGGTTGTTGATTGACATCCTTGTGGGCCATAGCAATCCTTTGGCTTTCACCACCATGAGCCCAACGGCCTATACCATTGGCGGCTTTCGAAGGGCTGCATAAAGCTTCATGTACTAGTTCGTCTTGTTCATCCGGAATCTCATAGATCTGACTCGGATTTGTTGGCTGCTGCAATGTCCGCCTCGCCCTGGTCGCTGATGAGGCACCTCCTGAAGCGGTGGACCCTTCAATGGGACGAACTTTGCCGACTGAAGGATATCTTTGTGGGAGAGCAGGCGTGATTGAGCTAGTATGTCCTTGGTTTGATTTGTGAGAAGGTGGAATGCTTGAAGATGGTGACTTGTCGCCATATTGTATCGGGTTTTGTAGCACCTTCTCTAATTCTCCAGGGCTCATCTCATTTCGAAGAATTGGGTCAACCACGAGCCCAGGATCAATGTTTAGGGACCCACGATTGTTCTGCCACGGCCCACAACCAGCATTTGCTTCAATGTCATTTGCGGTCGGTGACATTGGCGCTTGGGGTCGACCAGAAAGCCTTCGTGCTCGTTTCCGAAGGTGCGAGAAGAACCCCTCCTTTTGAGTACCTCCTGGTGAAGTGATATCGCGATTGCCGTTCATGGCCCGTTCTGTGTCCTGCCGTTGGTAGTCGCCATAATGATTGCCGTGGGACGCTACGGACAGTTGGCGGCCAATCTTCTTGGAGACGTTCTGCTCAGCGGAGGCAGCTGGATGAGCCGGAACGGTCTCTGTGGGTCTAATATTGGCTTGCGCAGTTACAGTGGCGGAGAAGGGTGATATGGGGCGTATAGAAGGTAGTATGGGCATCGGCGCACCTGTTGCTGGTGTATTGCCATTGGTCCATGTAGCTCTCTTGCTAGCGAATGGCCGGGATTTGAATGTGGTTGCGGTTTCACCAACGGTGTTTGCATGAACTGGTGAGGGACGAGAGGACTGCACTTGTCCACTACCGTCGTTGGAGGGAATAGTTGGTATATTCTCCTTGTTAATCATAGATTTGCGGAACCATGATGGTTTTGATGAAAGTTGCGGAACATCGTTGGAATCTCTTCCAGACTTATTGTCGCTGCTGTACTGTTTCCGCCCGAGAAATCGCGATGTTGATGACTTTGGTCTCAACGGATCCACTGCATCTGCGAAAAACTCGTGCTTCATTGCTTGTGTAGACGTCGGCCGATTGCGAGGGTCCCACATTAAGCACCAGGTGACAAAGCTGCTCAAGGCAGGAGGCCATTGAGGAGGGCGCAAGATGGTTTCTATTGAATGTGGAGCCATCTAATGTGAATTAGCAAACAATCTCAGTTTAATCTAGATGTTGGCAATACCTTTGGGAAGGAGAATCCTAGCTTTTGCGCAAGGCGAATCCCATCTCTCCAATCACCACCTCCTACTCTATGACCTGACTTGTCGTACCAGTTTCCTGGACTGCCCATGATCTCACAGACTCGCCATACTTGGTCCACTTCGTTGCCCCCTGGAAACAAGGGTTTGAGGTTCGCAATCTCAACGGCCATTGCTCCGATTGCCCAGATGTCGACCGGTGCAGAGTATTCACCAGCGCGAAGTAAAACCTCCGGAGCCCGATACCACCGAGTTGAGACATACGTGGTATACGGATGTTGAGAGTGTGTTTCTCGGGCTAAACCAAAGTCTGCAATTTTGATCGTATACAATGGTGGTGTGCTTGGAGGAGTGACGAGCGCGGAGTATCTCCGGAAAGAAGTCGTCGATTCGAGGGGTGCAGATGTTGAAACCAAGATATTTTCTGGCTTGATGTCCCGATGGAAGAAATTGTAAGCGTGAATATGTTCAAGACCGGAGAGAATCTGGAAAAGTATGCTCTTGACACTGCTACCATCCAAGCATTTGTGATCGCGCGCTTTCATCAATTGATATAGATTCCCATCCATGTACTCCATGCAAATGTGCAGCTTTTTTGTTGTGTGATCGAGGAAGATGTCGAGAGCAGGGACAAGATGAGCATGCCTTGGTAGTGATCTTAGAAAAATGACTTCGCGAAGCTCGAGACATTGAGGGAAGGCGTCGAATGTCTTCTTCATCGTCTTGATCGCAACCTAAGCAGAGGATTAGCCAAGCGCGCTCGTCCATCATCGAAGTTGAAAATACCAATGTTCCCCGACGCGCGATATGGGCACCAGCAGTGCGGACGCGAGCCAGAGCCACACTGCCAAAGCTCCCATCTCCAATGTCTTTCAAGACTTCAAACCTTTCCTCAAGGGATATTGCGGACATTGGCCCATTGGAGGACCCACGAGGCGGAAAGTCGTGATTGACAGTCATCTTGAAAGATATGTGACCTGGATACTGTCCAGATAATAACGCTTTAACTGCTGCGCATTCCCTTATTACCCGTGCACTCCGAGTAACAGCCCGATTCTTCTGATTGCCCTCCTCAACAGCACATGTAAAGTTCCTCAGAAGTCCAATCCCTGTATTTTGGAATGACCCCACAAATTTCGATTTCTTTTTGGATTCTGGTGGGCGCTGGCTCAAAGAATGAACACAAGGATATCTTGCAGAGAAAAGGCTCGACGTAGAAAGTAGCCGTTTTATTTACAGCGCATGTCGTGGGATAGGCTCTTTGGTTTTTTGGGTAGAGGCCTCTGGTGAATCCAAGCGCGATACAGAACAATGCCAGAGACCAGATGATAGAATATCGGAAGGACGGTGATACAGGAACGAAAGGACTGGGAATCTGGTAATACGGTTCCTGTCAGCATGCAGGTCAATAGGACGCGTTGGACGAGCGAATGCAGCTTACCTTCGGGACAATGAACGAGGAGGATTCAGCGGTGTGATGTCAAAGAAAAGTAACTTTGACTAAGATATCAAGGTTCAGAGTCGACGGATTAATTCATGATGATGGCGGGATAGGGAGTGGTGGTTTTGGGGGTTTTGGCATGGGGGTACTCCGTAATCAACGTGGTCGGGCTTGACAGGCACGCAGAAATCTGACACTAACGTTGCCAACTAAGGAATGCTGGTGTAATAGCCCAATCGCCAGCAAGGGGCAAGTTCTTGGGCCTCTGTAATGCAACAGGGAAACTGTGTGATGATTTCACTTTACTAGGAGCTACGCTACAAGACGAAAAGGGACTACGATGGTTTCGAAATGGAAGATCCCTTGCTCCCCGAATGAGCCATTTAACGAAGCACACTTTCACCCTCATTTCCTTTCGCTAAGTCTATCCCCTGTCTTGGAGACGGCTTTCGGGATCAATATTCAAACGGAAATGCGTACTCCCACAGCATCTTGCTGCCGCTGCACCTCTCCCGTCCTGGTGCAAACGGGATGTCCGCAGTAGCTGACGATTCTTATACCAGTATGCGTTGTCTGGATTGAAGCGCGAGCTGTTGCTGCAGCCTTCCTGCAACTTGTCCTGCCCCCTTTTGCTTCCTCCACTGCCGTTCCTGGGCCGACCCGTGAAGCATATGCTTTCTCCATCGCCGAAACCAGCACAAATCAAGGCAAGCCCCCTGCCACTTCAAAGGCTAATGAACCCGGTAGATGAGAACCGTTCCTGACTATCCAATTGGTGGGTCGAGCTTTGGGTGTGTCGGAGCAATCGATCATTGGCTTCGTGGATTGTCCCTGCGGGACTAGGCCAAAACTTGTCTGGAGTCTTTTTCACCGCTGCGTCGACGGCGTCGGGGAAAACGGGAATCCACCAGTCTGGATGTTAGCAGCCACGAGACTCATCGAACTGCTCCACTCTGCTATCGTAGACCATACTAATTTTGATTTCGTCGTTTTCATGGGTAAAAGTGTCCCTCCTTCCGGCCATCCTTCAGGAACACTGTCTTTGTGGAAAAGATCAGCTGACTCACATCCTCATCTAGAAATGATTGCTTTTCTGAAAAGGGTTGTTTTTAGTAGCTGATCTCTACATGGATTGCAGCTTCTTGCAGCAAGCAACACAACAACAACAATTGATCACCCGTACAAAGCGCGGCGCACTCCTTGCCTGGAAGAGAACTCGTGAACAGGATTTGACCCATGATATGATCTCAGGAAAGGATTGGTTTCTGTGAGACTCTTGACTTAGTACCGCAGGCTGCAAGCACACACTTAAGAGCTTGATAAACAATCAGCGTTCAAGGCTGACTTCGGACGACCTCCCAAGCATAGCAACGAAACAAAGAAGACGAAGCCTTGTTCTCGTGACATTCGGCGCTATGGGAGCATTCGTTATTGCACCGGTATTAAAAGTACAACCCATTATAGAGACCTATCGAGCTTCAAATTCTGTTATGGCGAAATCCACAATTGAAGGTGGCAAATTGTATAGAATGTACGAGTCAGAACTAGTAACATAATCGTTGATTCCATTCATCGCACGCTATGCATGGTCGAACATCTTAAGCGCGACTCTTCATGACAATAGCTACGCGACCTTTGGGATATTCGATCGCATGTCAACATTCAGGGAAACTTCATTATATGCAATGATCCAACTTTTCGGAATGGATAAATACCTCGAGACAAACCACTTTGAAAGCTTTCGCAATTATCCACATCATGTTCTCATTCATATGTTTATTCTTCATTACCTTGCCGTGTTCTTTGAGCAATCTTTTGCCTGTATCCGATAGCTCTATAGATTCCTTTTTACCATTGGTCCAAGATGCCGGAGGCAATACAAGCGCACTTAATGTTCCCATCCATGAATCCTCAGATTTAAGGAACATTAACGTTGACCTAAAAGTCAATCCGAGAGAAGCGCGGTTACTCTACTCAGCTCAGCTTTACTACAGCATTTTCCAACGATTGGTGCAATTTTGGATACTCCCTGTCATCGAACCTATCACATCGGGTCGCCGTCTTCCTAGGGTCGGATTTCCAGTACCAGATACGTATATAGTGCCTTCAGCTAGAAGCAGACTGCTTACGACTACTGTGGCGACTGCAGTGTTGGAGAAGATGCTCGAGACGATTGATTATCGCCCTCAGTTTATTCCCCTACTTCTGCAGGCGACGTTGTCAACAAAGGATACGAAACACCTGTAGGAGAGATTTTTAACAACTGGTCGGCGGATATCACCTCAGATCGCCAGATTTGACTCGTAACGGCATCACAGTCAGAGTTGACTTCAAGGGACAAAGCCCACAGTGTCGTCTTATTTACCCTCAATATTGGCTTATAGCTTATCAAGTACTTGCCAAACGTTCGGCGAACGATCCGTTGGGATGGAATCCACAGCATCCGGATCTTATAACCCAGTTCCGGGAGGGGGACAATCGCAGGCTTTATAGCCAGATCGATATGACGGGTGCGATCCCAAGAGGCCAGCAACTTACTTGCGGGCAACTTATAGCTGGGTTGGATATGGTTTTACAGAAGGTCGTAGAAGAGCGGAAATTTGAAACTTTCCGGACGAATATCGCCTTTGATGGGTGGCAAGGAGTCACTTATAACTTCTACTTTGTGCCAAAACCAAGATCGGCCAGCAGTGTCACAGAAATCGCTTGAGATCATTCGATTTGGGCGTAGAACAAGGGAGGACGGTTACAAAAGATTCTATCTCAGAATAACGTAAGCACAAACAATTTTTCATATCGTCATTTCCGGCCATTCGAAGAAGTCAAAACCTAAATTACGAAGCCTTATATTCGGCTGTTTTAATTGCGAAGTTAAATAAAGCAACACACCTCGGATTAGAGCGTCGCTGTTCATTTCCATCCCAGGTCACGGCACCAAACCTAGGGGTAAGTTTTGGCGATTTGAGTGCGCTAAGCCTTTGAGTGCCATATACATGGGACAGTAGTGGTTCTGAACAGAGTACGATGATGCACTTTACCGTAAAACACGGATGGAGCAAATATGGATTCGCCTTCTTGCAGAAGACATGTACCTGAGCCAAGATATTGTCCTGTCATAGGCTAGAAATCGAGCCGCCAAAGTCAAGGGATTCACCATGGAAACACTTATAGGATGCTGGATACAGGCAACAAAATCGATATAGCATATCTTGCAAGGTTTGATAACTTTTCCCTCTTCTTGCATCAGGCCATCGGTGTGTCGGTTCTCTCTTCCTGGTGAGCTTATGGTCAAAGTGGTTGATAGCATACAATGCAAGATGGCCACACGCAGGGCATCTTTCGGGGGTAAATATTTCACTGGAAAGGAATGCAATGACCCGAACAGTTGTGACAATCAAGCCGGTATTTGCTCGCAGGTTCCCATATTCCCATGTTTCTATCTCCCAGCTTGCCAGCAATTCAGTCTGCCTCGGGAGGTTTCATAAGACACAATATCAGCGATTATATTGTGAATGGCCGGCAATCAATCTTGTGCAGTACTACCGCTGACATGTGATTGTTTTCACCAAAAAGATTATGCCATTTTCTTAAGCAATCGATTGTTAGATAGATGGGTGAACATGAACTCACTTTCCTCCGCTCCAACTTTATTATTCATCTTCATATTCACTCAAATCATACGTAATCACTTGACCTCAACAGACTTAAGCGGCTATTTGTACCGTCCACTGACTTCATTCTTTCCAAATTTCTATCTACTGACCATTTCAACTCTGTCATTCCTCCCTCCATTGCAGCCTGTCGAACATCCTCTCCAACTTTGAGCGGCATATAGGGTCAAGGCAGTGTTTGGTTTTGTTCAGTACGGGCATCTCCAGTCAATTGCACACTCACCGTCAATAATGAGCAAGCCGGCAAGCGTCTTCGCTGGTGGGTGGAGTGCTGACAAAGCGGCCAAGTAAGTCTACTTTCTCATTCTCTCTAACGAACTTTGTCGAGATACATACACTCAAGGCTTCACGAGTTGAGTTCGTCATCGTACTTGACTATAGTTTACAAAGCGTCTCAGGGATTCGCTGACCTCTTTATTTCAGGTTGGCCAACGTTCAATTACCTGACAAGTATGGCGCTTCCTGTATGTGAGTATCAACTGTAGAGGAGCTCACTTTTTGTAAGGACACGCTGCAAAGGATGTCACAAGCTGAAGGCTTTGGGCCTTTTTTCAAACAAGCAATTGACGGACTTGAGGCAACGCATAGCCGGACCTCATGGGGAAAAGGCAAAAGCCCCAACCGCTGAAGTTATCACCTGTCGCACCTGTACATCTGGACAGGTTCAAGAATTGACATGCTTCATTTGCAATGAAACCAAGGGTTTGGAGGCCTTTGGCAAAACTCAGCGTAAAGTTCCTGACCGTGCAGTAAGAGACCTACGGTGATGTTACCCTGCAAGAGTCTGAACTGACTCGATCATTAGCGCTGCATCTTGTGTGTTCACGAGCAGGGGATGCAGAAATGGGCCGACAGAGATTGGAACAATGAAGACTCGGCCGAAGAAGTCAGTGATGACGATGATTATGGTAGAACTGTCACTACAAACCCTTATGAGACGGTAAGTAAAGGAAGAGATGGCTGGTTCATCTGCGCTGACAGCTTTAGTCCTCCTATCAACGTGATGATACTGTCTCCGCGGTTTCTTCTGCCCTCAAAGAGGTCAACCTCGCAGCACATGATAGTGCGTATGGCCACAAACAGTCCAAGATGGGTTCGACGATCATCACTCAGTCCGATCTGCTTGGCTCGTACCATGATGCTGGACTGTCTAGCGGACCCGCTAGCAGTGAAAAGGGTAAAGGAAAGGAGAGCGAAAGCTTAACGGTGAATTGGCAGAGCTTCGCGAATGCACAGCGTGATAACAAGCCAGTGGAATTCACTGGTTACGACTCCAAAGGCGGTGCACACCGTCAGCTCCATAACCCTTCCATCGCAGCGAGCGAGCAGTCAGTTGAGATCGTGACCGACAAGCCTCGCGGAAGATCGAGCGTATCTAGACCAAAGGTAAGATACAAAGATCCCACTTTACCTATTGAAAACATGAGTACTGACAAAGCGACTCGCTCAAAGGGTGGGAAAAGTGCATTCGCCAAACCTCCGCGTGGGCCCAGCCCTGCACTGAGGAAAGATAGCGTGATCACAGCACTCAAAAATGCTGCCACTGGTCGTACCGTCAATTATAGCGACGATGAAGTCACGGATGACGAATAGGGAATAGGGTAGGACACCCGACATCGATGGAAATTTGGCGAGTTCATTAATCGATGAAATAATTTTGGAGGTTTGAATGACGAGAAGGGAGTGTACATTCGAGATAGCCAGCCAATGAATGACAATAGACACACATGAAACTCATGCCACAAATATCCACTTTCTCCACATAAGGTTGGGGCGCCCCAGACCCATAGGACGTCTCATGGCAAACGCATGGAATGAACGGGCACTACTAGGTGGTCTCGAGGTCTACCAGACAAGTGCTTCGGTCGGGTGGCTGTGCTGAAACTATTTTGATTCGCCTGTACTCCCTCTGCAGCAGGAAATGTGTCGTGTGAACCAATGTGAAGCACAACAGGTACACCATCTCCAGTAAAGCGCTCGAAGGAATCATCGTCTGTTAGTGATCGGAAAGGGGTCAAGATCAAACAAGGGATAAGCTACCCATCCATTTACCTATACTTAGACCCTCGGAAACATGTTTGGGGTTTTGGGTGGAGCATGCGATAGCTTAATTGACGTTAAGGAGGAGTGAAATACTATCACGGCCTCTCTGCTAGAATTATACCTGAATTTTCAATCTTGGACTCCCTAATACTACGGGTTCATCACGGGCCAGCAAGGCGTGGAGAAGTTGTCGATCATTACCGAGCCGGCAATTAATGCTCGTTTAACGCTTTAGGTTGGAAAGCAAGGGCCTTAGTGCATGACGTATGCTCCCTCAGCAACTCGAGACAGCTGGAGTGCGATCTGGGATACGTAAAGCACTCGCTGCTCTGGTCAACCAGCCTCATTATTCGGGCGAAGCCATCATCCAACCGACATCACTCGCCCTCCTCCATTTCAACTGCATACATCTGCTGTCAACTTATCGACCCAGTCGGTCAACTTCCACATTATACCAGACATTCGAGCCATTGATCACGGTCGCACCTTGCTTGCATACGCCAGTTTACCACCAAACAGCTGTCGTGCTACATTGGCATCAAGCTACTGCAAGTCGCTTGCTCAACAGCTATCCAATTCGCCGTCATCCAGCTCGCCTCTTCCTCTATTCGTCTGCAGTCTTCTGACTCTCGAGGCTACGGCCCTTGAGCCAGCCTTGTGAGCCATCATGGCCGCTTACGATCCTCCAAATCAAGACTACCCACAGTTCCAGTCCCACCATACAGCCCGTGTAGACGACGACTACGGTCGTAGATATAGTCGTCTTCAATCACAGCACTCTCCACCTCGAGACCACTCTGCTGCTAGAAGTGACGCCAGTATGCCAGAACGTACTCGCGTTCAGCCTCAGCCGATCAACGACGCTGTAGGATCGGCTTTCACAGACGATGTTCCACCAGAGTTGATCGCCAAAATTACAGAGAATGTACTCAAGCAGCTGAAGACATCCGGCATTGAGAGCTCCGCGACACCTGTTCCTCCATCACAAACACAATATCCTCCTCCGCCTCCACCTCTACAACAACCAATACCCCATTCCCCATCTACCGTCTCCGGCTCATCACCTCCAATGCAAACGAGGGTTTTCACTCCACCCTCACCGCACAAGCATTTAGACTTTCCTCACCCCGTCTCTCCACAGTCGCAGTCCGGGATTTTCCCAGGCACAGCACAGAGTCCCCAAGAGCCTAGGAGCCCTGTTCGAGAAGCGCAGAGCACCAACTTTCATGACAGAAGAACATCATCGCCGCTCAGCCAGGGGGGTGAGACAGGTCAGACAAGGCCCAAGGGCCCTGTAAGGCTTTCCACGGCAAAGGAGGAAACAACTCTGGAAAGAATATGGGGTCAGCTCTTTGATGAGGAAGGTCGCGCGACACCACGTTTAGGACAATTCTTGCGTGGTCTTGCTGTACATATCGTAAGTCAGGCAGAAATTTCTTAGATTTTTATATGTTCTTGCTAACGATGAAGCATCAGATCGAGGACTACAAACCACTCCATAGCATCGTCATCACCCCAGATAAAATGGTCCAATACTATCAAGACGTGAAGCTTTCCGACGATCTGTATCCTTGGTCAGGTATGTTATGGGAGTTCCCTTAAGAAGCATATCAACTGATCATTGTCTAGCCGTCTTTGACGACGAAAAATCGTCCATCTCGCGTTTATACAGAGATCTCGAGTGCCAACACCACCTTGTGCAAGAGCATTTCGATGAGAAGCCTGACATACCCGGACTGACCCCTGTGGGATTTGAAAGATGGGTGACACTACTCATACAAGCTCACCCGGAAGAAGAGTTTGAGCGCCTCCAGAAAGCTGTTTTGGCTATGCCAATCAATAACCCTGATGATAAGAAGGAACGGTTTCCGAAAGAGTTATCGCGCCGACTGTTTCCTGGCTCGGGTGACCGCAAAATCCGGGATCGATTAGAGAGGGCTATCTCACTACATGCCAGCGTTGATTTACGCAAACGTTCAAGTGACAGAGAGTGCTCCCCAACGTCACCACTGCACAAACCCAGCATCAATCAGTATCCTCCTGCTACAAACCGAAAAGAGTCTAATGTTAATGGGGAGAACCTTCCTCCGCCATATGTGCCGTCCAACATCGAAAGAGAAAGAAAGCCATATTCGAGTATACCAACCGAATCTGCGATCGACGATACGAACCCAACGCCTATGCCTTCCTCCCAGCCGATAGAAAGAGAACGCAAGCCGTACAGTTCCATGCCGGGAGGTGGGAAACAATTTGAGGACGATCTCAAGGCCCAAGGCAGTAGACCCCGGTCTGACTCAACGGCGGCTAAGCCTGGACGGTCCGATTCGACTGCAAGGACTCGCCCGATCCCACTGACAGGTCAACCGCAGCCGAACTTTACGCGGCCAATGGATATGCCGAAACCTGAGATTCACCATCACGGTCGGGCTCCTAGCAATGCTCGTCGCCCGCGAAGCCCGTCTTTCAGCAATGACGGTAGACGGTCGGATGGCGACTTGCGAGGGTACCCATCTACCTTCCAGCCAGGGTCCTTACCTACGGTTGAGAGCTTTGATGAAGAAGCTCGCCGCCACGCGCGTGACCGAGCGGAGAGGGCGCGTCGACATGCAGATGAAGAGGCTCGATCGTACGGTGAGAGTCCTAACGCCAGAGCGCGTTATGATCGAGGTACGGCTGATATCAACGGAACTATCCCACATCGTCCAAGCTATCTCAGCAACAATGACGAAGATTATTATCGCCCAAATGGCCGCCCGGCCGGGAATGGGTATGAACACACGCAGCCTTATGGTGGTCCAGTGTACAGATGAGCTTGCTGGCTGAGCCACATTTCCTGGACTGGTCCATAATATTTCGTGGTCGACTTATTTTCATTGCAGCCACCCACCTTCGTTTGGGTTGTATGTGCTCATTAGGGTATTCACATTTGTATTCATGGATGGAGAAGTAGGGTTTTACTTTTGTACTTTAACGTGATACCAACACCAATTAGGTAGTGTTTGATGTTCATGTTATTCTAGATTTCGATCGATTGGTAGGCTTGCCACAAGATCGTTCACGTCCATCTCTGGATGAAACCAAATAATGTTTCCGTTTCTAATTATGTCAAACATGGGTCGGGTTTTGGCTCGCGTGAAGATTCAGGAGTGATTGGCGTTCTGCAACTGCAGCCGCCAATGAGACCCCACTGAGGCTCTTCTGCTAATCATACCATTTTGAAACAAATTCTTCTCCATCAATGATATCGACTTCAATGATGATGGACGACGTGTCTTACGTCCATTTCAGACACAATCATGTACTATACATTCGTGCATGATTCAGCGATGGTTGCGTGGCTACCCGTTGTGTCGATTCACGCTTCCAGTCGCTCATAGAGGCGTAGAACGGGGACGAAACAGTCTCTTCTAGACATGCTGCAATGTTCGCATTTCCACGTACTTTGGGACGGAGATTAATTGGTTGAAGGACTCAGGATCAAAACAATCCACAGCACGATCAATGACCTGTTATTTGGACCAGGCATGGTTACGAAACGCGATTGGTGGACGGCGCCTACCGAAAATCATCGTCAGCCAATGCAGGCACGTAGACAATATCTTCACCCAAGCCCAGTCAAGTCGTTACATGAGACCACGCAAATAGTCACTTCATCGCTGCTGTTTCGAAATCAAGTGAACATTCGAGCTCGCCTGGCGGAAGAGCTATTGATCAATCATCCTGAGGTGATCCTATTCTTGAGCCATGCTCCCATTGTCGCCCTGGCCACCGGCCTCAATAACGATTCTCATTGTCCCGACCCTTTCTTTGTGCTTTTCCTTTCACTTCTTGCACTTCTACTACATCGGCTGGTTCCACGAGTGACGCTTTTCCTTTGTCCTTTCTTTTGCAGTACCCATAGATTCACTGATCTCACGGTCCATCATTCATCACTACTTTCTTATTTCTGTCCTTGCACCTTGATATTTCTTCCGCTGGACGGACCCACATCTTTAATTTGCACTCACTGTCGAACTAATGGCTTTTGAACACCCACGGTCTTTCCCAGTGGTGCCCCCAACTCACTCCGCTGCCGATCATGAGGTGCCCAATTACTACAACACCCAAGATACGACCCGGCTTGTTCCACATACCGCACCAGAAATCACTCCTTACCTTGGTTTGCGTGCCAAGCTCTCCCAGATATGGATCAACAGATGGACCATCCTTCTCTTCCTCATCCTTGTTCGACTTCTGTTCGCTGTTGCCGACCTTCATGGAGGGCTGGGTTCGGCCAGGTCCGAGGCGCTGTCAGCCTGTACAGGCGTGGAATCGATCGGCAGCTCTCTGGCTTCTATGCCTCACTATATGTCTAAAGGGATCAACGAAATGGCCGCTAGCGGTGTCGAAAAAGCCGTTCGTGGTCTTCAGTCGATGCTCTTCATGACCATCACTGGTGTTGAAGAGCTGGTTGTCTTCTTCATCAACATGCTCACATCCACGTACCTTTGCCTCATCACTCTTGTAGTGAGCGGAAGCTTACATGTCGCATTGGAAATCATTGAGGGTGCTGAAAAGTTTCTCAATAAGACCCTTGGTGACATTGGAAAGGACATCCATAAGGGCATTGATGGCTTCCAGAACGATCTGAACAAATTCACAGGCCTTTTGAACAGCGTCCCCCAAGTTTTTGGTGGCAACAAGGGTGGTATTCCGAAGCTCAACGTTGACGGTTCACTCGATAAATTGGACAATCTAAAACTTCCCGCCTCCTTGAACCAGGACCTTGACAAATTGAACGATTCTATCCCAACATTCTCAGAGGTCCAAAATTTCACCAACAATGCCATTCGCTTCCCATTCGAGGAAGTCAAGAAGCTCTTGAATGAATCCCTAGGTGTCTTTGAATTCAACCGCTCTTTGTTGCCGGTTCCTGAGAAAGACAAGCTAAGCTTCTGCTCAAACAACAATGGCATCTCAGATTTCTTCGACGGCGTTGCAGATACTATCAATCTTGCCCGACGCGTATTCATTGGTGTCCTTGTCGTTGCTGCCATATTGGTTTGCATTCCTATGACCTATCTGGAAATCCGAAGATGGCGCAAACTCAAGGAACGTGCCGCTGTTGTCCGTGGCCATGCCAAAGATCCCCAGGATGTTGTCTATACCGTTTCCAGACCCTACACCGCGAAGTTCGGCATAGATCTTGCATCCCGAGCGAAATCTTCCAAAAAGCAAGACTTGATTCGATGGGTGATCGCCTATGCTACGACCACACCTGCCTTGCTCCTACTTTCCCTTGCTATTACCGGCCTTTTAGCTTGTCTCTTCCAGTACGCTCTCTTGAAATCCCTCGAAAAAGAGGTTCCCAAGCTTGCGGCGGAGGTTGGTGACTTTGCCGGTAAGGTCGTTAGTAGCCTCAACAACGCCTCTGAGAAGTGGGCGCTTGGAACCAATAAGGTCATCACCGATCATAGTAATGACATCAACCACGACGTTTTTAGTTGGGTCAATACCACAACAGGAGCCATGAATGATACCCTTGACGTCTTCATTGAGAAAACAACCGATGTTCTCAACAAAACGTTTGGCGGCACTGTCCTTTACGATCCCGTCCATGAGGTCTTCAACTGTCTTATCGGTCTCAAGGTCGCCGGCATTCAGAAAGGTCTTACATGGGTCCACGACCACGCTCATATCGATTTCCCTCTCCTGGCCAATGATACCTTTAGCCTTGGCGCTGCCGCAAGCATTGTGGATGACGATCCGAATCACACCAGTAAAGCTGAATCATTCCTTTCCGATCCGCAAGACGAAACCACGGATAAGATTACGGCTGCGATAGGTAAACTTGTCAAGCATTTCGAAAATGGTATCCGGACGGAAGCACTCATATCGGCTTCTCTGCTGCTCCTATGGTTCCTGAATCTCTTCCTTGGTACAGGCCGTGCCATTTATCTGCTTATGAAGCGCGACAGAGTAAGAGGTGTAGGCGGGCCCAACTTCGCAGGAGACATACCTATGCACGACGTGCCACCTAGTGGGCCAGCGCCAGCGTATGAGCCTCCTAGGGAGGAAGCCCGCGAGGTACAGCAAGACAGGAATCCTTTTTCGGCATTCTCCTCAAGGCGGAGGGACGACGACGAAGGGGAATGGCAGGATCGGAAGTTTGGGTTCGCAGGATTGAGGCAACCCGAGGTCGCTGCAGGACATTCAAGGCGAAGCGAGTATGGGATGATGGAGAAGAATTGAAGCATCTAGTTACATGAAAAGTTTGTTTATGGGTTGGAGCATATTTGAGACAGCCAATTGGCATGGTTGTATGATGATACCCCTTGACGATGTGATAGAATTGATTTCTTGAAACAAAAACCTTCTACTTTGAATTGCGTATTACGGACGATTACTGACATTGTGCACTTGCAATCTTCGTACTCATTTCTTTTGGGGTGCTGAGTGAGCTTTCGCCTCGGATCATGTCTGATAACAGATCGTCTAAAGGGTTACTTTAGAGAAAAGAGGATTGGGGAGTGTTAAAAACGTCAAATTCATTCAGCAAAGACGTCTTGGATGGATATCATATCCCGAGAGATAGAATTGAAACCTCGACTTCACGAAATCGATTGGATACTGACTGATTTTTCCAAGTAACAGAAGGCACTCGGATATTCGCAGGTGTGCCACTTGTGGATGTTTTAACAGGAGAAATTCCAGAAAGCATTTAGGGTCGGTAAAACTTCGGACTATCTCTCATCTCATACCTAAAATTGCATGGAGAATTACATGGAAGAATGACTTGATCAAAGCTTGAATTGTTCCAATAAGCTGAGAAGTCGAGACCGTTCAAAAGTATCGCACTTCATCTCTGACTCCATTGGTGTGATCTCAATGGACCTCACATCTTCAATTCCTAAAGGACCTTATCAAAATTGTTCTTCTTGAATACTGCTACATGAGTAGATATTTCTGATTCATCAAATGCCTCCATCTACGCTTCTCTCCCCTTCCGAGCTCTCGTACCTCCACACCTCGCTCTTGCTCGACCCACCTATCCGCCCAGACGGCCGCTCTCCGACGACTTTCCGGCCTTTGATCGCAGAGACGGATCTTCTCCCCACCACAAACGGCAGTGCGCGATTATGCTTCGCCGACGGTACGGAAGCAATCGTGGGCGTGAAGGCGGAGGTGGAGCGGACAGCCGGCCCGCGGGAATCTCTGAATGATTCGCGTTCTTCGAACCTAGGCCGAGATGAGGATACGCAGATGCATTCGGCAGAGCAAGATGTGGAGGAAGAGCGGCGAGAGCAGGCTAGAGGCAAGGGCTTGGATTCATGGATTGAAGTTACGGTTGATATGACTGGATTTGCGAGAGATGATGATGGGATCGTGGTGTTTTTGGCCCAGATGCTACAGGAAGGGTTGGTCGCGGATGGAGGATTGAGGGACAGGCTGTGGATTGGCTGGGGATGGCATTGGAAGCTTTACGTCGATGTGAGGAGCAGCTTTGAAGCGATTGTGATACAAGCTAACCACTACGATGTGGCAGATTCTGCTTCTAACAGCGCCCAACAGCTATCCTCTCCCTCTATTAAGTTTGACGACGCATCTGGCTTTGCTTGCCACAAAGCTTCCAGCTCCTATATCAAGAATCGACGAAGACCCACATTTCAACGATGATTGGGATGCCGCACAATCTTTGTACGATGATATTTCTGGCTCGGCTCAAGGTTCTCGGCCACCATTCACCCTTCTTGTGGTTTCAGTCGGTGAAAACATCTTCTTCGATCCGTCACGAGAAGAGCTAGCGGTGGCGGATGCCGTCTGCGCGGTCACGGTCGGAACAACACCTAACCCACCAGCCGGTCGGAAGAGGCAGTTGGAGAAATCGGGACTAAGATTACTGTCCTTGAGAACAATCGACCCGCCCGCACGGCTAGCAGCTGCAGCTTCTACCTCCACCGAAGAAGACAATGACGATCCTGGGTTATGGAAGCCAGCAAGGGGCGGAATGAAGAGAGCAGTCGTTGCGAAGATGGTGAAGATGGTCTTAGAGCCTGGAGGAGTTGGAGAAGAAGTTATGAAGGGATTAGAAGGATTTCGTGGAAGATGAAAGATGATCCGGCTCAAGATCACAGACTCAAATTTGGACAGCATATCCTGGACACAATTCGAGCAACTGGAGATTTATCTACGAATATCTCGACTCTTCGATCTTCATGGAGACAACATAATGCTGCATCTAAGAAAGATTGGAGATACTTCGAAATTCCACCGGCCGCATCGGGGAGTATTTGACAGAGAAGGACAAGCAAGACAGGGCGGCATACGAAGTACCCCTGGTGCCTTGAAAAATGCAATGAACGTGCAATTGGAGCGTTATCATCATTCCAGTGTATGCCGTCAAGTCAAGAGAGGGCCCCGCGATTCAGCTCTCCTACATCTTGTCCTCTACCAAGGTATAATGTGCTAGTCGGCCACGAATCGCGACATCGACGGCTTGACCCTTGAGAATACCTACCAGCTAAAGTCGTCTCGATTTCAGCACAACGAGCAATGGTCGCAATGTTTGCACCGTATGCAGTCAAACCATGCAAGAGCCACGTGCAAGCTGTCAGGTACGAAATCAGTCCACCAATTACAGAGTGGTCGCATTGCGCCCAAAGGAGCAGGCAGAGCGCTAAATATAGGGCTGCTTTAGTTGCACGCGGTGCCGCAATCTAGCAGCCAGCTTCATGCTTCTAAAACCCCCAAATCCAACACCGTCAACCCAGGATGGCCCAGGTCACGCCGGCAGATTTCGTAAATCGCAATCCAACGTCGCACAATAATTATATTCTGCATGATTTCAGCCCTCAGCCCGAGCTTCCCCAAGCTCGTTTCCGTTTAGGCGCCCCCTTTCGCTGATATCTTGCAAATCACCTGCGCTCATCCTTTGAGGCTGTAATAATCATGCTGGACTTTGTGCCTGGAGGATCCCGTAGAGCTGATCTATTAAAATGAATGCCATGACCGACTCTTGTTTTGCTTCTCTCTGTTTCTTGATCCTTTTCTCTCGTGTACAGGCTCTCTGAGTGCAATTTAATCTCCATTCAAACAGGCCGGCACCACTTCTCTCATAATTGTCTCATCTTATTCTGTTCAAGTCCGGCAACCCAAGGTGTATGCGTTCTCGTTTCCTAGAACAAGGCATCAGCTCAAGCCAAGAAGCACTTCTCGCCCCTCCACAATCACGTACCGAAGTTCTCTCGTTCATATCTTCCATGTCTGCCCAAGAACCGGACCTTGAGCGCGGTGATGGCTCTCTTAAGGTCCCCGGGAATCCATTTGCAGCATTATCACCCTCACACAAGGCTACGACACCAGCCCAGAACGCCCAACAGCAACGCGTCCGGTCCTCCTCCCGGAAAGCATCCGCAATACCTCGCACGCGATCAATATCCCGTAACCGTCAGAGCCAACATCGCCCCCTAAGCAAAGCCATTCAGCACGATCCCAACGCTATTCCACCAAAGCTCCTCAAGCTCCGCACCGTCATCGGCATTAGTACCCCTGAAGGTCTCGCCATAAACACCCCCTCTTCCAACAACCCCTTCAGTAAACGTCCAGGCCCGAACTTAGGTATTTATGCCCGCGTCATCGCCGAGGAGAAACAAGCCCGCTTCCAATTCTACTTCGCCGCCTCCGTGATCAATACGTGTTACTTTGGACAGATCGTCGTGGCGGCCGCACTCACAGCTCTGGGGGCGAGTTCGGCAAGTCATATCGTCATCACCGTTCTCGGAGCCTTGAATACCGTTATCGCGGGTATTTTGACGTATCTCAAAGGACAGGGATTACCGAATCGGCTCCGGCAATATTGGAATGGGTTGAGGAAATGTAGGGAGTTCATCGAGGAGAAAGAGAGGGAGTGCGCGGCGGAAGGGTGGATGGACGAGGATGAAGGTATGGACATTGAGCATGAGATTGATGTCATGGTGAAGATGTATCATGATGTTAGGCAGACTGCTGAAGGTAATGTCCTCTTATCCCTCTTTTCCCATTTTGCCAAAAAAAATTAATTTGATTCACTGACTAATACAACCTTTTTCAATGCAGATAACACACCAGACACCTACCTCCCCATGCAAGGCAACTCCGCCGCTCTGCTCTCCCGCACACATCCTGCGGGTGAGAAACCCAACATCGCCGGCAGTGTCAATGGTAGTGTGCCGTACCCTGAGGATGAGGAGCTCTCAGACAGCGAGACTGATCACGGTGCTGTCGAGGGGCCAAATGATACGTCGAAACCAACAGGCACGGTTCCGCCAACACCAGCAGCGCCCACGACTACGCCGGTGGGATCACCGAAGCATGGACCTCTGCCACCGGCTACGGCGAATGAGGTGGTGAATCCGGGGTAAGTAGATGTTATTGATGTAAATCTATGGAATGTGTAATTGAGTGGCGTGTTTTGGAGTTGATGGGAATGGAAAAGAAAGGCTCATAATACTGGGGCGTTTCTGGTGTTTTACATCCGTGTGGTTTGTCTTATTGTGGCGCTTGATGTTTGGATATTCTGGATTTCTTGAACGGACGGGGGGAATTGGTGTTATAAATCGTTTGAGCTGTATCAGGGTGTCAACTATTACCAGTTTCATGGCAGCAGAAAAAATAGGAATGACATAAATATTTAGTCTTGGGCATATTAACTTCAATGCTTTCTCGATTTACATCCTCAGATTTCCTTGCCAGTGTGAACGAGAAGAGATACACGGCCATCCTTTCGATGATCTTGATTTATTCTACCTAATTTTCTATCTATTGATTGCAAATGACCAACATAGGCGGGTATCACTTGCTATCCTTCCCTCCGAACGCAATGCCATGCCAACAAACACCTCTTCCCTAATTCTCCTCCTCAAACGATCAATCTATCGACCGCACAGTCCACATCTCAACTATCAAATATTGACCCCTTCGCTGGTGAGATAAAAATTCAAGGCGAACGCAATTGCCTGTTCCTCGCGCCCTTCATGACATTTTCAAAACGCTTCAACTTGATATCAACAGAATGTCTCCGGTACTGCTCCCCCGTCAACGGTAGCTTTAAGACACGCTCCAAGTCCAACTCCTATAGCAATGGTCAGCTGACCCCTCAAATCGTAGAATACTCTAGGGGAATAAGAAGTACATACCTCATAACCACCTCTAGCAACCTCGTCCGCCACCATCCCCGCAATCTCTCTGATCGCGATCCCTTCTTCAAAGCCAAAATCGCCCCTCTTCTCCTCCATCAACTCCAACAGCGCATGCAGCAACTTCTCCACCGTCTCCGCATCACACCGCTTTTCTCTTGCCGCGGCAAGATCAACATACCCCTCGTAGATCTCGCCTCCTTTCCTCCAAGCCTCCTCGATGCTCTTCTTCCCACGCTCGAACCCTTCAATTAACCGATCTAACGTATCGGTGTCCTGTTCGATCACACACCGTGGTCCTACAACTCTACAAAGTGTAGCATGTGCCTCGGTCCAGTTGCCCGCTTGCTGGAGGTCATATATTTCTTCCGCGTGATCCTGAAGCACAGACCGCGCGTACAATGCTTTCGCCTCCCAGATCCAGCGCGCTGGGATCTTGAAATCCGACACGAGTGTGGAGAAGGGAAATGCGGTATCCGGCGCCGGGATACTCCCTGCATTGCGGGCTAGGATGTCGAGAAGAGATTTCTGGCGTTGAGCCGGTTCCGAAAGATGAAGTAGGATGAAGACGGACCAGAGCCATTCGCCTTGGGCTTCCAGTTGAATGGCGAAATCCCATGCAAGCTGGTCAGCTTTGGCTGGGTCTGTGTTGGCAGGGAAGAGGTGTGCGAGGGCGTGGTAAAGTTGGAACGAAAGCCGGAAGTCTAAGGGATGGCCTTCTAGCTCGTGAGGCATGACCATGTCCGCTATTGACTGTACGGGTACTGCGTTTTTGGAAGAGGCGAATAATTTGAGTAGTCGCCAGTGGATATCTTCGCGCAGGGCACTCTTATCGTCGGGCCACGCGAGCCATTCTGAACAACTACTATGCACGAATGTTGGAGTCGGTTTGACAGTTTCGTCCGATTGAAGTTCTGTATAGAAGAGCTTGACAGCTTCCTCTATCGGCGCTTCGGCTCTGGTTGCATACCACAAGCGAAGCCCGAATGCACGTCGCCAGTCAAGTCCAAAACGCTGACTGAGAACGAAGGTCTTGGCTTGGTCTTCTATGGCTCCCTTCTTGCCTTCGCAGATGCAAACGTTGCCAGCGCAAATATCGTACAAAGCGCGGATAGGTTCAGTCAGCTCTGACAGCACGCATAGCTCTCGCCACTCGTGAATCTGGCTCGCCATGTCTTCGGCCATGATCTGATCGGCAGGTAATTGGGAGACAAGCGTGGCAAGACGGAAATCCTTGGCCTCGACGAGTACTTCACAGGCTTTCACCAAGGCGTTGGTGGATAGGTAGCCTATTGCTCGTTCTTCGGCGCTTGAAGCCTTTGTGATAGCTTTCTGCGCGTCTCTACTGCAGACCGTGGACCAGAAAGTACTCAGCTGGTCCTTGCGAATACGGTGTTCGTATTTGGCATGATCTTGTGTAGGGATATTACCGAATGCGGTGGAGTGAATTTTGTCGAAGAGAATAGAAGCCAGTTGCCACGCGTTTCTCTCATCAAGCGCGCCGGGATTGACGGACAACGCAATATCTTTCAGAGGAATTTGTTGAGGACTTGCGTGGGGTACTCCCTGGTCAACGGAGATGCGAGTGTGGGTCTTTTGGAGTGACAAAGAATTCGGTGTAAGCTGCGAACAATTAGTTATCGATCCTGTAAGAGGAAGCGCCGTTGGCCGTATTCACCAAAGAAGTAGGAGTAGGTTTTGCAAAGTGGATGTCTCTTCCTTCTGATACGAGGACTGTTTTCAGGTCTTGGAAGACTCTGTCTGTCTTAGTCACATAATGTTTCTGAGATCTAGGATTTCGCGGTACAGCGTCTACAAGAGTAGAGGTTGGGCCCCATGATGGCTTGAAGCTGTTATGCCATTGTCGGTCATTGTCATGCATCGTACGGCCGTCTTCACCATTTGCTGTGAGTGTTTTTGGATAAGGATACTAGGAAGAAAGAGTACTCAGTCAACAATGTTTTCATTGATAATTACGTACATGATTTCAAGGTTACAAATTCAAGTTGCGTAAGACTGCAAGCAGATGTTCATTCTGAGAGGAGATCAAGGGTAATCAAACCTGAAATGCCTTTCCTTGCCCTGCTCGCTCGCCACGCCCTTTAGTACGCCGGCCCTGTTCCTTTGGAAAAATCGAATTCATCAGATCCATCGTGGTCGCAAATGCAGGCTGAGCGGTATGCTGACGGATCGATGCCTTGGGTGTCATTTCAGTGTTGTCTTCTTTGTGTTGCATAACTCGTGCTTGACTCTCGCGCAGTGCTTGCCGATCTTGCTTCCGTGGGCTGATTGTACGACGTAGCTCTTCAGCCCAATCCCCGTCGTCGTTGAATTGTAATTTACCAGGCGTTCCAAATCCATACATTTGTTGCGCTGCTTGGAGAGGTGAGCGAGCACTTGAATCTGCTTGCTCGGATCCACCGTCGACCTGAGGAAATGAGCCAGCCATATCAAGTTGCTCTCCACCAACGGAGAAGTCATGACCGCCGTTTCGACGATTCAGACCGGTGAATTCAACGGGTTCGCGAGCACCGGAGACCGAGCCAGCCATGGGCTGGTCCAAAAAAGATTGGTTGTCATCGTTGACCTCTGCCATGTCCATCATATGTTCATTCTCCTCATCGGAAATTGCACCGTCATCGAATGCGCCTGGCAGCAGTTTCTTTTTTCGAAATTCAAATGTGTCATCGGGTCCTGAGCTCTCTGCTGAAAATTCAGAAGATAGAAAGGAAGAATCCTGCATGGATACCGGGGGCATTGGAGTAGACCCAGCACGCGGTAGGCGCGACCGAGGTGTCGGTGATTCGGGTGGGGCGCTCAAAGTGCTAGACCGAAAGGTGTCTCCTTCACTTCCTTCATCATCGTAGTCCAGGGCGTAAGTAGAGAAATGCTCAACCTTGAACACCCAGGTACCGGTATCTCTTTCATATTTCACAAATTCAGTGCCTTGAACTCTCTGGAGTCGTTGGACATGCTTGGCTAAACTTCGACCATTCTTCTCGAAGCGGTTTCGTGGCCAGGAGTTAGCCAGGTAGATGGTTGAGGGCACGTTGAGACCTTTTCCTTTCGGAGGCTTATCATGGGCTTCTGGGTATAGAGTAACAGATCGAAGCTTGATCTGTGCAATGTCCGCGAAAATGCGATCGAGCGAGACTTTGTTAAGGTTGACTGGCTGATCGAAGATGACATATCCGCAATTCTCCCGACCTATGCAGAATCCTGACACGTGACTCCTCTGTTCAGAGGACATACTTTTTATTTCATCCTGGGATGGCTTCATGAAATATGCGCCAGGTTCCGGATCGCGCTCCGGAATCTTGGGCGCTTTCGAGAAATTCTCAGCTGATTGCGAATCCTGGTTCCCATCCTCATTAATGACTGCCAGCTCATTGCCCCTGACCTGTTCCATTTCAGGTTGTGCTGTGCTACCCTCAGACTGAGGTCCACTGACCAAGCCGTTGGGCTGCGAAGACACGGGTGGCTCGTGATCGGAAGTGTGAGAGTTGCTGCTGATGCGACGTTCCTCATTCAGGCCATTAACACCATTCAACTGTGCTCCGTTTTGCATGTCTCCATTGCCACCGACAGTGCTCGCATCGAAACTGACTTTCTTTTTCAAGATGCTAGGCTGTCGAGATTGGTCATTTCGTTCCGAGCTCGGCAAGGCTGGTGGACTCTGGAAGAGGTCTGTACGGAGGCTTCGATCTATGGTCAGCTTTTTCAAGCTTCCCGTCCCAGAATGGCGCGTGCTTCCAGCAGAGAATGCACCTGGTGAGAGAAGAGACTCCTGGTCCGGGTCGAACGAACGTCGGAGGTTGCTCGTAGATAGACTCTTTCCTAGTCCCCTCGATATACTGCCTGCCAGGAGACTGCTGCTCATGCCACCAGGAGTGCTCATATTGCTGGAGGCACTGGAGGGAGTTCCATACGTCGAGTACGTGAACCCGTACCCTTGGCGTTTTTGGGGAGTCACGAACCGAGAAGCCACGTGAGGGTTGATCCTATACTGGGGTAACACAGCACCTTTCTTGACCTTTTCTTTCTGCCCAATAGGGGTTGCAACCGGGCCTGTGTATTGTTGTGGTGGGGGAGGAAGACCGTCAAAAATTGATCGGCTGCCATATGGGTTCGCATCGAATATCGAAGCGCTGTATGCCTGAGGGGCTTGCAGAGGATTGTTAGCCTGTGATTGCTGTGGCTGCTGCGAATTGCCGAAGAGACTTGAATTGTTGTTAGTATTACCGAACAGTCCACCAGACTGTTGTTGCTGATTGCTAGACCCTATGCCACCGAACAGAGACTGATTGGTGCCTTGCTGCTGGTTATTATTGGAACCAAAAAGTCCAGTCCCGGTACTGCTTCCGAACAAACCTCCGGTCTTCTGTTGCTGCTGGTTATTGGTATTCCCGAATAATCCTCCTGTCTGGTTCTGTTGACTCTGGTTGTTGGCGTTATTACCGAAGATCCCACCTGTACTGCCCGTATTCGAGGTATTGTTGTTACCGAAGAGACCCGTCCCACCTGTTGCAGGCTTGGCACCGAATAGCGAAGTTCCACCAGCCTGGTTGTTACTGGTGTTCCCAAAGAGTCCCCCGCCAGTCGCAGCAGGTTGTTGATTGTTCTGATTAGCATTGCCAAAGAGGCCTCCTGTGTTATTTGTGGTATTATTACTACCAAACAAGCCCCCGGGTTTTTGCTGATCGTTGGTTCCAAACGCTCCGAAACCAGACCCTGTATTCCCCTGATTTTGATTTTGATTCTGCTGGTTATTGCCAAATCCGCCGAATGGATTTGATGCCGGTTGCTGTTGTCCACTACCAAAGGCAGTATTCGTGGGATTCGACCCAAAAAGTCCACCTCCAGTGTTCGTCGTATTGTTGGTTCCGAAACCAGAGTTGCTTGAAGCACCGAATCCCGTACCTGTATTGCTGTTCTGACCAAACGAGAAACCTGGCTTTTGCTGGTTATTCGCACCACCGAAGAGACCTCCACCACTCTGGGTATTCCCAAAGCCGGTACCGGTGGTGCTCTGGGCGCCAAAACCGCCTGACTGGTTGGAGTTGCCAAAAAGGCCACCGGTAGTAGGCTGAGACGCAGTAGACCCAAAGATGCCACCAGGTTTTGACGTTGCAGAGCCGAACAAACCTCCTCCAGTATTATTCGCTCCAAAACCCGATGTGGCAGTTTGGGCCCCACCGAAAGGAGCTGCAGAGCTTGTTTGAGCCCCAAATAATCCGGTGCCCTGATTGTTACTCCCAAAGCCACTAGCGGTGTTCTGTCCACCAAAGCCTCCAAAGCCTGTACTCGTGCCAAAAGCTCCAGCTTGGCCGCTGCCGTTGCCGAAACGTCGACCTTGATTGTAATCCGCCAATCTTAGTTCCTAACAACGAACAGTCAGCGCTCCCAACTCAAAAGACTACCGACGAGGGGTACTAACCTCAAAAGAGAAGTTCTTATAGGGATGAATGAAAGTAATACTCTGAAAATGGTTTGTTTGGTTGCCACTTGGGGTTTCTTTTTCGGCATAGGCTGAGAAAGCAGTACTGCCGGTGCCCTGGCATTCGGTATTGTTGCTTCCAAGGGCGGAGCTTAGGGGAGCGCCACCAAAAGATGTTGTTGATTGATTGTTGGAAGACCCAAATGTGCTGGTTCCTCCAAACAAACTGCCACTTGCCGCTGGCTGCGATCCAAAGGCTGGCTTGTTGCCACCGCCAAAGAGGCCCCCACCGGTGTTTGCATTGCTACCACCAAAGCCACCAAAGCCTGTACCAGCACCGGAGGTCGCAGTATTACCTCCAAACATGCCGCCTCCAGAGCTTGTGGTGGCCCCGAAACCGGAGGTATTATTTGCACCGAAAGGACCTGCTGTTGAGCCCGTTGCGCCGAAGCCTAAAAATCGAGAGTGTTAGAATGTAATACAGCTCCTAGCACCCAGGCGCTTGATAGATCCTGCGCAGATAATCTAGAAATCTGTGATCTGAGCCTTTTGATGGTCTGCAGATAAAGCTTGAAGGTAAAAGCACGTCGAACAATCTCGAAGACGATAATCGAGTGATTTACGTACCGCCAAAGCCGCTGTTGTTATTGTTGTTGGCTGTGCCGAAGAGTCCACCTCCGGTATTAGGTGCTGAGCTTGCGCCAAACCCGGTATTGCTTGTCTGGCCGAAACCTATATCAAAACGTGACACATGAGCATCGAACACAATATTTTGCATCAAGAGGGAACAGCGAGCGAAGCGCAATGGTTGAGGAACCCACCTGTGCCGGTATTATTGTTTGATCCGAAACCACCAAAGCCAGAGCTCTGTTGATTGTTTCCACCGAAGAAAGAAGACATCCTAAAAAAATATTGGTAGAGATGTAGATTCTGGACGTAAAGCTCGGTAGTGGAGGAATCGAAGAGGATGATCAAAAGTAATGGTTGTGCGCAAAGGCGCTGGAGAGCCACATGAAATGTATCATCAAAGGTGAGTCAGTCTTAGAGTAATAAAACAAATTGGGCTTCACGCGTCAGTTAATACCCATGGAAGTAGAGTGATTGTGGCCTAAAATGACAGCTCTATGGTTTTAGTAGAACGCGATGGGGAGGATGAAGTGACGGGAGAGGAGTAAAAGATTTGCCAAGACTATCAGATTATGTAATAGGCTACCCGATCTCCAGGCACCAATCATCACTGCTGCCTCCTAAGTGATTGCCTCGTCGATTCTACGTAGAAATTATAATAGTCATAGTGTCTAGAGTTGAAGATGGGTATAGTTTCCTGTTGAGTCATCTTTATCCAAGGCACTTATGGATGCAAGAACTTGTCAGACCCAATTCTATATTTTTTGGATATGCGAATTGTTCAGTATCATTCAAGTGCTACGCTCGGGAAAAATACTGCCGCTTTTTGGGCTTGCAAAAGTTATTACGATGCCTATGTCCATGAAGCATGTCTAATAAAACACTAGGATCCCCTCCATGAATTTGTGATCATCACAATATAATTGTGCTGCGATTGGCCTGTCGGGCCGAGATATCTTGGCTCCTCGACCCCACCAAACGCGCCCATGACGCGTCAAAGTCACGAAACAATTATCTTGAAATCATGTACGACACAAACTATCATACATGACACCACATCACTGTATGATAGCAAGCTGACTTCCCATGGCATCATCTGCGCATCCAGCTTTCCCTTCTAGGGGCTACGGAACAAGCCTTGGGAAGCTTCCAGACCGATCAATGGGGCCTACATTTGGCGCATCCTCAAGTCAGCAGCAAAGAGAGAATCAGCGTCTTGAGAGAGAGAGAGAGCGATTGGAGAAAGAGCGCTTGGAAAGAGAGGAGCAAAATCAATTATCTGAAGAGCAGAGAGAAGAAATCAAGGAGGCTGTATGCTACGCCAGGCCATTCTGCATGAGTCGAAGCTAATCATAATGAAAGTTCATGCTCTTCGACTTAGACAAAGACCAAAAGATTGATTACCATGAATTGAAAGTCGCATTGAAAGCACTAGGCTTCGATCTACCCAAAGCTGAGATACTCTCTATTCTACAGACACACGGATCCCCTTCAGAGCCGAGTAATCCCAATACTCCTCATCATCCGCGATTACTTCTTCCATTCAATCAGTTTCAGACCGTCATGACTCAACGAATACTGGCGCGCGACCCTCGGGATGAGATTCTCCGAGCTTTTGAGCTGTTTGACGAGGGAGGGAAAGGAAAGATCAACCTCAATGATTTGCGGAGGGTAGCACGAGAGCTAGGAGAGGGTTTAGAAGAAGAAGAGCTTGCCGCCATGATCGATGAATTCGATCTAGACGGCGACGGAGCGATCAATCGGGAGGAATTCCTTGGTATTTGTCTTCAATGACCGTCTGGCTCAGCGACGGTGTTTTGGCGATCGGCGTTCTTGGTATGAGTGGGGAACTCAGAACCAGTACTTCGAGTCGAGACTCCTGGGGCGATCATGATTAATTTTGGTCGGATGTCTAATCTATTCCGATGAGCTGTGCAAGTCACATTATCTGCATAGAGAAATTTTGGCGTAGTATGGCCGGTAGTGAAACAACAAAGACGCTAGCGCTCATCGGCCTCGGATCCGCTCCGCAATCGCCCGTTGGTTGGGAGAACGAAATGTCTGAATGACTTGACCTCTCCATGCTACACCCAAATCAAATGATCAACGACGTTCCGCACAAGTGGTCATAGCGATGGCACCAGCATCGGTGCATCTGCCCAACGGTCAGACATTGACTGTTTCGCCTGTATTCGCTGGCTTTGCGTTCAAGTCGAATGATTTGAACGTCCATAATTCCGCGTTCCCACCTGGCTGGACTATTATCATTGAGTCTCAAGACGACGAAGAAGATGAGATTGCAGTGGATGGAAAAGAAAGTCATGAAGATCGCAAACGTGACCGTGCACACCGATACCGCAATCCGACTTTGCACAATGACAGAATGTTTATCTCCTCCATTTCGAACCCTAGCAATACGGACTTCAAGCCGCCCACTTCTCCGACACGGCAGATAGCTATGATGCTTTGGGCGACGTTGTGGTGGTACTTCCATCAGGTATACCGATTAGACAGCGCGGATCACGTCCAACGAGGCTGATGCTGGAAGCAAAGACAAAACCAAACCCACGCATCGTGAAAAAGGATGTCAGTCCAGATATGCCTGAAGAAGGAAGACCCAAGGGCGAGTGGCGTATCAATATCAAAAGAGAAGGTATCTTTAAAGGCAAGCACTTATTACCGAAGCTTGAACGGATGGGCATAATCATCAGCGAGGATTCATGTGTTGGGGAACATCTTGACGATCGAAGTGGAGAAGGTTGGAATCGGATGTTTGCTAGTCAGAGGAGTTTCTGGCTTCTAGATCCTCGTATTTTCTTGTTCACCTTATCGCCAACGACGCACTCTCCGTTCCCTGGAGCCTCGCCATACCCATCACGACCGAGTTCGCCAAGCAGGGAGGCCTTTGCTTCAAGAACCGATTCTCATTCAGACGGTCCACAAGCCATGTACACACCCCAAGCGTTATCGCCAGGGCCCTTCGCCTCTGGCAGTCATCTGCCAACATACTACCCTCCGCCACCAACTTTGTTCACCTTTACCAACAATATTCGGCACCCCCTTCGACAGAAGCCTCCTGCGCAAGGAGAGACCTTCTACACTCGATATATTCCTAGTGTTGGCCAATACCTTTCTTTCCGTACCGCGTCACTGTCTCTGAAGTCGCCTACACATCGTGGGCCAGTGTCGGACTCGACACCAACCTTCCTTCCCCCTCATTCTGGCGTCACCCCGGGTAGTCTGCCTTCGATCGCGAATATGACAATCAACCCTTGCGACACTGAACTCCTCCATACCTGGATGAATGACCCTCGGGTCAATGCATTCTGGGGAGAAGCTGGTCCTCGCTCGAAGCAGGAAACGTTCCTTCGTAGGGCTCTGAACAGTAAGCACAGCTTCCCTGTGATTGGTTGCTGGGATGGCAAACCGTTTGGATACTTCGAGTTGTACTGGGTGAAGGAAGATCATATAGGTCGTTACCTATCCAGCCACGACTATGGAAATTGGGATCGAGGAGTCCATGCGCTGGTCGGCGAGCAGGACTTTAGAGGACCGCATAGAGTCAAAGTCTGGATGAGTGCTCTGGTACATTTTTGTTGGTTGGCAGACTCCAGAACTGAAAGGGTCCTCCTAGAGCCAAGGGTCGACAATCAGAAGTACGTATAATGTTCAGCAGTTTTGTCACACTTGCTGACGATGGTATAGATTCATCAACTATTTACAAGAAGTTGGGTTCTACAAGGAGAGGGAGATATCTTTTCCGCACAAACAGGCAGCCTTGATGAAGATCAGAAGGGAAGGTTGGGAAGCACCGATACTGTAGAACAAGCATTCCTTACACATGGTTGTGCGATGGAAGATACCATTCTGTACTAGATAATAACTGGAACACATGCGTCAAACGTATCGCACGATTGATTGATCGATCGCCATCGATTTGCCATTGTCGCTCCTGGCCTATTGCATACCTTCGTGAGCCCATAGCTAGGAGTGCGGTGCCAAGAGCGAAAGGGTCGCCCAATGAGATATTAGGATGTTTGTTTCTGCTTCACCATGACTGCAGAGCAAGTGCATAGTCGTATTCCTTTGACAGATAACGATGTTCTATCGGAATGACTGTTGTGCCGGATGCAACGGCACGGGTCCAAAGCCTCAGCGAAAGCTGACTGCTTGAACGTCCAAACTAACATAACAGCTACCAAGTATCCTATTTTCCAATATCTGCAC
This sequence comes from Opeltia flavorubescens, assembly GCA_000442125.1. Lineage (NCBI taxonomy): Eukaryota > Fungi > Ascomycota > Lecanoromycetes > Teloschistales > Teloschistaceae > Opeltia > Opeltia flavorubescens. The sequence goes on along the minus strand of KE546966.1, from coordinate 1,146,370 downwards.
GCTTCCTTAGCGTTATGGTACCTGAGATATGTCTACCTTCGCCGTTGGAAAGAGCAGGGAAAAGCAGCAGAAGATTGTCAATGCACGGCCTCTTCACTATCCCTTCTGGTTTGGTGGTTCAGCCTCGTGTTTTGCAGCAGCGGTGACACACCCGTTGGACCTGGGTATGGATAGATAACATAAGAAAGACTCAATTGATCCACCGCTAATCTATTCGATAGTCAAGGTATGTCACCAGTGCTCCAATGTTTCCTACTCTTCAGCCAGCTCGAGCTGACAAAATCTAGGTCAGGCTACAGACACGCACTCCTGATGGCCCTCGAGGCATGTTCACCACATTTGTCCATGTGGTAAGGAATGATGGCTTCCTTGGCCTCTACAGTGGTGTAAGTAGACCTTCAGTAAAATGCAAGATTTGAGCCCTCTACGAGCATATGATTAAATTTACCCCAAACCAGCTTTCCGCTTCCCTCCTCCGCCAGCTCACCTACTCCACTACCCGCTTCGCCGTTTACGAGGAACTGAAAAGAAATTTTACAACCACTGCCTCTGCCCCCTCGGTTCCCACCCTCATCGCCATGGCGTCTGCCTCAGGCTTCCTCGGCGGTGTGGCTGGCAACCCTGCCGATGTCATTAATGTCCGCATGCAACACGACGCCGCTCTCCCCGCCCAGAACCGCCGCAACTACAAACACGCCGTCGACGGCCTTATCCGTATGACGCGCGAAGAAGGCTGGCGCACCCTCTTCCGCGGCGTTTGGCCCAACAGCTTCCGTGCGCTCTTAGTGACGGCTTCCCAATTGGCGTCCTACGATAGTCTGAAGCGACTTATCCTCGCGCATACACCGCTTGAGGACAACTTTGCAACGCACTTCTCTGCTAGCTTCTTAGCCGGGTTCATCGCCACGACGATGTGCAGTCCCGTCGACGTTATCAAAACGCGTATGATGAGTGCCAAGGATCGTGAGGGTTTGGGTACGCTGTTACGGAAACTTTACAGGGCTGAGGGTGTAAGATGGATGTTCAGGGGTTGGGTGCCGAGTTTCATGCGTTTGGGCCCGCATACGGTGTTCACTTTTCTGTTCTTGGAACAGCATAAGAAGCTCTACAGGCATTTCAAGGGGGTGAATGGGGATGGAAATCCTGTATGATGCGGGTTTCTTTCCAATTATGACTGAATTGAGCGTTCAGCACGGCGTTGGCGGTGGGTCAATTTCTTCCCTGTTGTCCAAATTACGCATGTGTTTGGAGAAGACTATTATAGACCTAAATTGGAGAGTCATGTACATAGTTCTCGATTCATTCCAATATATCCTACAATTCCGATCGTGTTCATTGATTCGCTTCAGTCCCTTTCCATTTGCTAACTCAGACCCATATACCTAATTACCTTTACCTTTGTCTATCTCACCTTTCAACCGATAGAGTTTGAGTTGAGACAGCTTATGGATCCAATACGCGTCTTATTTGATTGGCTGCTTGATGTAGGGCACGCCACGACTATTTTCTGTCCTGACATGTGAAATCCAGATGTCATAGAGCTTAGTAATGGCTCGAACTCACGTCGTGTACCTCTCTTTCATCCAGTCACATGTGACAGCTCCATCTTGATTAATCTAAACCAAGCCCCTTTAGGCCATTTTGATTTGGCAATAATTCGTCTGGATCCTCCATCAGATACATGCTCGTGAGAACCGTTGTCACGCTGTTGAACGAGCTCATACAGAGTCATGTTGACTCACCCTCTTTCCGTATACTATTTGTTCGGCTGGACGCGTGTGATATTTTCATCACGACTTTTCCGCTTTGGGCCATATTGGCAATTTTCCATCAGGGTCTCCGATCGAGTACCGACTCTTCAAGTCCCCTAGTCATTTGCGAGGAGAGAGTAACAACGAGAAAGTAAAATCAGCGTACCGTGGAATGGATGTGAGCTGCCTTTGAAGACATGTATATATTGCAAAGGACTTCCCTTGTATTGCTTCCTCAATTTCATCGTCCTGCACTGTGACATCCACACTGTTGTTACATTGTAATCAGTAATCATTGAACATCGTTCCCATCGCACATTACCACCATATCCATCAGCTAAACCACTGCCATTGCTATTGCCATCACCACCAACAACATCACCACCTCCCACCTCTATGCCTCGCCAACAAACCGGGGTACCGATTACCCCAGCACAGATCAAGTGGCAACAAAATCCAATGTTCAGACCAAGATCAGCCCGTGCCACTGCCCCTCCCAGGAAATACCACCGCGTCTTAACTCGACCTATCGACTGGAGCACAATCCCAAAGACCGATAGGATCACTCGCTCCAAAGCATGGAACCCCGCCTTGAAGACGCTATATCTCGTCGTCCCTGACAACCTCAAAGGCTCCAACTACTGGGATGCCGCCCAACGATCGCCAAAGCCGGCAGCCGACAACGGCGGCAGCGAGATCCGCATCAAAAGGATCAACTGTCGGTTCCGCATCCCAGGGACCGACATCATTGAATACTATCGAGGTGGTCAGCGGATGATATGCCCACCTGGTGTTGAGCCTTGGAAGCGGTAGAATGGGGGAGATGATGGAGCCATTATGAGAGATTGATGAAACGGCGTTTTGGTTTTCTTGCTCTGGGATTGGGTTTCACATGTTTGCTTTGCTCGTCACATGTTTTCTTTTTTTTGGGTTTATATTGGCGTTGGGGCTGGCTAGCAGGTACTGGGTTCTGGGTTTCTTTTTTAAATCGATGAATGGGTGTTTGCATTGGATTCTTTATCAAAAGTCTTCTGGAGCAATGCTTCCAACATCGTTATAGTGGTCTTGAGTTCGTGGTGTACTATTGGTCATTATGTCGGGGAACTCAATAAGCCAAACCTACATTGATTCCCACCATGAATATTACATCTCTACTTGCAAAGTAAACAAGTCCATTCACGTAAGCGCAATTTCAATGACATGTTATGGTAGTGTAGGATGCATGGGACGTCGTTGCATCGGAAGGTTCCGACCACCGAGCGCCACGTGCGGCTTTCGGACAGTCGGTCATGCTGACGGAGCCGTAATCCTTTGATATATGTACCACAATTACTTCCTTTCGTTTTACAAATTGCTTACTAACTTCCCATTTTCCTTAATGACAGTAAAGATTCTTGCTTGATAATTCAGTTTCCTACGCATTGTTGTAGAACTAGAAATTATTCGCATCTTGTTTTGCCATATGGCGCTCTCTCTGTTCTCCGTTCACATCTGGTTATTGGTTCGAAACAAGTAATATACTTTTCCGCCGACATTCCTTGAGCTAGATTTTTGATCAAACACTTCAAGAAGAAAGTGAACCAGAAGGATACTCATCCGTGGCTCTCTTCAACTTAGAATATAACTTAGAATATCAGCGGACTAAATCGCCCTGAGCGGCCATCTTAGCTAAGATGGCAATCAACGGGACGCATAAGTCACGTTTCGATTCGATTGAAGACACCATACAGGCATTTGGTACGCTCGTTCCTTCTCAAGTCATCTTGACCCTCCTTGGATTGTCATCCCACTCGAGCTCAACAAAAATCAACCGCGGCTGATGAAATACACAGCAAATGGGGAATTCATCGTTGTCCTTGATTCTATGGACCGGGAGAACGAAGGCGATCTTATCATTGCAGCAGAATCAATAACAACAGAAAAAATGGCCTTCATGGTCCGTCACTCGAGGTTTGTTCGTCATCCTGTCAAGCTGCTCTGTGAATTTTTCTTAATATTCTGCTTCAATTGTAGTGGTCTCATCTGCGCCCCGTTACCTGCGAATTTAGCGCAAAAGCTTGAACTACCCCAGATGGTGAAGGCAAACGCCGATCCCAATCGCACAGCTTACACCGTCTCGATAGACGCCTCGGACTCGACTATCACCACGGGTATCTCCGCGCATAATCGTGCGCTGACTTGCCGTACGCTTACTGCTCCGGATGTGAGCGCTGCTTCATTTCGGAGGCCAGGTCATGTGTTTCCTTTGAAGGCGAAAGACGGTGGGATCAGGGAGAGGAAAGGTCACACTGAGGCCGCAGTAGAATTTTGTCGTCTAGCGGGTAAAGCACCAGTGGGCGTCATATGTGAGCTGGTGGAAGATGGGGATGAAGTAGAAGGGAGAGCGGAAAGAATAGGGGGAGGAATGATGAGAAGAGATGCTTGCTTGAAGTTTGGGAGGAAATGGGGATTGAAGGTGTGTACTATTGAAGATCTTGTTGAGTACGTGGAAAGACCAAAGGAGAATGGTCAAGCATGAGCTTGAAATGATTGTAGGCGCACATGGTGGTCCTTTGCTTTAGTCTAGTGTAGCACAAATAGTTGTTGGGTTCAATAGACTTTAAAGACGGTATCATTGGCTTTGCGAAGCCATCGTAGATAAACACAGGCGATAAAGCGGTCTTTTCTCTCCTTGAATTACAATTTAAAACTTGCAACTGAAACTTTGATGCTTGGCGACCAACGCACTAATGCAGCCCTACGGTAGGGTCTAGTGCGACCGGGCCCTTGCTGCATCTTTATATCAATCATAGGATTTTCCTCTTCTCAATTCGGTTTCACTGCCCTTTCGCGTCCCACCTGATTCAGTATCCATTCAAACCCTCAGGTAGCTGATTCAAAATCATTTACTATCGACATTCAGGTCCCTGAATTATGCTGGGCTAGCAGAAGCCTCAGCTCACTGCTTGGTGCTCATTACCAGCATGGATTATGATGGCATGGATGGGCTCGAGGACATTGGTCCTCGAGTCACTGTCCGTCAGGTTATTAAGCCTGTGCCTTTCGTTTACTTTTCTTGCTAAAGTACTTAGGCTCTGAAAGACCGCGCCGATTTTACATTAGAGAACATTGACCTATCCTTCGCCAACTCTCTACGCCGGACGCTCCTAGCTGAAGTCCCTACCATGGCCATCGATCTTGTGGAAGTCCAAGTCAATACCTCTTCTCTCGCCGACGAGTTCATCGCTCACCGTCTGGGGCTCATTCCATTGAACTCCAAGAATGTCGATGATGTCGCTTATACAAGAGACTGCGACTACTGCGAGCAATACTGTGAGCATTGCTCTGTCACTCTCGACCTGCATGCGCGTTGTACTGGCGACGAAATCATGAAGGTCTACGCTCGAGATCTAGTTGTCGCCGAGCCAAGACCCAATGAGTGGGTTGGAACGCCAGTGATCACGGATGCGCAGGGTCTGGGAAGCGTGATCTGCAAGTTACGGCAGAATCAAGAGATTAGGATGAAATGTATTGCGAAAAAGGGTATCGCGAAAGAGCACGCCAAATGGGCACCCACCAGTGCTGTAGGGTTTGAGTACGATCCACACAACAAGCTGAAGCATGCGGACTACTGGTACGAGGAGGATCCGGAAAAGGAGTGGTATGTGGTCTCTCGATAAAGCAAACGATTAAGCCTAACCACTACAGGCCAAAATCCGGAAACGCCGCCTGGGAAGAGGCTCCTCAAGACGGGGAGGCATTTGATTATTCTGCGCAACCATCAAAATACTACTTTGACGTAGAATCAATTGGGAACCTCGAGCCGGATGCCGTGGTGCTTCAAGGCATCAAAGTCTTACAACAGAAGCTTGCAGCAGTCATTCAAGAATTCTCAGGCGACGACCGAAATGGCGATGTAGATGGATTTGGTGGACCAAGGAGTCCGGACGGTATGCATGGTGGTGATTACGGGATGGATCAGGGGTATACGACACCCTTCGGCAATACAGGTGGGCAAACGATGTACGGCGGAGGGACCACACCATTTGGCGCAACACCCTACGGCTGAGAGCAGCAAGAAACGTTACGGAAGATAGATGTACTATATGCATGGCTGGCGTTGGATTTAAAACTCAAGATCTGGTAGGAAGGTTGGCAAGGCGCACGATCCCGATAATCCCGGGACTTTTGCTTCGGTGGCTGAAGGACGGAATACTCGACAAAAGGAATTTTTGACTGACTTACAATATTTTCTTGTTCGTTAGATGAAAGATCAAATAACATCTTATCGTAGTATGTGCTATCTATCTCTTGTGACACTGCCATTCCGTACTAGCCAGCCCAGCCTCGGCTTCAAACACTCAAAATTCGACAAACTTAACATTACATCAACTCAATCTAAAGCTTCCAGATGATAATCTTCCTTCTTACTCCCAAGTTCCAATGAGTTCCACAGAATGGAAAACCTCTCTATACAGGATTCGGGTGCGGTAGCGGGTCCAAATCATGTCGCGCCGCCCGGGGGAACTCCTCAGCTGCCACCGCAGGTCAGCATAGGTGCTGTGCTTCGACCTTAAATGATTGCTGCTAAAGTGAGATTATTAGATGTTCACCACTGCCGCGCAACTTCTTGACCTGACAGATAGTAAGATGCCTGATCAGCTCCGCACTGGTTCTCGAACCGCGCAGCGAGTTTCAAAATCTCGATGGCTGACCGGAGGGCTGTCGTTGGGCGGATCATAGAGAAGCTGGTACTTGTTCTTCGAGATGGCAGGAAGCTCATTGGCGTGTTGAGGAGCTGGGATCAATTTGGTATCTACTGCTCAACCCACAGTTCAGCGCCTTGGACTAAGACGGGTTGCAGCAAATCTCGTCTTACAAGACACCATCGAGAGAATCTTCATTGAAGACCTCTATGCGGATATTCCACGAGGCATCTTCCTGGTTCGAGGCGAGAACGTTCTATTACTTGGAGAGATTGTATGTTTCCTCCCTACATCATTGTCTCTGCCTTGGACTTATGGACTGTTACGTCCAGGACCTCGACAAGGACGACTACATCCCAGACCCATTTCGCAAAGCTTCCGCGGAGGAAGTACATGCCCTTACAGTCAAGAAAAGCCAAGCGATGAAGCGTTCAGACAAAGTCAGACAAGCAAGACTACAAGAACTTGGATTCGAAGCAGAGCACAGCGGGGAAGTCCTCTTCTGATCTGCCACTCTTCAACACTCCTTCTCACTCTATCTTTTGTCTACCTCTGCTACCCAGGCGGTCCATATTAGCATCTCTAGGTCGAGAACATGAGCGCCCCGCGGAAGCAGAATATTGTGAAATGCTCCCGGGCAATGAATACATTACACACCATAATCGCAGCCTCCTCATCTATCCTGTGTTAGATCTTTGCTTTCCGCTATCTTCAAACCTCCTAACTTTTGTCATCCAACTCAATCTGCATTTCTATCGTTCATCGATTACATATCGTCTGCCTCGAAGCAGGCTAGGCGAAGAACCTTCCTACTCATCGAGGCGTCGTTCCCGTCGCCTTCTCTCCCGCCTTCTGTGCACTCAGCTCCAGTCCGCTTTCCATCTTCGAATACCTGCAGCTAATATATCGCGTCTATCTCAAGGAACATACGGTAGCGTTTGCATCTCCATAATTCGGAGCTTTAGCTTGAGATAAGTCAGCTCCGCTTAGTCCTCCATTGAATCATTAACTCCAGTTCCATCAGTTCTTGACTGCAACCAAAGCAAAGTTATCAGGCGCATGTTGATGCTCATGGTTACCTACAGTTTCATGTTCTCCTCTTCCACTCGTCTTGCTTGCTTAGTCGCTCTCTCTCAATTGCATTCACAGCGTGATCATGCACCTCCTAATTCAACCTTCAGTGCTTTCCTGCTTTTTAGCAATTCAGCTAGCAGATTGTACTTGATTCTCCACCTGCTTACGCTGAAGCTGCTTCATGACTTCATCAATCCTGGGTAACAATTTGGATCTCTCATCATTTTCCTTTCGAAGGCTTGTTAATTCTACACGATGTGAGAGTTATTGGGGTTGCTCAGAAATTTCCGTGCATTTGTTTGGTCTGAAAATAATGCCCGAGGGTCCACTTCGTCAAAGTGAGACGCCATTGTCGTCTCGGATAACGTTTTCTGTCGAGATTATATCATCTAGTTCGTCTGGTCTTCGACTGGTGGCAATAACCTGCTTTCCGGTGGGTTGTAACATGAGAAAGTGCATGGATAGATTGTTTGTCCGTTGGAAGAGCAGATGACTAGGTTTCTTCAATTTGACCGTTGATGTTGTCAAGGTGGTGGGATTATCAAAGAATTTTGATGAGCCTCCAGAGGATGGATATACCCGGCTGGTTCCACGTCATGTTCGATACAGCAAAAGATCAAAGTCATATGTCGTGATGAGTCGAGCTGCGTTGCCAATCGTCCCTTGAATTGCAGTGAAGCAGCGTACGAGATTTGAGGTTGGGTATGGCTTGTCGCAAATAGACTATTCTGGTTAGCGCCCATTTTGTGCATATTTAAATCCTTGCAGCAGATCAACCTGGCTCCAGCTTTTCGAGAAATCTAAGGCCAGTCGAGAGCAGAACACGTAGAATTCGAAGCTATTTTCATTGGTTAGATACATGGCTCCAAAGGTACGTAGACAGTAAATCAAACAATAAGAACCCTGAAATAGTGACAACAATGAAGAATATCCAGCCATCATTAGAGACTGTGCATAGAACCCTGTCAGCGTACAAAGACACTGCGAATCCCCCGAACTTGATCCCATTGTGCGCTTCAGTCTCCGGTGCCGATCTTACTCCGTCAGCAGCATACAAGAAGCTTTCTGCAGTGTAAGGTTTGTTTTCGTATCCTTTGTTAAGTTTCGCACTCATCTATTCAAGATCACGGTCACAGCTTTCTTTTCTCTTTGAAAGTGTAGCTGCTGCTCAAACGATTGGGAGGCACAGTTTTGTAGGAGCCAGTAGGTTAGACCTTGTCCTAGAATCCAAGAAGTCACTCGATTAATATGTTCAAGATCCAAGGAAAGTATTTAAGACAGGCCCAGGCCATGGACCGGAAGCAGATCCCTTGTTTTTCCTCCAGCAAGAGCTTTCGAATTCTCGGGAAGCTGTAGTGCCTGGACTGGACTTGCCCCCACTGACGGGAGGAGCTATTGGCTATGTGGGTTACGACTGCGTCCGATATTTTGAGCCGCGCACGGCTCGATCTATGAAAGATGTGCTTCAGATTCCCGAGTCGCTCTTTATGTTTTTTGATACCATCGTAGCTTTCGACCATGCTTTCTCTACCGTCAAAGTCATCACATACATCCATATCCCAGCCTCGTTGACAGATATCTCAGCGCTGGAGAAAGCTTACCATGACGCTCGAACGATATTGAACGAGACAATATCTGTGCTTCAAGCCGAAAGGATACCTCAACCAAAGCAACCGCCTATTTTCGGGAAACGAGATCAACAGACCAATATCGGCAAGCCAGGCTACACCTCGAATATCGGACAGTCCGGCTATGAAAGCCACGTCAAAACGCTGAAGAACCACATCTGGAAAGGGGATATCTTCCAAGCCGTTCCCTCCCACCGCCTCTCCCGCTCCACCTCTCTCCACCCATTCAACATTTATAGTCATCTCCGCATGGTGAACCCCTCCCCGTATCTCTTCTACATCGACTGCGCCGACTTCCAACTTGTCGGCGCTTCCCCCGAACTCCTCGTCAAATCGGAAAACGGCCGCATCATCACGCACCCCATCGCCGGCACGGTCAAACGAGGTACAACACCGCACCTCGATGAAGCCCTCGCCGAAGAACTCCGGCAATCCGAAAAGGATAGGGCAGAACACGTCATGCTCGTGGATCTTGCTCGCAACGATATTAACCGGGTTTGCGACCCGCACTCTACGAAAGTGGACCGGTTGATGGTCGTCGAGAAATTTAGCCATGTCCAACATCTCGTCAGCCAGGTCTCCGGCGTCTTACGCAACGGGAAGACGAGGTTCAACGCTTTCAGCAGTATTTTCCCTGCTGGGACTGTGAGCGGCGCGCCGAAGGTTCGAGCGATGGAACTTATTGCTGAACTTGAGGGGGAGAAGAGAGGGGTGTACGCGGGCGCAGTGGGGTACTTCGGTTATGATCACGTTGATGCGGAGGGCAGAGAGGGAGAAGGTGCAATGGACACGTGTATTGCGTTGAGGACTATGCTGGTGAAGGACGGCACGGCATATTTGCAGGCCGGTGGGGGGATTGTGTTTGATAGCGATCCGGGGGATGAGTGGGTTGAGACGATGAATAAGTTGAATTCGAACATTCAGTGTATTGATGGTGCGGAGGAGATGTATGGCGGTGACGGTGGTGTTGATGGGGTGGGGGATGAACGAGTGGAAGAAGGGGACGGGCATCAGAAAATTGAGATTGCTGGGTAGATTGGTTTTATGTACCTTGCATATTGGAATAACTCTTCTAGGATTTTTGATGGTGATGTTGCCATTTCATTACCTCCATCCAATTAGTTGTTGTCTTTTGATGAACCCGGTATGACCTAGACTAGAACTAATGCCTTGCATTCCTCCTCCTCTTCTCTTCCCCAACTGCTCCATTCTCCTCTGAAAGAAATTCCCTATCCATATTCCGGGCGGCGAAGAAGTAGTGCAGTCTCTCGCTTTCGCTTCCACCTTCAACTTCATCATCCAACTTCCATTCCCATTCAAACCTCTTGCACCTCGGACACTGCATTTCATAATACAACCACACTGACGATTCCCGGCCGTCGAGCTCATCCACATACATACATCTAGGCTAAAAACGGTGTCAGCTATCCCTTACGGTCGTATCCAATCCGGCTGCTCCGAGCCACCGATATACTAGTGGCGGACTTACACATCTCCAGAACCCATCCTGCGGCCCACATTCACCCATTGGCTTTTCGTCATCGACATCTACCTTTCCAGCAGTGTCTTCCGTGTGCCACTCGTCGTAGTCTTCTAGGGTGGTGAAAGCCATGCTGTGACCTTGATTGAGGTGTTTGGCCACGGAGATGATACGTTTGCGGTAGAGTTGACTGTCGAGCGACAGAGATACGGCTAGGTCAAAGAAGTCAGCGGCATCATCAGCGGCGTCGTCTCCCTTTTGCTATTGACGGAGGATCGAATTTTGAGAGTGCTTGCTAACGGGGATGGTACCATTTTTTGGTTTGGAAGACATCGACAAACCGCCCGAATTTGAGGTGGATTTGGAGGCTGTTATTTGAGATGGGTGTTGAGGTTCAGAGGGAGTGCTTTGGCTTGAGTGTTCAGTTCCTGGTTCTTTGTCGACCATCTTGCAGTCTTTCGTATCTTGAAGTCTGTACAATTTGTAACTTCGAAAGAAAGCATGGTTACAAGAAATGCTGTCCGTTTGCTGGTTGGAAAATGCACAAATGGTGATGACATGGTACTAGTATCGCACAATTGATATATATTCAACATTCTGAAATATGTTACCTACCAGCCTGTCCTTTGAAAAAGTGCTCATTTTTCCAATAGAGATCTCGTAGAATGAGAAAGCAGCTTTAGCCATCCAAATCTGGCATTTTGATTTGTTAAACTTGGAAGTCCAGAAGATATCCCAGCCCTTTACATGCATCAATGGTTTCTGTACTGTTGCGTGGTACACAGTTGGGGAACGATCCATCGTCGAAAACTAGTCGATAGTGACTTTTCGATGTATGGACTGGAATGAAAAAAGCACATCTCACTAACGGCGATTGAAATGTATGAGTAATTGCATCACAAGCCAAAAAATACAACGACCTTTGGATGAAATAATTGAAAAGAGGCTCATTATATACAGCGAATCTTGAGATTGTAAAGAAGGTTCGCTCTGCATACTATTCATAAATAGCAAGACCCTATCTTCAACACATTCTTTCTTCACTCATCGCAGATAGGACCAAAGCTGCTTCTGACTACCTTCTTTACCTTCAATCTCTTATTGTTGCATGTATGTCATGGGTTTTATTTCCAAATGACAATTTTTCTCTTGTGATATAATTGAAGCACTGGATACCTCGACCGATAATTCAAATGACCTTTACATCATGGATGAACGGATCAATTCCTGATACTAATTGCAAATGTAGCCTTCTATTGGCTTTGAAGCATGGTTTAACTTGACCTGATGGTAGTCCGAGAAAAGCCCCTGTGAAGTCATACAGTAGACGAGCTTATCGATAAGCCTTCAACTTTTTATTTACCACTGAATTCTAGATGGAAGAAATTCACCGAAAGTCATTCAATTAAGCTTTACCATGGCGACTTCTACTTGTCTCCTTCGTCAATCATCCACTACGCTTTTAAGGCTTCCTTCTACCAACATAGTACGCCCATTCTTCCTGCGGCGTTATGCTTCCGCGATAGCGATTCCAACCTCTACGCCTTCAGAGCACTTCGGACATAACATATCCGTACAAATTCTCGCACAGTATAGTTGGATCATGCTGATGATTGGATAGAGAGAAGCGTCCCTTCCGAACCCGGACCCTCCAGCAGATTCGCCAACCGCTGCTCAGCTCAATGAGCAAACCCCCTACATGGTAGCCACATACGTGCGGCCTCCACCATTAATGGTTAAGGGAGAAGGATGCTACCTCTGGGATGCTGAAAACCGCCGATACCTCGATTTTACTGCTGGTATTGCCGTCAATGCCCTCGGTCACAGTGATCCAGAGATGGCGAGATTGCTGTATCAGCAGGTAAATATCACAGAATCAAGTTCCATGCTCATCACAATACTCACGATCATCATTCAGGCACTTACTCTCGTTCATACTTCAAACCTGTATCATAATCCATGGATAGGCGAGTTGTCCAAATTGATCGTCGCCAAAACTCTCTCCGCTGGGGCAATGCATACTGCATCAAAAGTGTTTATTTGCAATTCTGGTACAGAAGCCAACGAAGCTGCGATCAAATTTGCCCGGAAGGTTGGCAAGACTCGTACACCTGCTGGCAACCAGCACGAGATCGTATCATTCCAAAATTCGTTCCACGGCCGAACAATGGGAGCACTTTCCGCCACCCCAAATCCAAAATACCAAAAACCATTCTCCCCAATGATTCCTGGCTTTAAGTACGGAACTTACAATGACGTAGCCTCTGTCCATGAATTGGTAAACGAGAACACATGCGGCGTCATCGTGGAACCCATTCAAGGCGAGGGCGGAGTCAACGTTGCAACACCGGCGTTTTTACAAACACTCCGCAATCGCTGTAATGAGGTTGGTGCAGTACTCATTTACGATGAAATTCAGTGTGGGCTCGGCCGTACCGGTCGGCTATGGGCCCATCAGTATCTTCCTCAATCAGCTCATCCAGATATCCTAACCACGGCCAAAGCACTGGGCAATGGCTTCCCTATAGGCGCTACAATGGTGAACGAGGATGTAGCAAATTGTGTCGTTACCGGTGACCATGGTACTACATTTGGAGGTAATCCCTTGGGGTGCAGACTGGCCCATCACGTGTTCTCTCGACTTGCGGACTCAGAACTTCAGTCTGCCGTATTGCGGAAGGGAGAGATATTCTGTTCCCATTTTTCACGGCTGCGGGAAAAGTACCCAGAGCACATCAGAGAAACCAGAGGGAGGGGACTTATTCTTGGATTGCAACTTACGGTGGATCCTACACCAATCATAACCGCAGCTCGAGAAAGAGGACTGCTTATCATCACCTGTGGCAAGAACACCTTGAGATTCGTTCCTCCCCTGATCATCAGCGAAGATGAAATCGAAGAAGGTTTGGGCATACTGGACCAGGCCATGGAGGTCGCATTCCGCGGGTCCGAAGTAATTGAGGGTACGAAAGGACAGCAAGAAATGGCGCCAGCAGGGCGATAGACTGTTTCACGTATCTGCATCTCAATTCAGGTAGATGTCGTGTTACAGTCTATGGCACCAATCTATCCCTTTCTTAACCTGCCAATTACACAGCCACGTCTCCATTCCAAGTCCGACAAGGCCCGCAGCCATAATCCCACCGCTGTCACTTACAGTCGTTGCTCCTAACGCAAATTCCCGCTCCTCCTTTGGCACTTGGTCTCTGATTTCCGCGAAAGTATTGACGTAAACAAGACCGCCTAGAAGGCCTTCCCAGAAAATTAGAGCGAAAACGATGTAGATGGAGGGCATAAAGAAGTACAGAGCCTGGAGGATGAGGAGCAAGAGATTCAGGCACTGGAGGTAGGACGGAGGGTAAAGTCGATGAATGCGAAAGAATGGGAGTGAGGAGCGGGAGATGAAAACGCCGAGCTGGTAGATGGTCTGTTCGAAATGGGTGTCAGTTCTAGTGTGACATGATGGCGGACTGCGAAGACAAGGGCTTCATAAGACTCACTGCGTATGTGGGGTAGAAGGAGCGGTAGTGGGTGAATGGGGTCGATTCCAAGGGGAAAAGTAGAGTCGGCGCAACAGACTGGTTGATCAAATATTCGGCCACATAAACGAGGAACAGAGGAAGTATGCTAGAGAGGCAAGCGTAAGTGAGTGACCTAAAAGTGGTAGATTGATTAGGCAAGAAGATGGCATCACGCACAATGGAAAAACGAGACTTCGAGAACGGCGAAGATTACGAAGAAGATTATTTCTCCAGGACACTATATTTGTTGTCGGCCCCGGAGTTTGCTTGGGCGAATCCGGAGCACTGAAGACTTTTGATAGCAACCCTTGGTCCTCCCGAGCTGGCGTGTCGTCGTTGTCCTCAGGAGTAGCTTCGCGCTCCTCAACGTTACCCTTGATTTGCAAAGGTCCCCTTGGTAAAACCAGGAAGAAGCTCAGTAGCATAACAACAGGTAGGAAGGCTGAAGCCAACAAGCTCGTCTTGACGCTCAGTCCAATTGCCGTTGTAGCAATGGCATACGCCCCTGAGCCAACCAAACCAGCACCTCCTGTCCCACTTCCCCATGCAGCCAGACTGGTGTTCCCATAAAAGTGCGTTAGGCCAAGAAAACTCAATTCCCCAGCCCCGCTACTCAAACTCGCCAATATCACGCCAGCCATTTTAGTGGTTATGGTTCCTCCATCGGTATAAGCAGGCGTGAAGGCGATCAGTAGCATGCCCCATGATGAAATGAGAGCGAAGAGGATGACGCGGAGGGAGTAGGGGACCACATGGATAAAGTAGGGGGCTACTAATTTCATGAGGAAGGAGGGAATAACATCGGCGAGGAGAACGAGGGATTTGGGGACTGAGGGACCGACCAGATCGAGGGCGGCGGAAAGGATGATTACGTAGAGGACGTTGTTAATAAGGCCTGGCAATGCCTTGTTAGTCGGGCAGAGTCGGTCGAGGGATGTCGAATGATACCGAAGAGCCAGAATGCGGCGCCGACCCGGAGGTCGACGCCGGAAAAGGTTGCCCGAAGGCGCGCATTGAACATGGCCCAGGACGATGATGGTGAGCCGGGCAAAGGTAGCATGTTAAGACTCTGTTGAGGATGGTGGTGAGAGACACTGCACGGGGTCCTTTCCACCCACCACGTGATCTCTCAACCTCTTCATTAGCTATCAAAGATTATACAATGGAAAGCTGACGGCAGAAAGGCATGATGATTGCTGTGTTCTTTCCCCGGACAACGCCTCGACATGCTCTCTAATGCATGCGCACAGCGGAGGAACGGTCCGAATGAAAAGCCGTTGTCGCCAAGCCCAAATATCTGCAAGGCTGAAGACGACCAAGGATAAGGACACGCGTGATGACGACATGATCTGCGATGTGGATCGCTAGTCCCTGACAGTGCATGATACCACTACTTAGACGAGCCAGACACTCAGAAAGACCAGCGAGCCCCCAGGTTCCAGCTTCCATCATCTTTTGCACTTCGTTCACCTCGACCCATGAGCGGTATGAACTTGGTGACTATGGCATTTTATCCTTGCTCTACGTCTTAAACGCTTACTCGAGGTTAGGTTCTCGGAGTAAGCGATCGAGGTTTTCTACGGAACCGCTGAACGCACGCCATCGCACTGCGCACAACTTGAAATACACACCACCTTATGGATCCTTTAGCTCCAAATCAGCACTCTCTGGCGAGACCACAGTCGCAACAGGATTTTCGCGATTTGCGACGCGCTCCTATACCACCACCTCCATACTCTGCTCGACCCTCTCCAGTTCGACCCGAAATCCTTCATCATGGAGATCCCTTTTTACAGCGAAGGGTCAGTATCACAGAAAATCGACCCAATACCATCCGGAATCCATCATACGGATATTCTAATACATCGAACCACATGAATGTGGATTCTGGACCGCAAGAGCATGGGCGATCAGGACGTGGCCCACAAAGAGGAGGGGGGCAGGAACACATTAGGCAATACGAAGGCCAGATGCTAGACGGTAAACTCATTTCTGTTTCTAATTTTGTTTGCCTGTTAGATTGTTGTTTTGCGTCAGTAGCCTTTTCGAGGTATTCTTTGGCCAATCCGCCAACCTCTGTGTCATCAGCTGGCAGGAAAGATACCCAGTCTCATAGTCGCAATCCTATTCTGGTATTCCCTTAAGAAAAAAAAACTCTCCTTAGCCATTGCATCATCCATGCCTCATGCCCTGTAAGCCTTCGTGGACCAATCGCTTCGTTTATCAGCGAATTTCTCAGAATCCTGGCCGGTAGGAGCTACATTCTGTAGGAGCCGATCCATTGTATCATCATTGTTTGATTTATCGTGTCTCTCCAAGTAATGCGCATCAAAGGAGTGTTGCGGCCAAGCTTACCGATGAATCGCATCCCATTTCCTTTTCTACTCCAAGTATCCAAGGGACAGGTGCACTAGCGAGCGGGCCGAACCCCGCGCTGTGATCACCGTTATCCCTGTCACATGTCGGACTTTTTTCTTTAGCGTCGCCGCTTCTCTTCAAATTAATGCTAATCGACTTTGTCCAGCTCATACCTCTCCCTCCACGCTGCCACCATCATCCTTTTTTCAAGCTCATAACCAGCCTCCGCCAACACATCACGATATCAGCAAGTCTACACCAAACTCTACCTTTTCGAGCACCATGTTTGCCGGTAAGTTCTGGGAGGCCAAGTGGCGCTTACATCAATCACAGCTACTTATTCCTCTGCATTCCATTCCAAGATCCTTGATCTATCCTCGTCTCAAGGATCGTGTTTTGTAAATTTTGATCGACTAGCTTAAGATGAACGGCTTCACATGCTGACTAGTCAATGTTCATAGCAGAACCGCCTGCCCCACCTCCTCCTCCGTACGGCGGTGCGCGCACTATGCTTCCCCCCACTTCACCACCACATTCCCAGCCGCAATACAACGGCGGTCAATCCACGCCTTCACGCCTAAATATACCAGTTCCCCCCTCTTTCTCTGGCCCAAGAGACCTACCTGCCTTACCTACGAGTCGCCCTGAGAGTAGCATGTCTATCTCGTCCATGCTTGGTTGCGATGTGGGTCAAGTGTCGAAAGATCGTTCGATGGCACAAAGGAACCTTCTTGGAGCAAATACCAGTGATTCCTTCTCTTCTCCTTCACACGCTATAACCTCTCCCACTCGGCGAAATATGGGCCAAGGCCTCTTCCGCAGGCGGTCGCCCTCACCTATCGATCGTAGACGAGTCCAAGGAGCTGCGAATCGCCCCTTTCGCGCATACTCCAACGACACGCAGCGCCATCTACCTCCCCATGCAAGACCGACATCTCCCAAAGCTCATACATCTGCTTCATCACTAGGACAACTTGGTACTCAGCGGTCACCGACCTCAGAGCAGGGGCTGGAACAGCAATGGAGGTTCTCATACCATCGCCAGCCTAGTGAGAACAAACTTGGGAAACGCCCAAGTAGCCAACCTAGTGGTTATGGAACACCATCTCAAGCTGTTGATACCAATGAGGATATGTATGCTAAGATGCAGCGAGGCTTCCAGGCGCCACAACAGCATGAGAGACTACCAGATGACGCTCAGCGGATGCTCATTCGTCAGCAAGCAGAGCAACCGTCGCAGAACTTTCTCGAAGAACAAATTCGGAGATCGCGCGAAGACAGAGCGGCTCAGGCTGCGTCAAATCGTCAAAGCCCAAAGATGATTGCACAACCTCGGTCTTTTGCGCGACCCAGCGTTAACACCGGATTCCCGAACAATCGGTTTCGTTCAGATATCGAAAATGTAGATCACGTGTACAACCGGGAGCCCTTGGATGTTCCACAGACCACACAATCGCCGTTCTCTCCAGATCATCTTCGTCGTTCTCGCGAAGAAAGATTGGCCGTGAATGAACCCCAGCCGCCAAGTCTAACCCAGTCAAATTCATCGCAAAGTCGATATTCTGATCGTCCCGAAGAACGACATAGGCAGCAATTTTCTTCTGTCCATCAAACGTCAGCAGCACACTTGAACCGGTCGATTTCTACGAATGGAATCGATCAGGCAAATAAGGTAGGAGACGAAAATGTGATACAGCAACCACGGCATTCATTGTCTTTGTTGATCGAGAGTGGGAAACGAGGACGAGTCTCGCCCTTACCTCAAGCAGTCCAAGGTGCTCAAGGTCGTAACAGTGGACCTGCTAGTGATCCAGGGATTAAGAATGAGTTTGGAAGAATGTTTTCAGGCATTGGGAGCGGCGTTGGAAGTTCGGGACCGATGGGTAGCGGCACTTCTACCCCTTTTCTTGGTAGCCCTAAAGTAAACCATGAACCGGAACGGCGGACGCCTTTTGCCCCCCGTGGAGATTTGATTGAGATGCCGCGGTCTGGGAACAGATCGAAGCTGGGGAAAAGAGGGTTGGGACGGGATGGAGATTCGAGAGCCGAGTCTGAGGCCGCGGGCACGCCAAACCCTGCTGGAACGTCTGGGGCACAAGCTGTCAAGAAGAGACGCATGCATCATCACCATCCTCACAGTCACCAGTGAGTATTCTTCTTACTATCGAGTACACTTGGCTTACTGACCGACCCACCAGTAGTCATCACCATCATCGCCACGACGACGGTGTCGCTGGTCTCAATTCATTGTCTAGTATGAAGGAAAAGCGGCTTAGTACGCCAGGGCAATCGTCCATCATGGGGCCTTCAGCCAACCATCATCATCATCGTCACCACCATCACCATCATCATCACGCGAAACCTGCATCAACTATACCTCAACATGTTCCATCAATCATCATAAAAAACGACCAGCTTCTTTCCAGCGTCAGCCATTTACCTCGTTACCACCTCGGATCGACGCTCTATTCTCCTGTTCTCGAATCTGCTTCTGTGACGGCAGGACAACACGACACTACGTCGCTTGGGGTTTCGTCGATACCCACTCCACTACCTCGGTTCGACGGGAAAGAGAATTGCCTTTTCGCCATCCGCATTCCCCGTTTCTATCTCACGGATATAGAACGGGAAGAAATTACACGTCGGCGGGCGGTATGGGGTTGTGATGTCTACACGGATGATTCGGATCCGTTGGCCGCAGCAATCCATGCTGGATGGGTACAGGGACACTGGGGTGAAGATGTAGATGTATCGATGCTCGAGTACCCCAGCTCGATCTTACAGTCGGCTGATAAGCCTACCGTAATCGACGTTGACGCCGGCGAGACAACAATCTTAACTTCGCCACCTCCCTTGCCGATGGTGCCACCCCACAATAAAGATCTTCATTTGACATGCCTCGTGCTGCCGGCATTGGAAAAGTATACGTCAAAGATATGCCATGGTATCAGAAGTCGAGAATGGGGGGACAATCATGATGGGATGAGCTTTCGGATCGAGAGTATTGAGTGGGTCGATGAAGGGGCTAGCAAAGGGGAGGAGAGGACTGGAGAAGCAAGGAGGAAGAGATTCAAAGCCTTATTGGAGGAACGAAGAGGATTTGGAAGGGCGTTTGTTAGTCCTGTTGTCAAAATAGGTGGGAACAATCGGGATAAGGGAGGCGATACTGTAGCGGTAGGGGGATGATGTTTTTATGCGCGACGAATAGTCGATGGATACAAGTCGCAATGCCAATCGTTCTAATCGACACGCACAGTCTCATAACTTTAATATATGATGGAGGATGCGTGGTATGTCTTATTGAATACCGTTATGGAGTACCGGGATAGGAGAATAATGCACGGGATTTCATTTGCCGGTAGGGCCGACTTGCCGAGAATGGATCATTTTCACATGCTGATTTCTCCATCCCCCCCAATTGCCTATTCCTTTGCTCGTCATCATAGGGTGAAACTCACCACGTGCCTACCTATGTTTACTGATTCATCTCTCCTCACAATTCCCCAGAGCTTCCTAACATCCCTCCATGCGACCTGATCATAGTAGGAGTATGGCTGTACTGGACCACGGTTGAGCTGAAACGTCAGAGCATTGCACCGCCATAATCGTCATTGACCTGTGTTTACCTTCCATTGGTTTAACTGAAGGTATATGGCTATTCAAGAACGACATTCATTCATTCGGACCTGGTCGGCATTATCGCTGCACTGCTTATCTTTCGGAAAATCCTTCAACCAGTATACTTGCATCCTCCCGAGCTGGACAGCACCCATGAGGACGAGTACCTATCTCACTTCAATAACAACACTTAAATTCTTACACCAAACAACATGATAGGTGAAAATCTTTGTTTGCAATCTTGACCACGCGGCTAATGCGGTCTCAGATCACGTTCTTGGCCGGCCGTCGGTTAAATTTCGTAAAATTCAGGTCTTTGCGGTGGTATCTTTCTGGTCGGCGTATCTTCTTCGGTTTGGACACACTTGACTTCATTCCAAACCGCGCCAGAGCTGACCCAAACCAGAGGCAACAAGAATGGCCCTCCAATCCTCCGGAGTCTCTCAGCTCGTCTTTCCAAGCGGCTTACGGCGTGGCAGATCATGGTCATCACGCTTTTGTGGCTTTACATTTCCCGAAACTTTGCCAAGATCGTTGGGCTAGAGTCCCCTGAACCGCTTGCCAATCTTTACACCAGATCATACTTTCGGGCAACATGGATAACAACGGCGCTAGACGCGGGCTTCTGGACGGCAATGAAGATACGAACAAAATGGCTGAGAGATCTGGCATCAATGGTCTTCACCTTATACTATCTCATCGCCGCAGAACAAGCAGACGAGAAGGTCCGCAAGGTCAGAGGACTCTTGACGGTCGACCACCTGAGGGTCTCATGGCATAAATCAACGACGCCGTATCTGTCCTTTCTGACGAGGGTTCTAAGGCCAAAATTGACCCGATACCCACCTCGAGCGATCAGAATCCCACGACCAGCAAGTTCGTCATACAAAGAGCCTATCAATGCTTGGCTGTACTTCGATGGACCTTTGTCTGCACTCCAAAATCACACCAAAGTAGTTTTAGACATTCCAGGAGGAGGATTTGTTGCAATGAACCCAAGACATCACGAGGACAAATTACTTGGATGGGCTGGAAGAACAGAGCTGCCTGTGCTCAGCTTGGACTACAAGAAGGCGCCTGAGTATCCTTATCCACATGCTTTGAACGAGGCCTACGACGTCTATCATACTCTGGTCGCTTCTCAGGGCCGATGCATAGGCCTATCTGGTTCTGTGGTGCCTCGTATCATCATCACTGGGGATAGCGCTGGAGGCAACATCGCTACCGGCGCAGTCCTGATGATCCTGCAATCAGCCAGCAATGACGCACAAAGATACTATGACCAAGATGTGCTTCCTTCACCAGAAGGATTGATCCTCATATACCCTGGCTTGGATATGAACATCGGTAACTGGATGTCTGACGAGCAAATGGCATTAATACAAGACCGGCGAACTCGCAAAAGAAACAAGAACATTCTTCGACGGAAAAGCGAGGATTACTACAAGCTCACCCCAGATACTCCACACCCATCTGACGATGAGGATAAGGCCTTTTCTCCCAGCCTTGCCCCAAAAGATCATTCTGTCGTCACAGCCGACGACAAATCAGTCACTCCGCTCAAACCCCCCACAGACGCCGAACTCGATATCGTCTCCCCCGTCAACCTTGCTTCTCAAAGTACTACCTTAGCCTCTTCCAAACCAAAACTCCTCAAAACTCGCCTAGCCATGTCATCTATGATTTCCTACTTCAACGACCGTATCCTCACTCCTGAGATGATGCGTGCGATGATCATCCTTTACGTCGGGCCCCACAGCCGTCCAGATTTCAGCACCGATTACCTCCTCTCCCCACTCCTTGCTCCAGAAGCCTTACTGGCCAAATTTCCAAAGACTTGCTTCTTGACCGGTGAGCGGGATCCACTTGTCGACGACACGGTTATTTTCGCAGGCAGACTCCGGCAAGCGAAGCAAAACCTTTTCATCCAGAGAAAAGAATTGGGGCTACTGAATTCGAAGGATGTCTTTGATGAAAGGGAACATGTGGAGGTTACCTTGATCCCTGGGATTAGTCATGGGTTTCTACAGTTTGTGAGTATCTTCCCGGAAGGGTGGAAGTATATTTTCAAAGTGGCAAGGTGGATCGAAGAGATTTTTGATGGATGCGAGACCAGGGCGAATACTTCTCAAGCGATGATGACTGAAAGGATGGAAGGAGATCGGTGGAGAAGACATCATCGCCGAATGCCGACCGAGAGTTCTGGGGATGAAGACCGTCCTTTGGAAATGAGTGCGTTGTCGAATGGTGGCAAGACTCATGACGGACACTCGACGGAGGATAGTTATTTCTCGTCTCGAAGGAAAATCCCAAGCGCGAGATCAAGGGGACGAGGTGGGAGGAAGGCGGGACAGAACGGTCACATGAGAGATAAGAGTATGGTCAGTCTGGCTAGCGAGGAGGATTTGTTAGGGAGGAGGATGAAAGGATTGGCAGGCGGGTTGATGGGGGTGGGGAATGAGGGGACGGAAACACCATGATTTTTTTTCTTTCCCGTCAGAGGTGTTGGGGATGTTGTTTCGGATTTTTAGTATCGGGAGCTGTGGTTCTTTTGGGGGAGAGGAAACGGAATTAGGTATACCCAAGACGTTCTGTTTGGAGTAGGTATTGCGTTGCTAGCTGGACCTATGTGATTGACGAGATTGGAATTGATTCTCTCGGTACGATGGTGGTCCTACGGAAGACTTGTGTTCGATTAGCTGAGAGGTAGGAAGGATTAGATACAAAAATATATCCCTTTTCCAATTCGGTTCGGGCCTTTGATTTGGAATTTGATTGCTGGGTCTCTGATCGGTAGTCCTTAGGCAAGATTTCCCATCATCTATTAATCCAAAGACTTCACGAAAGTAAATAATTTAGATATCTCAATTATATTTTCCCGGAGTCGAGGTAGCGATACTAAAGCCGCAGAAGCCTTTGCCATGATTTTGGAGATGGAAGGGAATAAATCTACAAAAGGGACTTAGCAAGGATGGGTAAGTTTTGGATGTAACATCAAATATGAATTGGTTTTGGGCTTCCTTTTTTTCCATCCTTTATTCTTTTTTGAAATGGGATGGTTTTTTTGGCTGGGGGAGGGCGGGTCGAGTTACAAGATGTGACATGAGTGAGTATTACTCAATTACTTTACTTCTTTGCAAGGGATATTTACAAGAGAAGGTGGAAAAACACTGTCACCAACAGAGAGCATTTACATATAAGTAGAACAATCTTTTGATCAATGCGTATGTACATTTCTTCCAACGACTGACAAAACATTCGCGTATATACAATTTTCAAATCTCAAACCAAATCCAAAACCCGAACCAAAGGAAAAATTGTTGTACATATATACAGAGCCACACCACCCGTGGCGTCTCCATCTCTTCCTCGATGTGTCCCAGGTTGTTTATCTACACCCCATGCAAATTGTAATAAGTGACCGTATTGTCGGTCAAATGGCCCTGGTTGAGGAAATCGGCCACGAAATCGATGGCTTTGTGGTACTCTTGTCCTCCATATCCGCGGCCTCTGTTTTTACGTTAGGATTCATTGATATAATCTGCACAGCAGAAAGGAAAAGGGGAGGCTGTAAAGAACGTACCGTTGAGTTTCATACCAGTCATCGCCTTGTGCATCCATTTGTGCGTGCTGGCATTTGATGGCAGCGGCGTCATCGGTACTGTGGGATTTTCGTCAGTGACTGTGAATCATGTGTGTTTTGGTTGTAGATGGAGAAGAGTGGAGATGGTTCGAGGTGTCGATTGAGTGGACGGATAAGACTTACTTCAATGACTGTCCTTGATTCCAGTCGGACTGAGCCTTGCCTTTGAACCCATCGCAGTATTGGCGGATATTACCCCCTATCGCGAAAATTGGAGTTAGCATCGTCCAATCCCATGGTGCTTGAAATATTTGGAATTGGAGAAGAAAGTAAGGGGTGAACGTACAGTTGTTTTTGAAGAGGCCGAAATTGGCGGAGTCGTCTGTCTTGGGCTGACCATTGGGCATCAGGTCCCCGAGAGGATAGGCAGTGCCGGACATTGCGCAGCCTCTGTGGAGTGACAGAGATGTTAGTGTCCTGGTATGAGGGAGAGAAAAGGAAGTTCGCCGCTTCGACAAGTGAAGTTTTGCGATTGGGCCATGGCAGCACGTACGTTTCCATGATGGCGATTGCCAGATCTACGCAATTGTGATATCATCAGTTACTTGCTCCCTCTTATGGAATTGGATGGAAAGGAATAAGGGTTGTACAAACCACGCGCTGTAGCTCCTTCACTTCGCAGCTGCTGTTTCCGAGCCGCGGCGTTGTACTTGGCTTCACATTCGTAGGAATGGCCGGGACCGTCTTGTCGGGCATTAAGGGCCGGGGCAGCGGATGTGAGAAGAGGTAGGATGGCGACGAAGAAGGAAATAGATGCAATTGGCACGAACATGATGGTGGTCGATTGACGAGTAGGAGGGATAAAATCAGAATGATGATGTGTGGAAATTGAAAGAATTGGAAAAGATTTGTATGAGGGAAGTATTCACCAGTGTACGATGCTAGCAAGATGAAGGAGAGAACACTACCTGATGGATTGGCACATCATTATATAGATGTTTCCCTCCGCTGACCAGCTCCGGCCAGGCCGTTGCGATGTAAAAAAAGAATACAGATCTTCATGCCTCAGAACATACAATGAGACCTTCGAAGGAGATGAAAACATCGGTCCACACGATATTTGCCGTGCCCATGAAGCATGGTGGGATCATCCTTCAACGCTTTCCCGTGTTTTTGGGCCCTTCATGGTTTAGTAAGAAGACCTCGTGCTGGTAAAGTAAACAAGATACGTCCATGCTATTCGTTGAAGCAAACCTCTATGAATAGATCTTTGATACGAAAATCCTCACGGATTGGGAAGTTGATCTCGGCTCATCCTATATGTCAATAGAATGAAACAGACACAACCAACACGTACGGCTTCTAGAATACCGAGATTTCGTTATAGTTAGTCGTGAAATGCAAATTGATCTACGAGACATATTGAGGATTTGATCAACTCGCTTGACAATAAGGTAATGAATTAAATTGTAGAAAATATGAAAGGGTAAAAGATCAAGTCGTCTCTGCATGTCGGAAGCTCGACTTGATTGTCATGTGAAATGAGAAGGCGGAGAATTAACAGCACTAAGCCTGACAGTAGTGTGGAAGGATCTGCAATTTGCAGCGGTTCGGAGAATAATGTTTCAGCCATCAACACCATAACCCGTGCGAGCCGCGTGTGTGGGATGTCAGCCTCACCACGAGACAATGGTGACGTCTTGTTTCGCTGATGTTAGTCTTGCAATTCAAGCCTCTTTACGCCCCATCTCAGGGTCATTTTCTTTGATGCACGGCATCTCGTTCATAACTGAAGATTATTTCCCTTCGTGGATGAGGTCTAGAAATAAAGGATTCAAAAATCCTGAAAAAAGAAACTTCTAAACCTCAAGCTTGACCACCTTGCAAATGGATGGTGAAACCACATATGAACGTTTTAAGAGCTGACGGTATTTACTTCAATGTTGGGAATATTTTTCGTCTTGTAGATACAATCAATTTCAAGTCGATGAAGTAAGAGCCCTCACCAAATGTTTCCTTACCGAGTTCGGCACGAAGGTGAAGATCATTCCAAAGTGGTACCGTAATTTCACCTCCGAGGCCGAGGCCGTAGGTTCGAGATTGATACGCGATGTCTCTCAGAGCCTGCTCATGACTCTTGTCTTTTCTGGACACGTAGATAGTGCTTGACAACGAGCTTGCGCCCCGATCCAACCTCCACTCCAAAACAAGTTCGGGAGCCAAACCACGCCCGTTACCTTGCCAATCCTGCAAAGGCGTGCCATTTGACTGGGTGAATCTACGTGCAACAGTCTTTCCGGCGTAGTTCGAGTACACTACTCCGTTCTGGTTCATTCGTTCCGACACCGGTCCGTTATGTGGTGAGCCAACGTAAGTCATATACTCCTCAAAGACTCGATTCCAGCGAAGCTCCAGAGATGGCTCCGACCACTCGGATGCCTTGTGCCGATAGAATGATTTAACGTAGATGATCCGATGTTCGGTGCGCGGGTTGATGGGCCCTGGAAGCGGCATGAGTTTTCCTACGTCAACCCTTACCGTGTTTCCGGCAACGGAGAGTAGGCTAATCGTGAGGTGTTGACGTTCGGATCCTCTTGTACAGGCTATAGGCAATTTCCACGCGTAAGGTTTCATCGTATTCGCTGTGATGACTCGATCATATACACTAGCGTCTGCCTCGATTGCCAATCCAAAGTTGGTCACCGAATAGGGTGTTTTACGTATGCTTGGGTGCTGGAAAGTAATGATATTTCCGGCATCGGTAAAGGCAGCGGGAGAAAGCGCGAACATGCCACTCTGAACTAGGCTGTCGTCTGTCCAGGCGAATATGCTCTCGTCATTGGAGACTTTAACGATTTCCTGTTGGAGCCGAATGAAAGCATTCGAGCCTTCGCCGTAAATCAAAGGCATATATACGTGAAACAGGCCAAGAAGCGAATAGGCGATGTCCTCTGACCTTGTTGTTTGCCTCTTCGACATCCACGACATTTTAGCCGCAACGCTGGCTTGCTGTGGATGGCGCAGATGCAGTCGACTGATTCCAGTAGCTATGGAGATATCAAAGCTCAAAGTATCCCTATCTCCAATCAGATTCCATTTGGAGTCATAGAAGACGATTTTGGCCGGAGCCAATAGCTCCTGCAATGTCCAGCCGCGGGTAAACCATCTACTATTCCGGATCTCACTGGAAAATGCAGTCGAATGGGACCCGTAGCTTTCGTTGTTCACGCAGTCGGCAAGGTGGGCAAAACACATACTCGACTTCCCATACCATCTCCACATGGAATTGATAGCCTCGGAGAGTTCGGCGCTGCTCGTCTTGTCGATACAGCAAGTATCAGCCCATGCATATTTCCAACCCTGAGCTGCTGCTAATTTACAGAACGCTGTGATCTTCTTATAGCCAGCCAGGGACTGAGCTTCCGATTTGGAGAGTAGCTGGTAAGAGACTTCCTCTTCAGCCCAAGTATGAGAAAGTATAGCATAACTCGGGATGGCATCGCCAAAGAACTCATGCAATTCGAGTGTCGTGGTTTCCAGGAGCCGCATACTGCTGAGACTGTTCCAACAGAGCTAGTCTCATGTCGCGACTGTTCTCACATCAAGGTATTTGTTTAGGATTTGAGGCAATGGCAGGTAGTCATTCTGATAGAGAGACGACGAATTAAATGGAAGCATTTGCAAGAAAGCTGTTATTAAACACAAGCGGTTATACTTTCGGACCACAATGGCTTCTGGGCAATACAGAGACAGACGCTCAGACTTTTATGGACTTGCCAACAAAACTGGCTGTGAAGCGCTCGTGAATTTTTAACCAATTAACGTGCGGCAAAGCCAGCTCGTCATGGCCGCTAATGCTCTCCCCCGTTCATGCTAATGCTTTTAACGCCAGCATACAGGATATCGATCGATCATGTCTTAAGGAAATTGGAAACCAAAGGCATGGTATAGAAATGTGATCAGTCTTGTCTTAGAGAGACGTTGCACAAGAATTACCGACTATGTCGATTGCATCAGATCTCTTGATCTTCGATCCCAAAATTTGAGCATGACGACTACCGCAGATCGCCAGCATGCATCATGAAATGGCTCTTCTCGTTATCCTGCACAGGACTCTGACTGTAACAACTACTGTGGATCTATGACGCTAATCTTTTTACTGCACCTCCTCCTGAATCTCGGCCGGTCGCTTGCGCCTCACGTGAAGAACATTGCTCACCTCTAGCTCTCTCTATGACTTCGAAAAACAACGTTGTGCTATATCTGGCGGTTTTCTCGAAGATCATAATCCGGCACATGAACCAGATGAGCTGAGTCCAAGCTGCTTCCATAATGTGGGAGATGGAGAGTCCACTGTGCAGACAGTATACAGCCATCGGATATCGATGTAAATGGAGTGAGCTGTCATGGGTCTCTAGATGGCCGTCTTGTAGAAGTAAGACTCCATGGAGGAGAGCATCACAGACCTTTTGGTGGAGGTCGCTGTCATGATATGGCCAGTATGTATAGCACTTATTTCGATTGTTTGACGCCTCAGCGTTTGAAACATGGACGGTGAAACGACGTGGCCAGCTGCAGCTGCAACGAGTCCAACATCGCTTGACAATGTGCGAAGCCCTTCTTGGTATTCTGATACTTCAGGTTGTAAGCTCTTGTAATCGCCGCTCCAGTTCAGGCACTCCCCTTAACTGTAGCTCCAATTCTTCTTTCTCATCTTCTAGCTCGAGTCTTTTGTTTGCGTCCAGCTTGGTAAAAATGTAATTGCCCTGGCCGTCAAACTGGAGGATATCATCATGGTATCTCCATAGACTCCTTCGATGGCTGACCGTCATCAGTGTAATTCCCAGCTCTTTCGCGTGGTCGTACATCGCCTTTTCAATCTCAAGCGTGACGCTGCTAGTACATTCATCTAAGATAGCGTACTTGGGCCTGTGGTAGAACAGCCGTGCCATGGCAACACGCTGCTGTAGGCCACCAGAGAGAACATCTCTCCATTCCTCCTCGGCATCCCATCCGTATGGCCGGTCAATGATGCTCTGGATATCCACTGTTGCCAGTATATTTAGAAGATCGTCATCCGTAATACGCTTGTTACGCATCTCTCGAATGCCGTCTGGGTAGATCACTTGCTGTCGAAGACTACCTCTCGAAAGGTATGGGCGTTGTGGTATGTAGAAAATGTCCCCATACGGCGGTTTGCGGACAGTTCCCCCATAAACTGGCCAAAGTCCGCCGAGGATCCGAAATAGACTCGACTTGCCGCAACCATTGGGTCCAACGATGAGCAAGTGCTTACCAGATTTGACACTCATGTTCAACTTCTCCACCAGAACGTCCCCATTGGGGCTCACGATTGGGACATCTATAAATTCAATTTCAGAACTCTCTACAACGTTACCTCGACTTCTTAGGACGGCGGAATCCTCCAAAGCGGAAGAGACGAGCGATTTCTCAAAGTGACCAGCTTGGATGGAATCCATGACCGAGATGAGGCTGGCAACCCGCGAAGTGTAACCAGCAAGCTCAGTAATCTCTTTGTACGAGAACATAATTCGACCAAAAGCATCAGAGGAAGAGAGCAACATTCGGCGGTTTGTGACAAAGCCTATAGCGCGTAACACATTCAGTCTCGTCGATGTATCGATATAATACCGCATGGAAACGTGAAATGCTTACTTTCTGTCCTATCGCCCATGCCACGTAGCACCTGCCCAGGGACCTTGAAAAATACCGGCACACTGCACAGCATGAGTCCTAAAGCGCCCCAGAAGTATTTGATAACAAAATCTTCCATGACACCATGATAGAGTCTCCTTCGCAGTATTCGATTGACATGTTTTATAAGTGTGAAATAGCCCTTATCAAGCGTGTCTTTCTCCGTCTCGTGTCCATGATATAAGGCAATCTCTTCACTATTGTCAATTAGTCTCGAGTGCTGAAATCGGAACTCGCCTTCCAAGCGAGCTTCTTCGGCAACGTATTTTCCGAACGGTGGTGTCAGAGCCCGCATGACATTGGCGGAGATCTGCACCAACAGGCTCATCATGAATAGGCCTTCGCCACCCACAGACCGTGAGAGGGAGTAGTTGTAGATTACCATGTCAAGTATCGGTTTTGCGAGGTTCGAGTATAGTTCAGCAAGACTGTTCGAGAATCGGGCGACGTCGACAGTAATGAGCTGATCTGCATTCTTGATCCGGTCATCCAAAGCGGAAAGACTGTAGAATGTCATATTCTGCAGATACCTTGTGTGGAGATAGTTCGTTAGGCGGCTACGGTACTGAAGGGCGAGTTTGCACTGGTGGTAGGATAGCTTTCATGATATCAGCATTGGCAGCATTCCTATTGAGGTGGCGCTGACCATAGAGTTCGTAAATGTTGCTGGTATTGCAACGACCATCCACCACACTATCCCCTTGAAGAACTCTTTCCCTTTCCCTCGCACAAGACTGCTGACCAGTTTCCCATCAAGCTCCGCCACATAAAGGCTGATCAACGTCCTTACAACCAGGAAGAAGCTGTGGCTGATGAGGAGTCGGAGCTCTTTGCTCTTCCATCCTGGTATAACAATTTTAAGTAGCCGCAAAAGATTTCTGAAGAACTCTTGATTGATCTCCACGCGCTTCCTTACTTTTCCTTCTCCATCTGCAGATATTGTCCCGGGCCGACGCTGTATTACGGCCTGGTTGATTGAAGCCTTCTGTTCCGAAATTGCATGGTATATACGTCCAATGAGGGCGACAAATAGGCTTAGGTAGACAGCTCTCGATACCTTGGTACGGTTCTTGAGGTACAGGTCTGTCAGGGCAGAGATGAGCTCCTTGACTGATTTCTCCGAGGGTGGAGCAGAGAGAAGAATTTTCGATTGCACACCCATGATATCACTGACATATCTCTAGGTATCATGTGTGGCTGTCTTTTCTTATTGGTACGCGGTGGTTGATGCATGGGGTATATTTACAGATCATTGGAGAGAACAATTATCTACGTATGATTCTTGTGCCTCGGCACAAGAGTAGTGGGTTAATTAGCCATGTTTGTGGGTGCTAGATTGAAGTCGATGTATTTACGTGAATGACAGACTGATACAACATGGATAGCATTTCAATTGGGGTATCTAAATTTCAAATTTGTTGAAGTTCCAGGTCGTTGCCCATGAATGCAACGGTGCCAGAGCATGAACACTTCTCAACTTACTTTATACCATCGAGTTTCCACTCATAGTTCCTTATTTTACTCCTCCTCTCAGCAACATCGTCTCTCCATTCTCTCCACTCCTCCCATTCTTCCTTCGCTCTACCATATTGCCATGAACAAGTTTCCTTAACAGGTCTCCACCCGAGCTTTTCACCCTGTCTCCTTGCTTTGAGCCTTACGATCCCATTCGCTGGATCGGTTGCCAATCGTAGAAGCTCGCTGACGACGCTCTTGGCCTCCGATTGTTTTAGTCTGGCTCTCTGCTCCTGGGGTGAGGCTTGAGAGGTAAGTGGTTTGCCGAGGAAGTTCCAGGCAGAGGAAATGGTGTGGCTGTAAGACATGTTTCGGAGATGTCGGATAGCAGCTTGCAGTGTTTCGATCTCCTTCTCAAGAGATGAGATGCGGGTAATGGAACCTTCCGAGGTCGTTTCGCTTGGCCTAACGAGGGCATCGGCGTTGGCTGGCGCGCCTTGTTGACCTCCCGTATTGAGAACCGATGACTCGCACTGACTTCTGAGCTCGTTCCGCTCGGATCGTAGACGATTTACTGTTTTGACGAGTTCGAGCTCGCGCTCCTTGGCCATTTGAATGATGTTCTCGAGCTCTCTAACGCGTTCTCTTCGGCCGCTGGATTCAGAAGCTCTCTTTTCTAGTGTTTCAAGCTTGACTTGCAATTCTTCCAGAGATTTGTCGCGCAGTGCAAGTGCGGTCGTTTTTTCTCGGTTTTCCTCATGAATTTGGGAAATTTCAATCTCCCGAGACGCTGAAGCGACATTTTCGGACGCAAGGGTGTCTGCGAGAAGCTGCCAAGGGGGCGAGTGTGTATCATTGATGAATTCCACGGTGCTATTAAGGCTGACGGTGAGACCGTAGAAGGTCTGAAGATTTGTTGTCGCAAGTTGGACCTTGTTGCAGAGCGAGGAGAAAGGGGTTTCAAAGGTGGACATGGCCGACAAAAATCCATGAGCAGTGACAGTATTGGACTGGCCCTCTTCATTCACAAGCCTCGCGATGGATTGTCCAAAAGACCTCACCGAGGCAAATAGATCTGCAATCGATGTCTGTGATATTTCGACTGTAGCCAACGAAGTCTGATTTAGTGTCAATGACCGAGACTGCAAATCATCAAGCTGGCGGATGGCTTTGCCAACCGTGATCTTTGCGTTTCGCAGTTGAGATATTAGTGACTCTGACTTGCGACTCAAATCTTGAGCATCTAGATCCTCGTCATCTCCCTGCACCTCAAGTGTCGTAAGCTTTGCTTCCGCTACAGCTCTAGTAAGTGACAAGGCTATCAAAGTGCTTTCGAGCTGACTCTGCATGATATAAGCACGCGCATGGATATCGTCAGCATAACGCTCGAGACAGTCAGGAATATGCACTTCGGCTAGATGACTTAGCAAGGCAATACTACGAGATAACTCGATTGCACATTGCTCTTCCTTGAAATCGTCTTTCTTTGATGCCTCGATCCATCCACTAAAGGCACGCTCGACTGGTTCAAGATCAAATAAGGCACTTTCCTGCCTTCGGAATGCTTCGAGACTAGAAGACCGGACGCATTTCTCCAGGCGGTCACACGTATTTGAAACGACTGTAATTTTGTTCATTACATCGCAACAAGTGTACACCTCGTTCTCATGCCCTGAAGCCGGTGATCGGTTAGCCCTCTCCTTGACATAGCCATATAGAATATCAGCTTTGAATTTGATTCTCTTGCAACGCAGATACGCGCCGACTGAATTGCGCTCTTTCTTGTATGATTCTGGCAGGAAAAGTTGGACGATGGACAGGTGCTCGGCAGACTCTTGTGCCTCCATTCTTCCAAGCTCCAAATCGATGGCTTTGACCTGGGCCTTGGAAGCCGAAGCTTGGAGGCGCAAATTGAGATCCATCATTGCCCTGGATCGACTGTTCAAATCATTGGCCTCCGCTTCGGTAAGCTGTTGCGATGTCCTCATGTCTTCTAGATCACTTTGCATGTTTGTCACAAGGTCGCGAAATCGGTTCAGGCTATACTCTAGATCTTGAATCGTCTTGTCCTGTGTTGTAGCCTTTTTACTTTGTTCAGCCAGCAAAGCCTCATTATAGTCAATCTCATCTTGCATTTGTTTGGCATTCTCGGTATGATTCAGCTCCAATTCGTCATTGAGTTCTTTGAGGTTTTCCAAGTCTTCAACAGCGACTTTAAGGTTGTCGACCTGCTCATTGAGGGCAAAATTCTTCTCTGTGAGCTCTTCAATCATGTCCTCAGCTCCGAGATTAACTTCAAGCTGCTGCCGCAATTCTGTGATGGTTACATTCGACTCCACCAGTGCAGCTTCAAGCTGTATCTGCTGCTCTTTGGCGCCTCTAAGACTATGCAAATCTCTTTCAAGCTCCGAGATATGGTCTCGAAGATCTACTTCCTGCTCTTGTGCCACATCGCGGAGCCGCATTAACGCTTCTCGCAGCCTCTCGTTGCTTCTTTCCATTTGCAACCAACCTTGGCTGGTCTTTTCCTCTGGGCTCATTTCCTTGCCGAGCTCCTGATTCTCTTCTTGAAGGACCTCGACCTCAAGCTTGAGCTCCTCATGACTCTGCTTCAGTGCATCAAGCTCATTCCTCAATGATTCGGCAGTTTCTTCTGCCATCTCTCGGTCCAAGGTAGCCACCTCAACTGTTGTGTCGTTCTCGGCTTGCTGCTTTTCAAGATCTTCGACCTTCGCGTCCATCTCCTTCAGTCGCTTGCGAAGATCGGCAGCTTCCTGTTGTTGGGGCTGAAACTTGGATTGTAACCTTTGGATGATCCCTTCGAACTTATCTCGTTCACCCTGTACTCGCTCAAGCGTTTTCAGTTTCTCTCTGTCTTCCATGCGTTTTTTCTCCATCACCCGAAGCTTTGTCTTCAGATCCTCGGCTTCCCTCGCTAAAACATGATTTGATGAAATTGATTTCTGTGATTTCGGTAAAGGAGATCTGTTACGTGATGCATCTGATTTGGCAGAACCGTTCTCCTGATTATGGATTGAGTTTTGAGATTGTGAAATGTGGACACCGTTGGGAGCTGTTTCCTCCGGTACATCTGTGTTTGGTGGAGAGAATACTTCTTGCTCGACACTCTGGACGGGAGAAACATTTCTGCTGTCAGTACTGGCCTGACTATCACCACTAATCGAATTCAATGTTGGTTTTCTCTCAGGTTTCATCGAAAGTCGATTTGACGACGCTCGTGACGAAGCCGATGTGATGCTATTGGGTCTAGTCGAGGCATTGAGAACTCCGAAATGGGACTGTCTGGAAGGACGGACGCTGGAAGAAGGTGCAGATGGTGGACCCATAGAAGGTCGAGCGGTGCGAAGGCTGGATGCGGAAGGCTTGTGAAGTGTAGAGGATGGAAGACTTTGGGGGGTAGAGTTGCCTGAAGATGTGGTGGAGCCGAGATGCTTGGTAGGGCTTTTACTTGGAGACTAATACGTGGTCAGCCCCATTCTCCATATCATCCATTTTCGTTCCCTATACCGTACCCTCAATAATTTGCCTGTATTCGATCCCTTAAAGCGTTGTGTGGGGCTTCCAGCGTTTATGCTTTGTCTTTTAGGGCCTGCTGGATCCAACACACTTTCTCGACGCCCTTTACCGGCAACGATGCTTGGCCTGCTCTTGTGTCCTTCACCCAATGTCTTTGGCTGTATACGGCCATTTGCTTTCGGTGTAGGCTGATCGAGAATCTTGGGGACGGTGGGACGCACGAACATGCCGTGGCCTGGCTGGCAATCGAAATAACGCTGCCCCTGGACGGATCCATCGTTCTTTCCCGTCGCGTTATCTAGGACGACTCCAATCCAAGCACCAGCAGCGAATTTGGTCTGCCCCACGAATTGTACTGTCCCGAGCTGACCATCCTGGAGCTCGACTGTCTGTCCGATTTGGAAGTCGGAGAGCTCCCCCATTTTTATAACAGCTCATTTTTTAAATTGTATCTTCGTATTGTCTTGTTTCGTCCCAATCACATAGCCGGACCACATTTGTTTTCCTTCTTCGCTGACTGCGGGCCATGCAATGGCGAAAGAAGCGCGTAACGCGTTTAGGTAGTTCGAAGTTCGGAGATGGATCCGGCCTCAAAAAGGGGTTGTGCCCTACCTTATTTACGAGCCTCATATCACGGCAGCCGAATCTCCACAATGCAATAGCAATAGCGTTCTAATCAAGGCATCAACGAGCCTAAAATGGCATTGCTATCGAAGGGAAACAATTGTCGCAGGCATTGCGCATGACATAGTAACGTTATTGTTGCCGTGAGATATGCTTCCGGTCTCGCAGTATATGCCTAGCAACTTGCTCGCACGAAAAGAGATTCATTATATATATTGTATTAAGTAGATCATGTCTGTTGATTGCTAGGCTTTCACATGCAGCTCTCGATATGGCCTATATCCGTACAAATGATCTAGAAGTGCTATCTCTTCATGTACTTACCCGATGGCGTCAAAGTCTAAGGACTGATGGCTGCATAATCGACATTATCACCTCGCAGGTTGACTCGCTATCAGCACCGTCGATGACGCTTGATTGGTTCCAATTTGGCGGCGGTGAGAATTGACTGTATGCTACATACAAGTCTGCTCCGAGCTGCCTGCGACTCCTTTTTATTTGGGAAGAACATTCATGGACGAGCGGAGATGGCCAGGAACGCCAGTCCAATGAGAAAGCCCCTCGGCGGAAAAGCGGGACCTTTCGGTTCCAATTCTGGAGCAGCCAAACCTTTACGTTTATTATCATTTCCACGATGGAGGCACGCGACAGAATTTTCTCACCCATTGTCCGAGACAGCTTTGATTTCAATCAAGGGTCCATCTCCAACCCGATAGAAAAATTGGCGCCAATACAAAGCTCGTCACCCGGCATAAATCTGAGGATCGACGCAACGGCGATAGTACCCAGCCTGCTGAAAATACATTGAGAGTCGCACGAATATTGTCGAAATTGTAAAACGGCCCGTTATTCTTTTTGATCAATCTTGAGTGTGCTTGTGTCGCAAAAAGATCTCCATGAACACCGATAGTAGACTCGTTTTGCCACAATGGTCACCTACCAGAAAACCAACGGAAGTGGGATTCAAGTCGATAAGACAAGAATATGCGTCGTCATGGTTGGATTGCCTGCTCGAGGGAAGAGTCTCATAGCTCAAAAAGGTACAATCCACACCAATCATTCCACGAATGTGTTTGACTGAACCTTTCGCTAACAAGTGAGTCCTTGGTAGTGGTGCGTTATCTGGCCTGGCTCTCCATTCCTGCTAGAACGTTCAACGTTGGTTCATATCGCCGGAACGACACTCCAAATCCAACCGCCGACTTTTTTGACACTAAGAACAAGGAAGGGGAACGTCTTCGACATGCAGCCGCCGAAGCCGCTGTGGCTGATATTTTCAAATGGTTCGATTCAGGCGAGGGCGTGATCGCGGTACTGGATGCTACAAATTCAACAAAGGCTCGCCGGCGATGGGTAAATGAACGACTACAAGCTCACAATATCGAGACCTTGTATGTGGAATCCAAGTGCGACAACGAGGACATCATCATGAGCAACATCTTGGAAGTAAAGACGACCTCGCCAGACTATAAAGGTCAAGATCCTGAGGCGGCAGCCAAAGACTTTCGAGATCGGATTCGTAATTATGAGAAAGTCTATGAGACCATCGATGAGGATGAGAAGGATCTCACATACGTGAAATTGATCAACGTAGGAAAACAGGTCGTTATCAATCAAATAAAGGATTATCTCCAAAGTCGAGTAGTATACTATCTCATGAATCTTCACATTAAGCCACGATCCATCTGGCTTTCACGGGTGGGTTGATCGTTTCTGCAGAAGACCAGTTATCCGCTGACAACGGTTGTAGCATGGCGAGTCTGAATTCAATTTACTGGGCAGGATAGGCGGCGATGCAAACTTGTCCGCTCGAGGCGAAATGTATGCTCGAGTACTGCCTGACGTTGTCGGTCGTTCCGTTGGTGATGACCGACAGCTCACAATTTGGACATCCACGCTAAAGCGAACGATACAAACCGCTCGCTTTCTCGCAACGTCACCTAAAGGGTATGACAAGCTGGAGTGGAAGGCTTTGGATGAAATCGATTCTGGCGTATGCGATGGCCTTACCTATGCCGAAATCGAAGAGCGCTATCCTGAGGACTTCAAGGCGCGAGATGACGACAAGTACAATTATCGATATCGCGGCGGCGAGAGTTACCGAGACGTGGTTATTCGACTCGAACCGATCATCATGGAGCTCGAGCGAAGCGAGAACATCATCATTGTGACTCATCAAGCTGTCCTACGATGCATCTATGCATACTACATGAACGTACCGCAAGAGAAGTCACCATGGATGGAGGTGCCTCTACATACGGTCATCAAACTCACACCAAGAGCGTATGGTACGGGAGAAGAGAGGTTCAAAGGGAACATTCCGGCAGTCAGTACATTCCGGGAAAAGGGGAGTGTAGCTAAGCATCAAGCAAGTACAGACGCATAGACAAAACTATGGAGGTAATTTCTGTGGGATGCCAAAGGTATCATTCTGGGAGGGCGCATCTATTTCCAAGGTCTGATGGTTAGATCCTAACATCTTTGAAAGCCTATACCAAATTATATTTCATGTCTCTGTTTTCTCTTCAATGTGAGTCAGCGCATGCTGTTTCCTCAGCAAATGTTTGTCTTTGTCTTTGCCGTATATCGTTCGTTCCATCGGTCTGAATGATATGGCTGCTACTTTGGCGTTTGCTATCTTTCAGCAAAGACGAATGTGCTTTTTGGGATTCACTTTTCGCAGTTGTCAGTTTTCAGAGTAAGTCACAGTTCGATTCATTTACACATGAGTCCTGTTGCTCGTTGCTCATTTCCGTCACACTAGCTGGAGTGTATCTGCGATTCGGAGTCTAAAATCCATTGATAAAACGTGCTGCTTCACTTCCTTTAGACATGCTCTTCATTTTCATAGGATTGCACCTGTGCTGTGTTTTGAAAGACTCGTCATCTACACTTTCCAATCGGTCGATTCTACGATAAAGACTGCAAATCTCTCCATCATCCACTTCTCCAAAGCTTAAAGATCTTGGTCTGATTCTTTTTTTCCGTAAATATTCGCCACACAAAAATTCACAATTTATGCACGCCGCCTCAAGCTCATGGAATCTCTTGAGCGCAAGTTCGCCCCCTTGGAAAAATATCATATTGACGTCGTAGGCCTTTGCGAAGATACACGTGGAGAGATTGCATTTTTGAAAAGCAAATTAGGTAGAACAGATGCTGCCACGAGTAATCATAGCAGCGACCTATCAGAGGAAGAGGACGGAGGGCACCGCAATAGGGGAGGTGATGGGGTTGATGTACAAAATCACCAGCCGGTCCATGGCGACGAGGGTCACCAAGAGGAAGAGGTCCGAAATCGACCTAACGATATCTATGAACAAGACCACCAACTACTTCAGGACGCCTTTGGCCAGTCAAAGAAAATGGAAGCGGGAAATCTGGAAATGTTAGCCAACGGCATCGATACGCAGGACCACCAAACTCTCAAAAACGTCAATGAACAACCTAAAGCAGGAAAACCCTCAAATCCAAGCTCAGCCTTGAACGAAAACATGGATCTACCCACAGCACAGACAGCACATCGCAAGCTCTCTCGCCCACATCCCAGTACCACCAAGCGCGACCGCAAAAGCATCCTCCCATCCCTCTTCCACCGGCAAGAAAAAGAAACAACATCCACCCGCCTCCTACTCTTGAGCAGAAGACGTCCCTTCCAACCTGAGCCTCCTTCATCGGTCCCTCAACCTACCTCATCGTCCTCCCATCCTAACCCAAATCCTCCAAATCCAGCACCTGTATCTAACTCCTCGTCACCCCGCCCTCGCCGGCGCCTCTCGAAAGCGCACCGGCATTCTGACACTTCGCGTCGAGAAGGGAAGAAACATGTATCGTGGGAAGTGAGTGATAGTTACCAACATACCATCAGCGCAGATGAAGGGAAGGGAGATTCTATAAGTAAAGATGAGATACCGGAGGAATATTGGCGGGACATTGGCATGGCAGCTGCGGGAGGTCCGGTCCTGGCTGATGGAGCTGAGAAGGATGGGGATAAGGGAAAAGGAAAGGGGAAGGGGAAGGAGAAGGAGAACGATCAGGGTAGTGACACGGAGAGTTTAAGGTCTGATATTACTTATAGTGAAGGTACGGAGGCGGGGCAAAGGAGGAGGGAGAGGTTAGTTAAGAGGTGGGAGGAGAGTAGAAAGATGGCGGAAGATAGGAAGGGCGGATGAAGAGGGTTGCGTTTGTATGGTATCAGGATATTTTGCAATTTGGAATAAATTAACATAGCTTGCTTCTAGGACATCTGTATCTGAAATGAGAACCGTTCCTTTGAGAGCGTAATTAGCGTCTCAAGCGCGAAAGAAGAAAGTAGCGGAGGCTGCAATATGGCCGTACCGTGAAAACATAATCAATGCTCTGCGGAAGCAAGAACCAATGGAGCAGGTGGGAATCCAATATGTTTTGACGCACCACCGCTCCCTCAAATCTCATCCACTGGCTCCCTCAGTTTCCTCGATCCCAACCCTCCTGAACAGTTCCCCTTCTCTGGTCAGAAACTCCGCGTCTGCCCTGACGGTAAATTCATCCTCCTCCCCATCCTTCATCTTTCTCTTCACTAGTTCCTCCAGATCATCCCTACACTGCGTCATCAAAGTGACCGCGCAATCCTCGCATAACCTCAACCCACATCCCAACTTTTGCCCATGATTTTCCTCCGCGGTCTCCACCTCATCATGCGGACGACAACACTCAAAAGACGCCAGACTAGGACATACACAACACCAGTCCCAATCCGCCTTGTCCGCCATTCCAGGCGCAAGATACTGCATCACTATCTTCAAGTCATGTGCTCCAGGATCCGCACAACCCTCCAGAGCTTTCAATTCATGTTTCTCGCACGCAAGGATCGAGAAGCGGTCAAGAGTGCAGGAAACGCACATCTGACTCGGTGAATGTCCTTGGAATGTGTGGCCGTCACTAACCTCGATGTACCCGGTGGGAGTATCAAGGACGATGGGCTGGACGGTACCGAAACCGAGAAGGCCGTGGAGGGGATCGATACACCAGGAGCACGAGGAAGGTGGCTCATGATTGAAGAGGATGGGATGCGGGAGTCGGGTCGTTATCAATCTGTATAGGTCTGAGCAACTAGTGGAAGCTTCTTGCTCGCTGCTGTCGACATCGAAACCAGGAGTAATGGTTTGCAATTCCGTTTCCTTGTTTTTCAAATGAAGTCGGCTTTTAGTGCGGGAATTAGGCAAAGCTTCGAAAGTACAAGACGCGTTATTCGCCTTGCAACGGTTGCAGGGTCCCTCTTGACCTTTCTGAAGTGAACACCACTTCTTGTCTTGACGACATCGAGAGCAATTAACGAATGGTCTACAAATTCCGTAGAGTGCCTGGTCTAGTGAAGGTCCCGTGCGTGTGCGGCCACTGGCGGGCCCAGCTACGCACTTGACGCTGATGCTTGAACAAGTTCGACAGGCTTTGCTATGATCACTGCCAGGATCAAGGTAGGAGCAATTGAGCCGGCGGCGGCGGCAGCCCTCGCATGAGCGCTTGGTAAGCGGATCGATGACCAACTCGCATTCGTAGCCATCCTCGATGCAATCCTGACATGGATAGGTAGCTCCTTCATCCAGAAGAGTACAGGGCAATCGTAGCTTCAAGCAAGGAACACATCCTCTAGCGGCAGGGTGCCCGAGAGTAATGTTGGAGAGATCAGTATCATCATCTATATCTATTCTGCTGCGATCAGCTCTGCCAGACCCTCCACTGTGTCTGAACGCATACGGCTCAAAATCATCGGCTAAGAGACTTGAGCTGGACGAATAAGCCGAATGTGACCAGAATGTTGGGTCTTGACTACTTGAGCTGGATGATTGGTCATCGAGCGGCCAATGATCTGAACCTTGAGCCAGCAGTTCCCGGCCGCGTTCACAATCTACCTTCAATGTGATAGGCAGACTCAACCCGTTGAAACGGCCGTTCTGCCATGACATAGGCCTTGCCTTTCTTTGAGCCGATTCATCGCTACCGTTTGCCGCTTGTGATGGAAATGCTAAGTCTCTTTTCCTCTTGACCGGTAGCAGTTGTCGCGCTTTCTTTGCAGACGGGTCATAGTCTCCACTAAGATCCTGGTCGAAACGACAGCTCGGCTGAGGCTTCTCTGGGTCTCGAGGTCCTAATCTGAACTCATAGCCAGTGTTGAGAGACTCCCGATACCAAAGGGGGTTGCTGTTCGCTGGATCGGCATCGTAGATGGGGTGTTGAAATGAGGCTCGCTCAAGGTCCCGGAAATCCATGTCGAGTCAGCATAACCGGGCTGCAGAGTACAACGAATAGGGTACTAGAGGTTGTTAGCATATGTGAGTTCTCCTTGCAGCAAGGGTAAGTCAAAAGTGACTGCAAATCGCGCAAACTCTAGAGAGACTAACTCGAGGTGACGGATCACACGGGGAGACAAACGGTTGTACTATGTACTCGACAGAGATTCAGCCAATATGCCACCCCATGTTCTGCGGCGTCGGCTAAATGAGTTGACTGGCTGACCTCTTCGTGCTGGAGTGTCGGAAACAGCTTCAGCTCGTGAATCCCTAAGCTACAACCAAATCCTATGTCTCAATGGCAATACAACGGTGGATGAAAAGGCAGACGATGGAACAAGGTAAGAGATTAATTAAAAGCTGTTGCTGGGGCCTGGAAGAAGGTTTGAATAGAAAGTATATCTTGTTGGAGCTAGTGATGCACTGAAAAGGAGACGACGTAGTGATGCAAAATAGTGATTGGAATGACTGAGAGAAGACACTTACCTTCTAACTACGGATAAAAACGGCTGTTATTAATGCACCGACTGAATGACAACGCTTGATATAGCCATTGCAAACCCAATGCAGAACATAGGTATCGAAGTTAATGAGCTAAGAAGGTGATGTTTAGTCGAAACAAGCCCAAGAAGATAATTGAAGGGATAATGGTATCTGAAATGTAACATATGCCAAATTTTTCTGACGGATAGAATTTTTCTAGGAGAACATTTCCTTCAAGCAACGACTACCGTAGGCGTGGTCTTTCGGTGATCGTTCCCCGACGGAGCTCTCCATTGCCATATCGAAGTGTATAAAAATTAAGCATTGGCAAAAAAGCCGAAGGTTCTCGTGCCAATCCATTTTATCCAAAGGCACGGGAGGGTATGGATATGCCAACTCTAGAAAGTATTTTTGTGTAGCCGAAGAAAGACATGATAGCATCGGAGTTGACAGTCTTGCCACTTCCATATAATCTGATATGCTGTGGAAGAATAGCTCTCTATCTCGGATTGCACAAAGTCGCGATGAGGATACCTGGATCAACGTTTGCGTTGGTTCCCACGCTCGCGTAATTGGAGGTTGAGTGCCAAGACTTCCCAGCCACACACTAGTAGCGTTAGATTTTTCTTGGAAGGCATCTTCATGTTCGTGAATGGCAGTCTCCAAATTCGCTCAATGGAATGAAGCTTTATTTAATCCGACATGGAGAGACTGTCGATAATGTTGCCCAACTCTAGTATGTGCTGGCCTCTCTGCACTGGGTATCTTCCACTGACGAAAGCTTTTTCACCCCCAGTGCCGGTGTCCGAGATTCAGCGCTCACCGTCCAAGGAGTTTTGCAAGCCGAAAGGCTAGCTCGGTACCAGGGAGCTTCGGGTATTCGGTATACCCATGTCTTTGCCTCCGATCTTCAGCGGGCCGTCAAGACAGCTGAAGCTCTACTTGCCGCTCAATCAGAGCACGATGATACTCCAAGCTTGACCGTCCAGCAACTGCCGGTACTACGAGAACAAGATTTCGGCTTCTACGAAGGTAAACCCTTCTATGCACGTCAGCCACTGTCAAACAAATCTGGGAAGGACGCCCATCGCCTGCACCATCAAAATGACCCGAGCTTTAAGGACGTCGAGACCAGAGAGTCGATGGCAAAGAGAACCAACAGCTTCGTTGTTGATCACCTGCTGCCACTGATACTGAAGAATGGATTTGGACAGGAGGCGGTTGTGGCTATCGTTTCCCACGGCATCATCCTTTCACAGCTCTGGAAGAGTATTCTGCGCATGTTCTCGAAGCACACTGTTGCTCTGGCACAAGGTGTTACGGATAGCAATGGAGGTGTGACATCGCTAGAGCATCTGGGCGGTTGGTCGAACACAGGATATCTTGAGCTTGATATCACAAACACCACTCCTGACCCAGGAGGCAAAGCTGAAATTGGGGCTGTGCAGCTAGAAGCAGGCACGAGTCCAACCGAAAAACGTGCGGAGCCGGTGCCAATTTCATTACCTCCCTCGATCAAAATGCTTATCAAAGAGGTGAACGGAAAAGAGCATCTGAAAGGCCTGAAGAGGGCCCGGGGTGTAGGGAGTTCGCAGTATGACGAAGGGCAACAGAAGATCGAGTCCTTTTTCAAGAAGAGTAAGGCCGGCTGAGGGAAGGATGACCCAATTTACAATTTTTTCAATATTACGAAGATCTTGTACGCGGATAAGCCGCTCGCTTAGTTGAAGCATGCCATTACCGCTTCAGTCCTTGGGTAAGTCTCTTCCACCCGCTGTTCCTCCCAAAATACCATGATGAAGCAACAATCACAACACAGACCTGTTCTGAACATTTGTGTGGATACATTTTGTACCAACTGCTGTCTGAAATTCCTCATGCTGCTCACAACGTTCTCTCAAAATTAGCGTCATGAGGGTAATGCTGACAGATTCGCAGTGATAGTCTGGATAGTCTGAACTCTGAGGCGGGTCAAGTTGTCGAAAAGGCAACTGGGACATGCTTCTGTAGATCAATCTACGAGCCTGGGACATTCTAGCTTCGCCCAAGAATAGATACGTCTTCAGCAGCGAGCTATTATGMTGATCAAGATCAGCGCATTTATTGGATCGACGTCGCTTGTTTCTGTTACCCAACCCAGTCCGAGCACCCATATGCTGTATTACATAGAACATTGCGAATAATATTACGCGATAAAACACAATGAAAAAAATGAATGAATGTCTACATATGACAGCATTATCCATAGCTGAAGAATTCGATACTTCGTGTCGTTGGTGTCTGTGACATCAGATTAGAGTGAGAATTAGACTAAGCTACCAGCCA
Source organism: Opeltia flavorubescens (assembly GCA_000442125.1). NCBI lineage: Eukaryota > Fungi > Ascomycota > Lecanoromycetes > Teloschistales > Teloschistaceae > Opeltia > Opeltia flavorubescens. The sequence continues at coordinate 1,102,264 of KE546966.1, read as the reverse complement.
CCCTTGCCACACCGCATTGGCCAGAATGACAAGGGTCCGTTCCTTGGAAATTGAGAAAGAGCCTCGGAAGTTCACCGGACGTCAAGTCTTCGAACAGCAGCTGTGCTGCTATGAAGAGCCACGTAAGTCAATCCAGGCCGAGAGCTATGTTTGGGAACATTGTGGCAACTGTCAACCTATTGGTAGGCGACGATCATGAAACCAAGGCATGCATTGACACTATCCGAGTATTGCGAAGCATCCCCAATGGGCGCCAACTTCACCATGTTGATTTATCCTGTTTGTATCCTTGATCATCATCTCCAGTCTGCAGTCAACAAGTCCATACTATTAGTTTAGGATGGCGCGTCTCTTTAGCGGCTTTCCTTGTTTGTTGTGCCAGCCATGTTTGTATACTTCAAAATCAGAGGTTGGGCCATGTTCATCCCAGCCACTCCGAACACCAATTGAAGAAGATAATTGACATCGCGAACCTCATTCCTTCCTCGCATCTTCCATTCTTCTCTTGCGCTCTCATTCCACTGGTCAGATTCTCAAGTATCTCTGGTTTAATATCATTGCCATGCTCTCCATCGCCACATCCATCGCCCTCGTGGCTCTACCAATCATCGGCAATGCCCAGAGCCTCACCACATACACTTTCAGCATCAATGGCAAAGAAACATCCATCGTTGTTCCCTTGCCCGAAGCACCCACGACTACCGTCTACATGACAATGCCTGTTGCGACAGTCACTCAGACTACCGCCTACGCCCCCGCTGTCGCGACTCAAACCATCGTCGTGACGGCCCCAGCCAACCAGATCAGCTCTATCGCAAATGAAATACCCCAGTCCTATCAAGCTTCGGTCGAATCGTTGAGCCCCGGTGCTGTTGTTCCCATCACCATCAATGACTACACCACCTCCATCAATCTCCCCTCTAGCGCCTCCGTCCCAACCGGCGCTGTCACACTCTCTCCCATCATCGTCGCACCTCCTCCGCCCGCCACTATAGCTTCCTCCATTCAGACCGCTGTCGGTTCTCTTACCAGCGCAGTCGCTGGCAGCGCCTCTGCAATCGCTAGCTCGGCAGCCACTGTAGCAAGCAGCATCGCCTCCTCAGCCGGCGCCCAAGCTTCTACCATCGGCTCCTCAGCTGGTGCCGTAGCCTCCTCCATCACCTCCAAAGCTGGCAACCTCACCCCCACACCCATCGTTCCAGTTCCAGTCACGCCTGCTTCCCTCGCCTCAGCAGCAGCCAACTCCGCCTCCTCCGCCCTCGCTGCCGCGTCCTCAAACGCAAACTCCGCACTCAACTCTGCAACTTCTGGTCTTGCCGCCGCGAGCTCTGCAGCTGCATCAGTTGTCGGAGCTGCATCAAGTGGCGCCACTTCCCTGGCTGGTGCAGCGAGTTCTCAAATCGCCGCTGCTTCAAGTGTAGCCACTTCCTTAGCCGGAGCTGCATCCAGCGGCGCTACTTCACTGGCCGGAGCCGCCAGTTCGGGTATTGGATCGGTCACGTCATCCGCCGGCGCTTTACCAACGAGTCTCGTCATCGACACTTCTTCCTTTACGACCAGCACTCGGAGTGCGACGATCACTTCCACGACTGCGAGTAGTGCTGTCGAGACCAGTCCTAGTGCTGCAGCGACGACGGCACCAGCGGCTACGACGAGTAGTCCTGCTAGTGCTAGCACGGCTGCACCACCAAATTCAGGGGCTGCAGGGAGGAGGGAAGGTGGACTCTTGGGGGGACTGGCGGCCCTGGGGATGGGGATGGTGCTTTTGGTGATGTGAGAGGTGTTGATGATACCAGAGTTTGTTTGTTCTTCTCAGCGAGGTGTTGGGGATGTGTGGTTTTAACCTTTTTATGTGAATGTGGATGCAGAAAGCGACGATATGAACAGGATGGAATTGAATGGAAAGGAATGAAAGAGAAGAAGGATTATGATGTTTTAATTGGATGAGAGGGTTTCTTGTAAATAGTTTTCATGGCCGTTGTTGGCTTTTAGCATGGACGGTGTTGAGATAGTCTAGTGTGAGAGGACAATTGCATCAGATATTTGAATAAGTCCACCAATTCCGTGCTCCGGGTCTTTGTGACAAGCTCTGCACTCCGGGCCATGTGCAGATGTTCAAAGCTAGAACCGTTGTCCGCTCTTTCCAGGAGCACACTCTTTAGCAGGTCCCACCATCACTGTCTGAAAGGGACAGCATACATCGAAGCATGCTAACACCCCTACCACAAACCCGGCAACATAACCCACCTCTTTTTCGCATACTTTCCCCCAAACTCCCGCCGATACCTCTCCTCCCTCTTTCCCGCCCAAAGCCCCATCTGCACAATCGCCACCGCCGCAAACAGCACGCTACTCAAACTCCACGTCACCAGCGTGATCCCCAGCCACGCCATTGTCTCAAACATGTAATTCGGGCACGTTACGATGCCGAACCCCAGCCCCTTCGGGATACCCCTCTCATTCCCATTTGCGGACCGTAGATCTCGCAAGACGAGATGCGTGTACAAATTCCCCAACTCCCCGACAACGAATAACAGCACCGCTGGCCACGTGATCCACGGATTACTCTCCCCTGCGGCGGGTGAAGAAGGACGGTACGTAAAGACCGCAATATTCAAGCCCGCAAGCAACCAATAATGCGTGCTATTCTTGAAGAGATTGAACAGCGGCATCGTTGCGGCGGAGAAGCGGTGCACGAACAGAGTTTCGATTTCTCGTTTGAGGAAATGCAGTGTTATGAAGGCGCAGGAGAGGGATTGGAGTGTTGAGGGTGGGGAGGCGGGGAGGATGGCGTAGAGAAGGGGGTGGATGAGGAGGGGGCCGATGTATTCGAGGAAGTAGACGAGACGCCAGGATATTTGGGGGCCTGGGTTTGAGGGGGAAGGGAGTCAGCGTGTTTTGTCATTCTTCGTTAAAGGGAATGGAAAGAGCTGGGGAGAAGGAAGATTCAGAGGATGAGCAGGGTAGTGTACCTAGATCTTTAACGTAGATGGTTGATCCGTCTCGGAGTCCTGTGTCTGAGATTGGGAGAGAGGCTGTGTTGGGGATGTGAGTTCCATCGCTGCCTTTGGTGATCCGGAGACGGTGAACGGAGGTCTTGGAGGAGGTTGCAAGCTGGTTGTAGAGGTCGGAGGAGGCACTGGTTGAAGGAAGGGGAAGCTCTTCGGGGAGCTTGTGGAGCGGTTTCCCTGGGTACGTGTAAGTTACAGGAATGTGGAGAAGAATCGTACCGAAAGCTCACCCCGTGGTCTGACAGAGAATGTCAGTGTTTTCGAAGCCATTTGGGCGGACAATTGGTGGAGGGCACAGTCGGTTTTAAATTTACGAGTGGCTTTCAATGGTGGAAGATGGACGGCTTGGCAAGTCTTTGACGTGTGAAGTACGCCTTCATGCAAGATAGTCTCCTCGTAAAAATAAAATTAATATGCTTCATCTTATTTTATTTTATGCCATTGGAAAATTCCATTTGATTATTGAAGGCTAGGTATTCTGAACATTCATTGCTGATTCTTCAACAACGATTACATGAGTAGTATAATGTCATAGCTAAAGCATATTGATGCACGCTTGTACCCTATATGTTTTAACGAGTGTTGGCCACATCTATGGCGAGAGATTGTGTGGATTAGTGAAGGAGGCTGACTGAATGTAGTCCCAAGGCCCAATCGGTAATCATACGAATTTCAGCAGCAGTCCAGCAGATTTTTGAGTTGTGCATGGTAAGAATGTGCCTGATGTCTATTGAGATTGGACTTTGTTCCTAAGAGAAGCTTCGCAGGAAGTTAATTTCAGGGCTATGGGAACATAGCTCGACTTTTGAGGAAGATGAATACTGTGTTTAATTGCATTTAACTTTTCGAGTACAAGAATTGTTGTTACCCTCCCTATGTAATACAAAATCAGTGTGTGGTGTCTCTATGCCGTGAAATAGTAGATATATTCAGTGCCTTGTTGCCGCAGTATCGAGATTTGACATCATAATGACTAAGATCCCATTCCAGACGTCTCATAGTGCTTCAAATACATTGAAGCATGTATAGTTAATATTGTTGGCTGTAGAACGATGCTGTTCAAATCTGGTAGAAGTGAGAGGGATTAACAATAAAGGCAAGCCTTGGCGAGGTCACGGAGCTTAAAAAGGGCGCTAGCGGAGTAACAGATTATTAGCGGGTTAGCTTTATACGCCTTCCCAATTTCTACCTGCAGTTGAACAACTACAGAGACTTTCGTCATTTCAGGAACCTCATCATAAATTCACTCCCATCATCGAGAAGCACTCCAGCTCACTACTATTTACTCTCAACCCACAGAAGAAGCTAGGCGACCTGCACCGCTGAACTTCATCTACTTCCATCACTTCATACACAACCTCCGGCCTCGTGAAGTTTTAAGTTTCTCATTCCACCGAAGCTCAACCAACAATTCCTAAAAGCCTCTTCGAAGTCTCTGAGGTGTCTACTAATCCCATCGAACGCGCAGATCTGCTAATAAGGTAACCTAATTTCTCCCGAGACACTAATTCTCTAGGCCAACGCTCCCGACAGACTTATCTTCTGAAACCGATTTCCGATTGCTATCAGAACGCCATATATTGGAAAACATTCTGTACGATTCGCGAGGTATACAAAGGGCACTCACATGAGTGAATCACGCTCATCCGTTCGCCACCATGGGGAGAATTAAGAAGGCAGCGGGCCCGAAGCATGAAGCAACAGTAGTAAGCAGCCAACATATGATATGTATTGAATTGGCTAAAATGCATGGTAGTCTCCGGCGATAGCAGAGTTCGTCACAAAAGCGGCCACTCTTCCAGTCGTGCACCTACCTGCACATCTTCAAGCCTTCCCGCGGAAATGGCCTTTTCCTAGGGGAGACCTCTATCACTGGATCCCACTTCTCAACCGTTTTGACGTCATACTCGAGCAATTCAATAGAGAGTATGGCTTGCATAAGGGCCCGCAGACAGCACCTTTCGGACGCAAGTTGCTTGAAAAAGGCGTTGCTGAAGAAGGGAAAGATGCTAGTGCTGTTGTTACAACCCGAGATGAACTTGACAACTTGGGATTTGGACAAGACGGTGATAGACAGCTGGCGTTAAGCGTCCTGTCATTTTCTCGCGACCTCATGGAGAGTTGTGGCAATCGCAGTCTTTATAGTAGCAGTGACCGGCTGGGTGACCTTTTAAACACAACGGATCTTCCATTACTTGCCAGTGCTCTACAGCTAGCAATACGTCTCGCCCAAAGATACCACGCATCAAGACAAAGAGGTACCAACGCTAGCCAGCATCTTAACAATGCTCTACTTGCAAGCCACTATAACATCGATCTGGAGAAAGTCCAGCGGCTGGCTAACCCTTTCAATAAGTCTGGTTCCTCCATGAATGCAGAAACTCATCCCGATGCAAACGGCACGCCTATCGGCAAGGGAAAAGAAAGAAGACGGTCTTCTTCGCATAGCAAACCTTTGGATTCAGTTCAGCCGTCTGATCTCTTGGCTATTGCAAGTGAACAGAAGCCCCATTTGAATGGTGTCTCAGACAAGAAACCTTCCAACGTGTCAGAGTCGGACAAGTCATTATGGGAGGAATGGGGAAGTGTCCAGATGAGGTACTATCAGCCGCCGTCGATTTCTCCAGAAAGTGCAAAGATAAGTACACCCACAACGCCGACTCCAACCCGACGTCCTTCAAACCTTTCTCGCTCAAGCCGCCCTTCAAGTGCGGAAGATTCACCAGACAACATGGTGACTGCCTCCACAAGCAAGGCGGAAGAGGCCAGCCAAGGTGGAATGAAGAGTCTGGACATCTCGCTTTCAAAGATCTCAACGACACCAGTGCCCGACATCCTTAAAGAAACTCTGCCAAACATCCCCAAAGACCATCAATATGACCTCCTTACCCGGCTACGGGTGGCTCATGCCATGACCACATCACTGACAACACGCCAAGAGCTTTTGATGGTTCGATTGCTGGCTTTGACTAATCTTGCATACATTTATCCAGATACCACCTTCCAGCAGAAAATCTTACAGCAAGACTCAGATGAGCCACGACGTCTACAACTTGCTTATCAGCTTACGGAGTTGCTGCAGAGTCCCCGGGGAGCGAATTCCCAAATCCCTCTTCGCCTTCAAGCGGTAGCTTTCCAAGCCCTTGAATCCTTGACCAAACACAAGTCCAGAGCACCAGACGTTTGTGCAGCTCTCAACATCAATGTCAATCACGGCATCCTACTGCAGACCTTGAAAAAGGCAGCAACAAATATGGCTATCGAAGGAGCTGCTGAAGAGGAGCATGATGCTGACCGTGAGGAGTGGCGCGAAGCGCTGTTCTCACTCCTTGATGCTCTCCCATCGTCCTCTCCCCGCACTGGAGAAACCCTTATCGGTGCTGGTCTATTCGAAATTCTGATTGAAATGCTGAATCTACGGACTGATAAAGCAGAACGCCATCATCATAAGGTTCTTACCTTCTTGAACACCTTAGTCTACACCATGCGAGATGCGTTTCAAACTTTTGCTAATGTTAAGGGTCTGGATACAATCTCTGATTTGGTCGCGCATGAGGTCTCATCCTCCATGGACTATGCTAGAAGTGGTCGAGGGATACCTGTGGCGTACCGAAACCAAGCCATCGATTATGAAGTTCCTTATTTCCTGCAGCAGACGCTCCGATGGCTTTTCAAATTCGTGAACCATATGATGTCGCATGGTGGAGGCAATGTCGACCGATTGCTACGGAATCTGATTGATTCACCTCGGCTCCTAGGCGGACTGAAGATAGTCATCATGAACCCAACCATATTTGGCTCAAGTGTGTGGAGCGGTGCTGTCAATATACTGAGCAGCTTTATCCATAACGAGCCAACGAGTTATAGTATCATTGCTGAAGCTGGCCTTAGCAAAGGATTTCTAGAATGCGTGTCGTGCGAACGCATTACCGACCTCGAGGTTACTGACGAGAATGAAGATTCTTCTTCTCCATCCGAGGATCAAGCTCATCGATCAACATCCGATGTTACCCCTTCAACGCTAGAACCTCCAACGCAAACGGCTCCTCTGGAAAATGGTGCTTCACTGTCGCAACGACGTTACCCGCTTGCTCAAGGAATATTACCTGCGACAGATGCAATTGTGACGATTCCCCAAGCATTTGGCGCTATATGTCTCAACAACGCTGGGCTGAACCTCTTCCTCCGTTCTAAGGCTTTGGATAGGTTCTTTGAGATCTTCGAAAGCCCAGAACACATCAAGTCTATGACTGGCGAGTCGGAGTTGCCTCGACTGCTAGGAAGCTCTTTCGATGAGCTAGTACGCCACTATCCTCAACTTAAGCAACCCGTTATGCAAGCCATCATCCAGATGATCCGCCGTGTATCTAACCTTTGTAAGAATCGAGCGAGTAAGGATGGGCTCGGCGCAAAACTGTGGATCGAGACTGAAGATGGAAAAATTGAAATTGCAGGCGGCTTCTCTGCAGTTCAGAACAGTCCTCAAGAAACCGACATACATGGAGCTCGACAGGACAGCGATGTGATTATGGAAGACGCAGGTGTAGCAGGCGAGGATCAACCACTGCTCTACGACTTCGACCGTCTCACGGCCGATACCAATGCGGATGAAACAACATCAACCTATATTGGTACCGCTATGAAGTTCTTGGGAGGGTTTTTTGAGAACAGCAATGTCTGTTCTGCGTTCATCGACGCCGGTGGAGCCGCGCTGGTCCTTGAGTTCGCTACCCTTCCAAGTGTTTCATACCACTTCAACAGCCACAGTGCAAGTCATGAAATGGCAAGGGTCATCCACATGCTTGTTGAGCAGAAGCCGCACCTCGTCATGCCAACACTCCTCACGCGTACGCAGGACGCGCTGGATATCATTGAGCCACTTTGTAATTATGCTGATTCCACTTCATTCTTTGCCAAGTACACCAACCCCAACCAGACAGAATCGGAAGATCAAGGGAGTTCACCTTTGAGCGGCACCCTCGTCATCAAACAACTAGTGGCTGTACATACCCTTTGCAATGTTCTCTACGAAGTTTTCTCTCCACCGATCTTCAACGCACGGTCTAGTCATACGGTATTCACGCAGGTCAATCTCACTGATATGTATGTCAAGCTTATCAGAAGCTTCGGGAAATTGCACCGAACCTGTGTTTGGGAAGACATTTTACTCCAGAATACAATTCCAGACTCATGGAAAGAAGCGACCAAGGTCAAAGGTTATGGAACAGGAAGCCAGGAGGCAGACGATATATTTGGTCTGCTTGCGCAGGGCGTCTCATCTTTCGATGGTGACGAGGCTTTACAGGATACCTCACCGCACCGGGTCGGTAATGGCGAGACTGAGTCTGCAACATCTGCGACTTCAAACAACAAGCAGCGCCGACAATCTTCGATAAGAAAGGACGAGAAGTCGCCCAAGTTCAACAACGTGTTAGCTCTGCGGTACCTTCTGAGTCAGCTCCCTGCTTCGATTACGCCGTTTCTCCAAGGACTAGGCAAAGCGCTCATTGCGAAACGAAGACCTGACACTTACGCCCGCCAGAGTGCCCATATGATAGCCGATGCCATGTCAACAGCCACTCTTGAGCAGCTGAAATTCTCTACTCCTAAGGAGTCAAATAACGTCAAGGATCGACAGTCTTACTGGATCGTGATATTGACATCATTAGGACAGTTGTTGATTGAAGGTAAACCCCTACCACGAGACATTGATGTTCCCTTTGAGCTTAACGTTGTCACAGGCCCGGTAGATCATCCCAGCCAGCACTGCTTAACCCTTGTACTACAAGCCTTTAAGGTAGCTGGCGGTCTCGACGAGATCAAGAATCTTCTCGAAATTTTCGTGGATGAAGCCAAAACGCAGCTCTCAGGTCCTTACAGAAAAGATTCGACTGACGGCCACCTTCGACTAGCTACAGCTTATGGAGGCATACGAATGATTCTCAATCTCTATACGCAAATTGCTGCCCCCAAAGCTGTGGTAGATTCTCCTCAGACAACTGCAATGCAATCCAACGATCGAGATCGCGGCATGCCCTTTTATTTTCACCCTCCTCAATTTCTCGTTGAACTAAGAATGGCTATCCTTCCTGCCGTCCGCTCCATATGGGACTCTGATTTTGTGGACAAGGCACCGAATCCTATCGTCAAGTGCCTAATTGACATACTCCGGACAGGGCTTGAAAGTAACGAGGAACAAGGAGCTCATAAGCGAGGCGACAAAATTCCGGTTCGTGCCAAGCATAGTCACAAGACGTACAATGTTCCGGAGGATAGAGTCAAATCGTTGAAAGATCAAGGATTCGATAGCAATCTGGCGCGCGAAGCTCTTTATCGATGCTACAATGGACAACACTTCGCAGAAGAATACTGCCAAGCACGTGGACGTGGCAGGATCTCAGAGCACCCTATTCCGGAATACGATCAAGAACAGAAGAAAGATTCGCCACCGACCGCAACTCCCTCACAAGATGATCGTGAAGCTCCAGCCCCACATGTAGAAAACATGGAGATGCCAGGTGAAGATAACTCACCAATGGACCAACAGGCTTCTGCTAGCGACCCTTCATCATCGACAGACATTGAACCTACTGTGGTACCGCCAGCTGCCACTCTGACGAGTGACCCAGATGGTGGCTCGGTAGCCCCGCCGCCTGCTCCAGGGGTACCTGCGGTTGCAACTGAGGCAATGACGATGAGCATTGACAATCTGCTCAGCAGCATGACCGAGGTAATGGATGAACACCCTATGGTCAGAGGATTAGAACGTCTTACCCCCGGTCGAGCAACGCCTTCAGTTTCGGAGGTCGACCTTGTACCTACAAGCAAAGTTCCCGATATCGTCACACTCAATGATCTCGACGATGAGCGGTCTGCCATACGTGAAAATCTTATAGAGAGGGCTCTTGACGTCCTCAATGTGCATAGCGACGTTACATTCGAACTAGCGGATCTTATCAGCGCTGCTGCACTGAAAGCAGCAGATAGTACTTCCATGCGAAGGGACATTGGTGAGACACTGGTGCAGTCGTTGATCTCGTTGCAACTGGACGAAGATTTTCGCCCTGCTGGTAAGAAAATTGCGGCTTATGCAAATTTGCTAGGTCTTGTTCTCCAAGACGACGATTTCTACCAAGCAACCTTAGATGAGCTAAGAAGCAACTTTTCCCAGCTCTTGAGTTTCATCAAGATCTTCCCGGACCAAAAAGCCGAGGAACCTTCGCCGTGGATAGGTCAGGTTTTGCTAGTGATTGAGCGAGTCCTTTCAGAGGATGCTCAACCCAATAAGATTCAATGGACACAACCAAGCCCTGAATCCGATCCTAGCAATGTTCCAGTTGCCGTATTGGAGGATCCAGTTTTGTCTTTCAGCGATAAAATGTCCCTTTTCGACGCCCTGATCGAGATCTTACCACGTGTTGGCAAGGACGAATCGCTTGCGTTGTCTGTTGTTCGGGCCCTAGTCATTGTCACACGAAATCGCAACATCGCCGAGAAACTGGTGGAAAAGAAGAATATCCAACGACTCTTCGTCATGGTTAAGCAACTCGCTGGAAGTATCAATGAGCGGTTGCAGAGTTCACTCATGCTTATCCTCCGTCACATTATTGAAGATGACGACACGATACGACAAATAATGAGAAGCGAGGTTTTGCAGAACTTTGAGAGCCGACCAAGTCGGCCTACAGATACTACGAATTACGTTCGCCAGATGTACCACTTGGCACTTCGCGCCCCCAACCTTTTTGTTGAGGTCACCAATGAAAAGCTTGAAATCAAAGATTACGATTCCAGCCTCAATCCTCGCCCGCAATTGCTGTCCCTCAAACCAGAAGTGAAAGCGGAAGAAGCCACCAAAKACAAAATGGACACGGATGAGACCGAGGTCAAGGAAGCAATGGATACAGGCGAGCCTTCTGATGCCAAGGAGTCTTCCAAAGCACCGAAGGATCCTGTACCGAAGCCCAAGGCACCAGAAATTAAAGCTCCTGTCATCGAAAATCCTAGTGGCGTGGTACATTACATTCTGTGCGAGCTCTTCTCTTACAAAGAAGTTGACGACAAAGACCCTGCTCCCGCTAGACGGAAACCTTCGGAAGCTGGATTACAAAGTACTCCTGCCGAGGCCCCCGGCGAGAGCACGTCAAGAGGCACGGAGACGGAAGGACAGTGGGTATCAACTGGAACATCGAGCCCTGAATCAGGCTCGCTGAACGATGAATCAGCTCCCAAGAAGAGTGAGAAGGTTGAGTTCAAAGCTGAACAACACCCTATCTACGTGTACCGGTGCTTCCTGCTACAGTGTTTGACAGAGTTCCTCCACTCTTACAACAGTACCAAACTCGAGTTTATAAACTTCTCAAGAAAGGCTGATCCAAAAGCAATGACCCCGTCGAAGCCGCGGTCTGGCGTGCTCAATTATCTCCTGAACGAATTGATACCTGTTGGTACTTTGGAACATGAAGATACGGTAGCCTTCCGCAAGAAATCGACCACGTCAAATTGGGCGCTTTCTGTCGTGGTAGCACTTTGTCTAAAGACAAACCAGAATGGTTACGACAAGCGGCGTGGTAGTGTTGACGAAGAGGACGATGCCGAATTGATGTTCGTCCGCAAATTCGTACTTGAACATGCCTTGAAGGCATACAAAGACGCCAACGCATCGAACGAAGCTCTCAATATCAAGTATGCCCGTCTGCTGTGTCTAGGCGATTTGTTCGACCGGCTTCTTGAAGGAAGACTGGTGCAGGTGACACCGGGACACTCAAACACCGTCGGAAATTCTGCAAGGCAACAGCAGATCGCGAGGCTCATGTTTGAGAAAAACTTCCTCTCCGCTCTTACGACGTCAATTGCCGATATTGACTTGAACTATCCTCAGTCGAGAAGAGCAGTCAAGTACATTTTGAAGCCGCTAAAGCTGCTCACCGCCACTGCTATTCATCTGAGTGAGACATCTAGCATCTCGACGACACCCGGACAGACAGATGATGATGATATCTCGAGCGCGTCCTCGGTTTCTGAGGTAGATGATGAACGAGAAGAGACACCAGATTTATTTCGCAACTCCACCCTCGGGATGTTCGAGCCTGGACGAGAAGATGAGTCAAGCGACGATTCTTCTGACGCTGACGAGGAAATGTATGATGAAGAGTATGATGATGGCATGGAATATGAGGATGGAGCTGATCGGGACGGAGATGAAGTGATCAGCGATGAGGAGGAGGAGATAGAAGGMGCTGGGCCTATGGAAGGACTTCCAGGAGATGTCGGAATGGACGTAGAAGTGGTTATTGACGGTGACGGGGATAGCCAGAGCGATGAAGAAGATGAAGACGAAGGTGGCTCTGAAGGCATGGATGACATGGATGATGATGCACTCGAGGTCATCGACGAGATCACGGGAGACGGTGGCGACAGTCTAGATGATGGAGATGAAGAAGAGTGGCAGGACGAAGATGAGATTGAGGGAGACGGATTTGACGGGGACGAAGATGAAACAGGTCCTGATGCTGGGCATATCGGAGATGCACCTGATGCCGAGACCGCAGTCCAAAATATGATGCAGCAATTTGGCGGTGCTGAGGCAGCTCTACAGCGCCTGCACGATGAAGGTGCTATGGATATGGATATTGAGGGAGGTGCTTTTCCGGATGATGGAATGCAAGACGATGTGGACGTCGAAGATGACGATGAAGATGAAGCAGATGACGAGGACCTGGTCTATCAAGCGGATTATACAGAAGATGAGCCGGGCTTACAAGATCCGCCCTGGGGATGGGATCCAGATGACGAAGGAAATATACCCGCTCCGCGACATCACCACCACTCTCGACATATAGTCAGCCCATGGACAGTATTTCCGGCAGGTCACCCAGGCGACAGAGGAGGAGTGACGCACAGTCATTATCGCTCCCATCGACCGTCGGGAGGACCTCGTGTTGCCGATGACGGCACAAATCCGTTGCTTCATCGCCAAGGTCGTAACACCGGTAACGGCAACGGTGGACGCAGCCGTCGATCCGGACTTTCGGAAGCCGCCCAGATCACGGGTGGTGAAGTTTGGGTGCCTGGCATAGAACCTGGTCCTTTTCCACGTAGCCCGCTAGCTCGTGACAGCCCTGTGTCGTTCGTGAACAATCTCATTGCGGCGATCGGGCAAGGTGGGCCCGGCTTCAGCGCGGCAACGATCGGTGGTCCCGACGGCGGGGCCCTCCATTTTCATATTGGAGGTGGACCCGGTGCTGGACGCGCAGGGGCTATTCCTCGCGAACTGCAAGCTATACTTGGACTCAGACCACCACCTCCCGAAGCTGCTCGTATTCCTCGCAATGAACCCGACCAGGTAACAGCCTTTTCGCCACAGCATACCTACATTCGATGGCAAGAGGAGGCTCGTTTATTGTTTGGAGCGGTCCATCTGGAAAAGGCTCAACGAGTTATCAATTCATTGCTCCGTGTTCTTGTGCCCCCAGCAATGGCAAAGAAGAAGCGCGAGGAGGAGGCTCGGCTGCTCTTAGAAGCTCGTGAGAAAGCGATGGAGGAGGAGCGTCGGATCCGAGAGGAGAAAGAAAAGGCAGAGAAGGAAGCTCAGGAAAAGCAGGAGAGGCAGGAGCGCGAAGAGCAGGAGCAACGTGAAGCCGCTGCTGCAGCTGAAGCTGAGAGACAAGCCGCTCCGTCCGACACTGAGGATGAAGGAGTGATTGCGGACGGTGATGGGAATGCTATGGAAGGGATTGAGGCCACAGACCCCGATGAGTCTGGATCAGACGATGAAGATGCTGCCGAAGCTCCACCATCTGCCGAGGAAGGAGCTGAAGCCAGTGCATCAGCGCCTGAAGACCGAGTTCGAACCACGATCCGTGGTCGCGAACTTGATATCACGGGAATGGGTGTTGATCTGGAATACCTTGAAGCCCTTCCGGAGGATCTGCGAGAGGAAGTTCTCATGCATCAGGTCGCACTGCAGCGCTCGCAGGCCGTTGCCGCCGGCGAAGCCCCAAGTGACATTAGCCGTGAGTTTCTTGAAGCCCTACCGCCTGATATTCGCGAAGAGTTACTGCAACAAGAAGCGCAGGATCGGCGCCGTCGTGAGCGTGAAGAAGAACGAAGACGTCGTGCTACTGAGGCAGGGGTTCCGGCTCGTGCTGAAGAGATGGATCCTGCCAGCTTCCTAGCCTCGTTGGATCCAGGTCTCAGACAGGCTGTACTAATGGATCAAGATGAAGAGGTCCTCAACCAGCTACCGCAAGCAATCGCTGCCGAAGCACGGGCTTTAGGGGTTGATCGAGGTTATCGTGGGTATCAGGGAATGCCTGGGCATGCGCGTGCTCGATTACGCGAGCAGGAACGTGAAAATCGCGAGTCGCAGACAAATAAGAAACCACAGCGCAAGCAAATTGTTCAGATGGTCGACAAAGCAGGAGTGGCGACGCTGCTCCGTTTAATGTTCATCCCACAGCAAGGCAGCTCTCGCCAGTCGCTCAACAACATTCTCCACGATATCTCGCAAAACCGACAAACACGGGCCGAAGTTGTCAGTCTGCTTCTTTCAATCCTCCAGGATTGCAGTACAGACGTCAATGCTGTCGAGCGAAACTTTGCTGATCTCTCCCTCCGTGCGAAGAAACCGGCAACCCAGAAAACTCCTCAACCACTGAAGCGGTCACTCACCGGAACTATGGCATCCACAACGAACTCGGAGATGACACCGCTCATGGTCGTTCAGCAATGCCTTAGTTCGCTCGTCTTCTTAACACAGTATAACCAACATATTCCGTCCTTCTTCCTGACCGAACACGAGGTCTCGTCAGGCTTTCGGGGCAAATCAAATCGTAAAGGCAAGGGCAAGGAGACCAAAGCGCAAAAGTTTGCCTTGAACGCCCTTCTTAGTCTACTGGATCGAAAGTTGATCATGGAGAGCTCGAGCTGTATGGAACAACTTTCTACCCTCCTACAAGCAGTGACTCATCCATTGCAAATGCTACTACGCCAGAGCAAAGAGAAATCTGAAAAGGTTCAAGAGATTGAAGGAACAGAGCAGCCTGCGCAGGGCACTGTCACAGGCACGGCAGCAGCAGAGGTCCAGACAGGGCAGCCAGACTCGCAGCCAGCAGGTCCAGCATCAGTTGAGACAGATACCGATATCCCTAATGCCGCAGCAGAGGTTCCCCCTGTCGAAGGGCCTATTGCTGTGGATCCATCGACCGAGCATGGCGCAGCAGCTGTCGAGGGCAAGCCAAGCGAGTCAAGCAAGCCTGAAGAAGAGAAAGCTAAAAAACAACGAAACCTTACTCCGCCAGTGGTTCCGGAAGAAAATCTTCGGCTGGTCGTCACTATCCTAGCAGCGCGCGAATGTAGTGCGAAGACATTCCGAGACACGCTTTCGACGATCAACAATCTTTCAGCAATTCCAGATGCCAAACAAATATTTGGCAAGGGCTTGATTGAACAAGCTCAGGACCTTGGCCAATCCATTCTTGACGACCTTGACGAGCTAGTTCCTCAGATCAAGCAAGCTGAATCGGGAACCGACGTTCAAGGAATCGCACTCGCTAAATTTTCGCCAGCTTCTTCAGACCAAGCCAAACTATTGCGAGTCCTCACAGCGCTTGACTACCTCTTTGATTCAAAGCGGAACAATGGAAAAATCAAGTCTACAGCAGACGAGACATCTCAGGCTGGAGGGTCGTCGATTACCCAAGATGATATTCTGACTTCTCTCTACGAAAACTCGACGTTCGGTGCACTCTGGATGAAACTGAGCGATTGCTTGGCTGCCATCCGACAAGGAGAAGGAATGCTCAACATCGCGACTATCTTGCTACCGCTCATTGAGGCGCTGATGGTTGTTTGCAAAAACACAACAATCAAAGACGCCCCTCTAGCCAAAGCTGCTAAGGAGTTCTCGATAGCAAGCCCACCGCCGGAATCGGGGGTGGAGAATCTCTTCTTCCGCTTCACAGAAGAGCATCGCAAAATCCTGAATGATCTTGTGCGCCATAATCCTAAGTTAATGAGTGGTACCTTCTCCCTACTTGTCAAAAACCCCAAAGTCCTGGAATTCGATAACAAGCGTAATTACTTCAACCGAAGACTACACTCTCGTGGCTCCGAGGCAAGACATCCGCAACCGCCTTTGCAGCTTAATGTCCGGCGGGATCAGGTTTTCTTAGATTCCTACAAATTCATGCACTTCAAATCTGGCGATGAGATCAAATATGGCAAGCTCAGCATCCGGTTCCATGGCGAAGAAGGTGTGGATGCTGGCGGAGTCAGTCGGGAATGGTTTCAAGTACTTTCACGGCAGATGTTCAATCCAGACTATGCTTTGTTCGTACCAGTAGCATCAGACCGTACCACCTTCCACCCAAACAAGCTCAGTAAGGTCAATGAGGAGCATCTGGATTTCTTCAAGTTCATTGGACGCATCATCGGAAAGGCGCTCTACGAAGGCCGCGCTCTGGATTGCCATTTCAGCCGAGCTGTGTACAAGCGTATTCTCGGAAACAGTGTCTCGATCAAGGATATGGAGACGCTGGATTTGGATTACTACAAGTCTCTTCTGTGGATGCTTGAGAATGACATCACCGAAATCATCACCGAAACCTTCTCCATCGAGACGGACGATTTTGGCGTTACTGAGATCGTCGATCTCATTGAAAATGGTCGGAACATCCCCGTCACTGAAGAAAACAAACACGAGTACGTTCAACGTGTTGTCGAGTACCGTCTGACAGGATCTGTGCAAAGTCAGCTAGAGAAGTTCCTCGGAGGTTTGTGCAATGATATCTTCCCGATTACTATTTCTAACGGTGTTTTAGGGTTCCATGATATCGTGTCTCCGGAGCTGATTGCTATCTTTAACGAGCAGGAACTTGAATTATTGATCTCTGGCTTACCTGATATTGATGTTGATGACTGGAAGAACAACAGCGAATACCATAATTATTCCGCATCATCATCACAAATCCAGTGGTTCTGGAGAGCTGTCCGCTCTTTTGACAAGGAAGAGCGTGCGAAACTTCTACAATTCGTCACCGGAACGAGCAAAGTACCTCTCAATGGCTTCAGTCAGCTTGAAGGTATGAACGGCGTCAGTCGGTTCAACATTCATCGCGATTACGGCAACAAGGATCGTTTGCCAAGCTCCCATACCTGCTTCAACCGTAAGTTCACCTGGTCTGTCCATGCTTACGATCACTAATCCATGCCTGCAGAACTTGACCTCCCCGAGTATGAAAGCTATGAGCAGCTCCGTCAGCAGGTCTACACTGCCATGACGGCCGGCAACCAGTATTTCGGATTTGCATGACGAGAACAAGGACGAACAGCATTTGCAGGCGTGTGGTGCATATCAACAACTTTAGCGGGTTGCATATGGCGGTTGCTTATCGGTCGAGTAAAAGGATGAAGGGAAATGGAATGAATGCACATGGCTTTTATTGCGAATTAGATAGGGATGACTGGTTTTGCCAATGCTGGCGTTGACATATTTCTTTGGGGAGTTTTGACTGAAGTGCAGGTCAGTCAATCTCAATCCAGGGAATGGTCTTGCCAGGGGCTTTAGGTACTCAAAGCAAACAAATGTATATATTAATCAAAACATTGCTTTATAAAATAGATTCCTAACCCATCGTCCATGGTGACGATGATGCTCGGCCAAATCCAAGCTTGTGCTGGCTGAAGTAGCTACATGATATACTTTTCCAGAGCGACCTAATTGGAAAGCTATCTTATCCGAAGACACTTCCACACATGCTATCTTACATATGCAATCAGAGTAGATATCAGGACGACTATCATTGATTTCCAGGTATCTGTTCCTGTGTCATGCCTCAAGACCTGTCGGAGAAAGCCATCCTCTTCGACTAATCGATAGAACACTTTGCAAACAAGTCCATGTAAGCTCATTCATGGCCCCGTGGCCAACCCTTCCCCCAATATATACAGACCAAAGACGCTAAAAACAACATCTTTCTCCCATTATGCTTTTCAAACCAACACAGATGAAACGACCGCTCAGAAATCCGTCACCCTCCCATTATAACTCCAATCCACCCCTCCTCCCCACCTCAACGGCTCATTCTTCGGCCCTCCCACTTCCCCCGTTTTCGGATTCCTGTCTCCTTCGAACTCGGGCTTCGCGCCCCTGCGGACATCGGGGTGAAGTTCTTCCCCGGAACCGGTGGCTTCGACTTTTGCGATGGGGGTATCTGGTTCCGAGGGTTGGGAATGAGGGGATTGATTAATCTGTGGTCTCCCTTGAGGGGAAGAATCTGGGGTGTTTTGGCTGTTGCTATTGACGACGACGGTGGTTTTCGGGGTGCTGAAGGCGCCGGTTGAAGCGCGTTGGAGCTTTTCGTAGAGCTCTTGTTCGGCTTTCGGGAGGCGGGGTGGGGTGGGGGTTTGGTTTGTGAATGGGGTGGTGCTGCTGCTGCTGCTGGCGTTGCGGAGAGTGGATGGGGAGCGGGTGAGGCGAAAGAATAGGAGAGCTTTTTGGGGGCGGTGGAGGGATTGCATGGTTGCTTCAAGGGAGTCGGAGAGGGGAGGTATTTGGGTAGAGGAGAGAACGAAGTCTATTTGTGATTGGGAGAACGATGACGATGGGTGGCAAACATACGGAGATTGCGTGGTATCTCCTTTCAGCCCTATGATTTGTGGGTTTCCGCATTCAATAATGACAATGACTCTTAATTTTGAATTCGCATAATTACGCTTGCTTCTTTCTTTTAACCTTGGACTATACATTACACGCTGAGTTCAAGATGGAAGCAATCAAGAATACGTTTGCGCAATGCAAACAAGAGCAACGTTCAGCTCTCGTAACCTATGTCACCGCGGGATATCCCACGGCCGATGAAACGGTTGATATCCTACTTGGGATGGAAGCCGGTGGAGCGGGTACGATGCAATTAGGTCTCAACGGTCGAATCTCTTAACTAACGTTTGCATAGATCTCATAGAGCTTGGTCTACCATTCACAGATCCAATTGCAGATGGGCCAACAATACAAAAAGCAAATACCCAGGCATTAAAAAATGGCGTTACTGTAACATCCACTTTGGATATAGTCAGAAGAGCAAGGAAGCAAGGGCTCAAAGCGCCAGTCCTTTTCATGGGATACTACAATCCTCTGCTAAGTTACGGTGAAGAAAGGATATTGACGGATGCGAAAGAGGCGGGGGTTAATGGCTTCATTGTTGTCGATCTACCGCCGGAGGAGGCGGTCAGGTTTCGAGACTTCTGTACAAAAGGAGGGTAAGAGGAAGATGATCTATATTTGGAGCTACCAAGGATATTGCTAACGCCTGATCTGTTGCATATAGGTTGTCATACGTCCCTTTGATCGCTCCTGCAACATCCGAGTCACGAATGAAGTTACTCTGCAAGATTGCCGATTCATTCATATACGTCGTATCCCGTATGGGTGTCACAGGTGCTTCACACACCCTCAATAGAGCTTTACCTGAACTTCTTGAACGTGTACATCAATACTCCAACAACACCCCTGCAGCAGTTGGCTTTGGCGTCAGTACTCGACAACATTTTATAGACGTTGGAAGGATAGCGGAGGGCGTTGTTATTGGTAGTCAGATCGTCACCACGCTTGCAAATGCGCCACCGGGTCAAGGTGCACAAAAGGTCGAAGAGTATTGTTCGGAAATCACGGGAAGAACGGTCTCTCGCGATCTTACCAACGCCGTTCAATCTCATCAGGAAAAGGAAAAATCTATGACAAATGGTTACGCTTCCCACAAAGATCAATCTCAACCCACGGAGGTCATTAAGCAAGGATCAAATGGTACCGGTCCAGGACTAGCAGATGAATTAGAAGCTCTAAATATGTCCAATGGCACCGCAGCTGTACCTTCACGATTTGGCGAGTTTGGCGGTCAGTACGTACCGGAATCATTGATGGATTGTCTTGCAGAACTCGACACTGGCTTCAATTCCATCAGAGATGATCCAAAATTCTGGGAAGAGTACCGCTCTTACTACCCCTATATGGGCCGCCCTGGCCAATTACACTTAGCGGAGCGTCTTACCAAGCATGCTGGTGGCGCGAATATCTGGCTAAAGAGGGAAGATCTCAACCACACCGGTAGCCATAAGATCAATAATGCCCTAGGTCAAATTCTCCTCGCCCGCCGCCTGGGTAAAACACGAATTATTGCTGAAACCGGCGCGGGCCAGCACGGCGTCGCGACCGCCACTGTCTGCGCCAAGTTCGGCATGCCCTGCACAATTTACATGGGCGCTGAGGACGTCCGCCGGCAAGCCCTCAATGTCTTCCGGATCAAACTTCTCGGGGCTACTGTCGTTGCTGTCGAAGCTGGCGCTCAAACTCTCCGCGATGCCGTCAACGAGGCGATGCGCGCCTGGGTCGTCGACTTAGACACGACGCACTACATCATTGGTAGCGCCATTGGTCCTCACCCTTTCCCGACCATCGTCCGCACTTTCCAGTCTGTCATCGGGAACGAAACAAAGTCCCAGTTCAAACAACTCAAAAATAAACTCCCTGACGCTGTCGTGGCTTGTGTTGGCGGCGGAAGTAACGCGGTAGGCATGTTCTACCCCTTCGCCAACGATCCATCCGTCAAACTCCTAGGAGTCGAAGCCGGCGGTGATGGCGTAGATACGTCCCGTCACTCAGCAACCCTCACGGGCGGCACAAAGGGCGTCCTACACGGTGTCCGCACCTACGTCCTGCAAGACTCTCACGGCCAGATCAGCGAAACCCATTCAGTATCGGCGGGACTGGATTACCCAGGCGTAGGGCCTGAACTCTCCTCCTGGAAGGATAACGAACGTGCACGATTTATCGCCGCAACTGATAGCCAGGCTTTCGAGGGGTTCAGGTTATTGAGTGAATTAGAAGGGATTATACCTGCACTGGAGACGGCGCACGCGATTTGGGGAGCTGTGGAGTTGGCAAAAGGGATGAAGGGTGGGGAGGATGGAGAGGATGTGGTGATTTGTTTAAGTGGGAGGGGGGACAAGGATGTGCAGAGCGTAGCGGAAGAATTACCGAGAATTGGACCAGGAATTGGATGGGATTTGAGATTCTGAGCTGTTGCAGCTTATTTGATTTCGTTTCATGTAGATATTTGTCGTCTATGAGAAAAATAAATAAAACTTTTCGATGGGGGAACAAATTATATTCCGAAGTTGGCCCGTTCTGCTAAGCCGCCTTAGGGAATTAGTGATTTGATTCTCCAAGGAAAAGAAATACCGATATGTGATGGTGACTTGTTTTTGCGACCAATCAGGCTCTGGATATCAACCACGCTGCTGTACTCCGCTTGTAATTGTTCATAACACCTTCTTCTACAGGATGACTCTCAAAATCGACACCAATATTGACGTAACAGCAATGGCAAACAGATATAATGCGGTTCGAGGAGACGGATGTCTTCGCCTGCTCCCGTTCCGTAACAGTACATCAGATCGTCATGTATCTCTTCCTCTACACATTTATCCTTGCATTGTGCTATACGATCTTGGCTATTGCTCAATTGACGGATGAAGCTCCAGTTGGACCGCCGGCTTACACAGTCAGTGCTGGCTTTCCAACATCAGTCTTCTCATCTTATTACATCCCTCCTGCTGCGACCAAGGAGCCACAACCCGCATTATACGACTCAGTCCTCAATATTACATATCCATTAAACCTGACAAATCCTGAAACTATTCCAATCACCGATGATGACCCAATTTTCTTCCCTCAGCCAGCCCTCAATGTCTCTGACGCAGATGCAGCATCGATTGTTCAAGGAGCTATCGCAAATATCACTGCCATCATCCGGGGTCCAGCATCTAATAACTGCACCAAGTGCCAGGATGCTCTTTCTGTTGCCAAGACCGTTGCTCAAAGCACCCCTCGGAGTGTTCCAGATATGCTAGTAACGTTATGTCAAGCGTTCAAATTCAAATCCAACGCAACCTGCGTTGAAAACTTTGCTGCGACGAACTTTGGCGCGATTTGGACCCAAGTATTGGCATTTGCCGCCGTTGAGGCTCTCGATGGCAGGTACATCTGCAACCAACTCAGCAGCACATTTTGTTCCCAACCAAAAACGTCACCATTGAACACGACTGGCTTGTTCCCTAAACCCAAGCCAGAAAATGCCACAGCCCCCAAAGCAAGCGGAAAGCGTGTCAAGGTTCTGCATTTGAGTGACTTCCATCTGGATCCTCGCTACGTTGTGGGTTCCGAGGCCAATTGCTCAAGCGGACTCTGTTGTAGACCGGATGTCCATGCTACCGGGTTCACTTTGCCACAAATTCAAGTACCGGCTTCTTTGTACGGCGCCTTTCGTTGTGACACACCTTATTACCTGGGTTTGGCTGCACTGCAGTCTATTGGACCCCTGACGGGCACGTCAGCGGAAGAACCATTTGCCTGGTCAATCTACACTGGTGATCTCGTTTCCCATGATACGCAGAATCAATTGTCCCGCGCGTACGTAGAGTATACCGAATTCAGTGTCTATGGCATGTTCAAATCCTACATCGGAAGCCCCGTCTTCGCCGTTCTTGGTAATCATGATTCTAATCCAGAAGCCATTGACGCACCTCACAGTGAGCCAGGTGAATTGGGCCAGCAACTCAGCTGGAATTATGACCATGTGGCTGCTCTCTGGCAGAACAACGGTTGGCTCAACTCTTCCGATGCAAATGAAGCACGTTTGCATTACGGGGCCTATTCCGTCACGAATCAATATGGTCTAAGGATCATCACACTGAATACTGATTTTTGGTATAAAAGCAACTTTCTCAACTACTACAACATGACCAATCCGGATGTTTCTGGTATGCAAGCCTTCCTTATCCAAGAGTTGCAGGCAGCGGAGGATGCCGGAGAACGAGTATGGATTCTTGGGCATGTACTCACGGGTTGGGATGGTACGAACCCATTGCCAAATCCAACAGACCTGTTTTATCAGATTGTGGATCGTTACTCGCCTCATGTCATTGCCAATGTTTTCTTCGGCCACACCCATGAGGATGAGTTCATGATCTACTACGCCAACAATGGCACTGATCTATCCTCTGCTGCCGCTCTGACAACTGGCTGGATAGGGCCCAGCGTGACACCACTCACAAACCTCAACAGTGGTTTCAGAGTCTATGAAGTCGATACGGGTAGTTTCGATGTATACGAGGCATATACCTGGTATTCCAACGTGTCGGACTTTCAAACGCTCGATCCGACCATGACTGGTCCAACCTACCAATTTGAGTATTCAACTCGGGAGACCTACGATGCCAATTGGCCTGCAGAAGCTCCTCTGAACGCCACGTATTGGCATGCTGTTACCGAGGCTATGGAAGCCAACAGCAGCTTGGTCTCGACGTTTAACACTTTGGAGGGGAAGACGAGCGTCAAGAGTCCGAACTGTACCAGCTCTGCTTGTGCAAAGGCGAAGGTCTGCTACATGAGGAGTGGGAGTGTTGCTCTGGCACAAAAATGCCCGAAAGGGTGAGTCAAACCGCGATGTCCTATACGTACAAGCCAGAAGCTGACATTGGCGAACGTAGTTATGGATCAGTCCAGAGTGCGTTCAAGCCCAGTGGCAGTTCATGAGGGTTTGGAGATCATGATCAGAAGAGTGTCACAGTCTAGGGAGAAAAGCTAACTTTACCCGACAAGTGACTCAAGCATTGCACTAGCTTGCTTGCTTGTGTAGAAGTTGGAGCTGTAGTTCTCAAGCTCTCGTATCAACCCCGTTCCTGACTTGTCTTGGAATTGCTTCCAATTAACAAATCACAGCTTTTCAGAAATCTTTGACTTCATCGACAAAGCCTTGATGACTGAGTAGCATCTTGGAGGTAGGATCTAGTTGAGCTGGTGATACGGGTAATGTGTGTACTCCACGATTGCTAGACATCGCAGCATTAGTAGTAGATGTGGAAAATTCCACAGAGTTACGAGGCACGATCTTCGGGTACTAGTATTGACACATCTTTCCGTCAACCCGATTTCTCCCTAATATCCTAGTCTTGGTTTATTACTCCTCTACAGCTGGCTCGTAGTATTCAGTGCCTGTCATGTCATTAACCACTATGTAGGATTAAGAACATGGTAGGTTCAGTAGATATCCAAGATCTGGTATATTCACTTCAACATTCGAAAAACGCACCTTCCGTTTCCGAGGGAGAAAAAATAATGCCGGCAGCGCTTTCCATCTTTTCACAAAATGATGCTCGGTACAAAACGCGTTTGCTCTGCACTCGACATTCTCTCCTTTCATTCAAACAACTACACCTAGATTAATCTTCCTAACCCAACCGCCCTAATTTCCCATAGATTACCATTATTATTATTCATTACTGTTCTTTTGAGCTATATATCCTCAGACGTCAGATATCTTGCCCAAAGTCAACCCACCACTCCTCAAGTACCCGTCCAACTTGCAAGTCCGGAATCAGCCACCACGATGATGCACTGCTCTTTCGCCGTACCTCTTTTCCTCATCCTCTCGGCTTCCTTCCCCACATCTGCTTACTGGAAAGGCTTCAATTTCGGCGCCAACATTCCTTCGGGAGCATGCAAAACCCAACAAGACTGGGCTCAAGACTTTTCAAGCTTGCAATCACTTCCGGGATACTTCTCCTCTGCCCGCCTCTATGCCTCTTCCGACTGCAACACCCTTGCGGAAGCCGTCCCCGCTGCCATTACTTCTGGAACCACGCTGCTCCTTGGAGTGTGGGCTGAAATGGATGCACACTATCAAGCTGAGAAGCAAGCTCTTGTACAAGCGGTCAAGCAGCATGGCACAGATTGGATCATCGCTGTCAGTGTGGGCAGTGAGGATCTTTACCGTGGGGACACAGATGCTGCTACTTTGGCCAATCAGATCAATGAGGTCAGAGATTTGCTTTGCGGACTGGGGGCTTGCAACATCGAAGTCGGGCATGTGGATACCTGGACAGCATGGGTAGATCCAAAGAATGAAGATGCAATTCGAGCATGTGATTTTGTTGGACACGATGGGTACGTCAGATCACTCCCTACTCCATTGAGGTCCCTGTGTTTCCATTGTGACACATCTGACCTGACTAACCACAATGTATAGATACCCCTACTTCGAAGGCAGTAGCATCGAGCAGGGCTACAACGTCTATAATCAAGCACTCACGAAGACCAGAGATATCGTCAATAGAGTCAAACCAGGGGTATGGGTATGGATCACCGAGACTGGATGGCCAGTCTCAGGGGCTAACTTCGATCTTGCCATCCCTTCGATTGACAACGCGGAGGCATATTGGAGCAGTGTAGCTTGCCAGGCTTTCCAGGAAGGGCATACGTTCTGGTATACCTTGCAGGATTATACCAGTAGCCCCAGCTTTGGGGTTGTGGACCAAGGGTTTCGGCCGCTGTATAATCTGACTTGCTGAAGAGTGATTTCAATCCATGGCAAGAGTTGAAAGGTTTCCAGAATTGTGCAAAGAGACATTGGATTGTGTAGGAACGAGTGTAATGGTTTAGACGGAGACTGGCGTCTTGAGGTATCGTGGTAGTGGTGTGTTGAGAATCAGGATACATTCCTCGATGCTTGCCATCTTTGACTCTTTTTCTCCTTTCTCGTCCACTTTGACTTACATGCTACTCACTCATGGCTTCCTACGCCATGCCGTGTCCAAAAATCCCCTATTTAGCCTGGAAAATATACTTTTGCTGATTATTGAAATGCATAACTTTTCGGTGATACATCAACGTGGACATCGTCGACTCACTGTCATGTGTCGAGTTGGCTTCCGGTTTTTAGAGCCTTCTGCACAATATACATTTCTCTCGCACTAATGGTGTTAAATTGCATACTTACGTATCACTATCACGTATAGGCGACTCCGCCTCCAACCAGATATACCCAACCTGCTTCCCCTCCCGATAAACATACGCCCACATCTCACCATCAAACCCCATATCCAACCCACACTTCCTCAACAACATGACCGCCTCCTTCACGCCCATCAAATCAAGTTCACTGGAACTCCAAAAATGCCGCTTATACGGCCGCGCTTTGATCCAGATATTCCGTTTGCCGTCGAAGCCGACGTCCGTTTGCTTTTGGATTTTGTGGGTTGCGGAGCCGGCTTCTTCGATGGCGGCGTCGATGTTGTTGAGGGCGTCGTCGATGCACCGATATATTCGGTTTAGGGGGAGGGGGTCGCCCCAGGAGAATGTTAGGGTTGTGGAGGGGGTGGTGGGGGAGGAGCAGGATTTGCGGGTCCAGGGACTAGGGGGAGGGGAGGAGGGAGGTGTTAGTTTGTTTCTTTGAGGTTATTTGCCTTTTTTTCTTCTATTTTTTCTTGGAGGGTTTTCTTCTTCTTCCCTTTCCTTGGCGGTTTCTCTGGAAATATTTACTTACAATGGAGGTGCGTGTGCAGGGAACCCTTTCTCGCCCAAGGATAGGTTTTGCGGTGCTGCCCCTATCCTGGTGATGGTAGGCGGGACCGCGGCGATGACGGTGGTTGAAAAGATGAGGAAGTAGTAACATAAAAGAACTCTTGATATTTCATGAGAAAACATTACGAATAATGGAAAATCATATTTTTCTTTGATTTAAAGTTTTGAGTGTGGTACTTTGGACGCACTCTCTTCATTATTCGCGAGATGGATATCTCCTAAAGCTGGATGATATAAAACATGCACTTCTATGAATAACATCGGGGTCGTAGCTGATCCGTGCCATTGAATTTTCAGGCGCAAGCGACGTCTGTGTCAGTTGTACGCTTATCGCATGTCGGAGGGTTTCTACATACGCTGTTCGGCCCGAAGCGCTCAGGTACATATCTTCCGGACTCCTTACGTTTCATGTATCAAAATTCAAGAACTATTGTCTGAAGATGGGCAGAATAGAAAAGAGAACGTGGGCATTCTGAACTACTATATCGGTCTTCTTCTCATAATGTTCCACTGATATAGCATGAGGCCCTATGAAACTTATGTTTCTCATGTAAAGATGCCAAACGATTATGGGAAATCTGCAATGGTCAGGCCAAGTCAAGGCGTCAGAAAACCATGCTTAATGTAAGAGACTATGCGTGATAGCCTACAATTATTCTCGACGGGTAGAAATACCCACAAGATGAAAAACAATCCGGCGAACAACAAGCAATGAGTATGAGAACTTTTGGTTTTGATATAGAAATTTTTACCACAGATATAATTTGATTTACTTTGTTTGGTTTTTGCGAATGCTCGTGCCACAGACCGGAAAAAGGGATGGACTAATTTGTCTACAATAATTTGATGAACTTATAAGGGAGCGAACCTTCTCTCAATACCTCTGAAAACAGGGTCTGTGTGGCAAAATTTCTCTCTCTCGAATTAGCAATGATTATTGAAATCAATCAAGGCATAAATGAGACTGTCATTCTCCCATCCTCGGAGAGAAAAATGATTACAACCGAAGTTTAACCGCTCACTAATCTTTGTGGGGGCATTTTCTTTGGATGAAGTCCATTCCCTTGGCATTGACTTAGCCGGGCCTGATTGACAGCGACACTGCGATTTGGGCATGTCGGTACCTCGGTTTCAACAAGTTGTTTTCAATAAATGACTGGTGGACCTGTGAAGTGACTTGAGACCACTATTAAGTTGAGGATATTGTCTTCCACAGATCGTTGGCATCTTTATTCCGGTCTATGTTTTCGGCAGATGAAGCCGAGTGATTGAGCTCTACGACCTTCAACTTCTGCATCCCAGACTCCTCGAAGGCTAGAATTACATGAGGTATGGCAGTGCGTGAAAGCCAGAGTCACTGGTAATGATTGGGCAAACATGCTTTCCGCCTTCGCTGCGAAGCCAATCGTCGAGTTGAAGCAAAGGGACAAGTCTAAGATCGAATGCATTTTAGCATATGGTGCGCATTTCGTCGCTCAATTAAAGAAGAAGCATGCTGACCTATATTTTGCAGGCGATCGTCTCCTTGTTGGTCTGAACACCGGAAGTCTACGAGTCTGTAGAGTCAACGAACCGATCGACGACACTCACTTTCAGAATGGCCCTGCGAGTGAGAACCCACGGCTTTCGTCATCCTCAAGCCCGAATGCGGTTGACCTCATGCGGGAAGAGGAGAAGTTTTCAAAGCACAAAGTCGAGCAGCTGGCCATAGTCAAGGAAGCCAACCTTCTCGTGTCACTTTCCAATGGCATTGTCTCCATTCATGATCTACAAACCTATCAGCTTCAAGAAACGCTTGTTAAAACGAAGGGCGCTTCTGCTTTTGCTGTCACGTCCAATATCGTGAAGGATTCTTCTACAGGTGTGCCAGCAATTGTGTCGCGATTAGCGGTCGCAGTGAAGAGAAAGGTCATTCTATGGTCATGGCATGATAGCGAGCTGGAGCCAGACACTTCAGAACTCACACTAGTGACTTCTGTCAAGACCTTGACTTGGGCAACTGGGACAAAGATCATTGCAGGATTAGCTTCGAGTTACGTTCTGGTCAACATTGAAGATTCCGGAGTTACCGATATCGTCGGCCCTGGTAGTATCGGAGGTGCACCGGGTCAGGATGGAGGTCGTTTTGGAGGTGTGGGTGTCTCTACAATCAGCTACATGGGTCTTGGTGGGGCCGCTCCTAAGCCTCTGGCTACTCATCTGGGTGAGGGAGAGATGCTGCTTGCAAAAGACATCAATACCTTATTCATCGATACTGAAGGGCAGTCGCTGGGGCGGCGTCAAATTCCTTGGGCAGTAGCGCCTGAAGCCATAGGCTACTCTTATCCATACCTCTTAGCTCTACAGGCCACGAAAGGGACTTTAGAAGTACGGAATCCGGAAACCTTGACTCTTCTCCAGACTGTGTCCTTACCAAATGCAAGTCAGCTTCATATATCCCAGCCGAACATCAGCCTTGCCCATGCTGGCAAAGGATTTCTTATCTTGAGCGAACGATGTATCTGGCGTATGGCAGGGTTGGATTACGACTCTCAAATCAATGCGCTTGTTGATCGGACCAGATTAGATGAGGCGATTAGCCTGCTTGGTATGCTTGAAGATCCGCTTCTCCAGGATAAGGAGGGTAGACTTCGAGAAATCAAGATACTTAAGGCACAAACACTTTTCGATCTCCGTCGATACAGGGAGGCCTTGGATCTATTCACGGAGGTATCCGCACCTCCTCAACGGGTGATCCGATTATTTCCGCCTACCATTGCAGGCCACACGTCGTCACATTCAGAAGCTCGGGAGGACGGCGAAAAAGTTGAGCAGTCTCATGCAAATGGAAGCGACAATAATCATCAGGATGGTGAAGATTCCGAGTCCGAGAGAATTGCAGGAAAGAAAGAATCAGCTACCGGGGATGGAACTTCAAGTCGTCGATCTCTTGAAGAGGCTCAAACAGCGGCTCAGGATGTAAGCGCCTCGAAGCCACCATCCGTAGGTGACGGTGTATTGCTGGGTATGTATTGGTTAGCTCAAAATTATCACCTCGCCGGCTTACCAAATCTTTGTAGAAGGTAAAGATCTCAAAGCTGCGACCGCTGAGCTTCGGCCATTTCTTGTATCTGCGAGGACAAGATTACAGAGATACCTCAATCCTGACGGTACCCTCAAGGACACCCAATCTCGTTCAAATTCAGGTGCTTCTAACGTACAGGAAGCTCAAGAGCTGCTTCTAGCACAAGTACCTGAATCAGCAGAAGAACGACAAAAGCAGCTACTTGAAACAGCCCGATTAGTCGATACAACACTTTTCCGAGCATATATGTTCGCTAGTCCATCTCTGGCAGGGCCTCTGTTTCGGCTTGACAACTTTTGCGATCCAGATGTTGTCAAGGAGAAATTAATCGAGACCTGCCGCTATAGTGATCTTGTTGATTTTTACAATGGGAAGGGGCTGCATAGACAAGCACTGGAATTGCTCGAGAAGCTTGGGAAGAAAGAGCAAGGAGATGAGAAGGCGTCTCAACTTGTCGGGCCTCAACGAACGGTGGTCTATC
Organism: Opeltia flavorubescens; assembly: GCA_000442125.1. NCBI lineage: Eukaryota > Fungi > Ascomycota > Lecanoromycetes > Teloschistales > Teloschistaceae > Opeltia > Opeltia flavorubescens. The sequence goes on along the minus strand of KE546966.1, from coordinate 1,072,289 downwards.
TTCAAAACCTTCCACCGGAGATGATTGACCTCATCTTGCAATTCGTGGAATGGCCTCTTGATGAAGATCCAAATCTTGGCATGGAAGTCTTCCTTGCAGACTCGGAGAGAGCGGAGACTTTGCCACGGCAAAAAGTGCTGGATTTTCTCCAGAAGAAAAACAAAGAATTGGCCATAAAGTATCTTAAACATGTCACTCAAGAGCTCAACGATACAACGCCCAAATTTCATCAGCGACTGGCCGAAGAATACATCCGATATCTCAAGGAACAAGGGAGTTCTGATCAAAAGGCCAATCCGCAATTGGCAGACGACGCCCTCGGCTTTCTTCGAAGTAGCCGGTATTACCAGCCATATAAGGCGCTGCAGATGCTCCCAGCTGACGGTCAGTGGGCAAATGGCGCTTTCTGAATGATTTCATTTTGACAACGATTAATGATTTCTAGATCCAAATTTATATGAGGCCCGAGCAATTGTTCTCAGTAAGATGGGACAACACAGGCAAGCCTTAGACATATACGTTTTTAAGATGAAAGATCCCAGCAAAGCAGAAGAGTATGGCATGTTCATTGATGGCTGTAAGGTATGGCTGACATCTTGCTAGCTATTGTAACCAAGTACAACTTGCAGAAACCTCGTCAACATTACCAGCCAAGAAGCAACGCTCATCAGCAACGGATCTTGAGAGTAGAACCACATCAATCTACCACACACTCCTATCACTATATCTGTCACCACCTCCACCACATGAGCCGCAATGGGGCCCGGCGCTCACCATCCTCGCGAAACACGGAGCTCGTATGCCGGCTTCATCTACGCTAGATCTGATCCCTGAAGTTCTTCCCGTCAAGGAGCTTGAATCGTACTTTCAAGGCCGGATTCGGTTGGCGAATACGGTGATGAGCGAAAGTCGAGTCGTTTCCGCCTTGAGAAGCAGCTTAGCATTCTCGGAGGAAGCGAAGCTCCGACTTGGTGACAATATACCTGGCGGCCGTGGTGGTAGAAATCGCCATGTTTTGATCACCGAGGATCGGGTTTGCGGCGTCTGCTACAAGAGATTCGGCAGCAGTGCCATCAAAGTGCTGCCGAAGTGCGTTGTGCTTCCTCTTCTTATTGAGATTCTTGCATGCTAACAGTGGCTTTAGCAACTCCGTGGTCCATTATGGTTGCTCTGACCAATAAACATGCTGGACAAGATTGACGTCGTTGGGGAAACGACTACGGCATCGCAAATTGCCACTTGATAAGGCATTGGAGCTGAGTTATGCATTCTGTTGGGGTCCACTTGGCGTTTGTGTGTATTTCGCTTGTTTTCGTAGATACCCCCGATAGTTCATATAGTTGGCCATCTTCGTGATACAACGATCTGTAGCAACTTGAATGGCATAACAGGCAGACTCTTCTGTCAATTTTCACAGAAAGTTCCTTTCAAGAATCCCGAGGTCGAACGTCTTGAGGTATTTTCATCCTTCATCCTCGACGTCTTCCTCGCCATATCTCTCCTCCTCTTTCTTCTCATCGACTTTCAGCCCCACCTTCGCCGCCAATGCCTTGTCCTCCTCCATCTTTTCGGTCAGGAAAATGTTTATCTCATCTTGTAGCTTGGTGACGGATTGGCGGAGAGTAGAAAGGTATTCGGTCTTTTGAGCTGTAGATGTGGTTGCTGAGGTTGGTAGGGGATGGGTAAAGCTCTGGGATGACGAGGGGGAGGTGTAGGTTGCGGTGAGGGTTGTGCGATTGGGCTGCTGGGAGGGATTTGCCATGTGCGTAGGGAGTGTGAGGATTCTGGCTTCTCTTCGCTCGTTGAAATCGTGTGAATAAAGGGTGCGGACAGAATTGATTTTTTTCTACGGAAATTCAAAAGTCACGTCCAATTGTCAGTGAGCCACGCGGGGTAAAAAAAAGTTTTCACACCAAAATGAACCCACACCTATTAAGGTGCTGTTTCACTGAGAAAATAACCTCTGCAAAGCAGTCGACGTAGCWTATAATACTAGAATAAAGTTAATAACATCGACTTTATCGTAAATCTCCGTGAAGTATTAATCTTGCTTCCTCAAATCCTTGTATTCATACACATAGAAGATCAAAGTGTGCAAACTTTTGTTTACCCCGCGTGTGAGCGGAACGTCAGAATTCGGTCCCGCCTTTAGCGGGCTTTCATGACATGGAGGACTTCTCGAGTCAACATGTCCTAAGATGTCTCATTCCTCATGCCATTGATGCAACGAATTGAACAAAACAAGAATGCCACAAGGAGCATAGTATGCAGACAGAGGATGTGGGTATGAGGATACGACATCTACTTTGGCTCGATACCGGCTGAGGACATCCTTCGACGTGCATGCCCGCCCCAAAACAAATATAATTGTCGATCATAAATGAATCCCTCCGCCTACGCGAGGAGACCTGGTGCCTTCTCACCTCGGAGGCCTTCGTCACCTAGTCACAGTCAACCTCGCCCTGGGAGCTCGGATGCCTCGGAAAGCGAATCTTCTAGCTCATCTCAGGTTACTGCTCTTTCACGAGACACACAGAACTCTCCTTACCCGACACAGACGCCGTTCCAGCGCCCTTCTATAGCATATTTACAGTCGAGTTCAAACGCCAGCTCCGCTTCACTCAATAACTTCTCGCGGCCCTCAATTCCCCATACCTCAAGCGAGCGAGAGTTGCCCTCGCGTAAGAATTCACCCTTGATCGGTACGGACGGCAAGAGCCACCGACGACAACATTCACAAGGCTTCTTTGAACCTTCTCTTCCTTCATTGCCATCAGCCTCCACTGCTGAACAAGCCGCTATGGCCGCCAAACTATCCGCTTCCCAGATCGCAGCACAGGCTGCTATGCAACATCAGTCCGGGGGTTTTCAACATATGAGAAAGCGCTCTCAAACGGTTCCCAGCCCACAAACACCTGAACATCCTACCGGGAAACGCAAACCTACCCCCATTCAGACCGGTTCTGAGCCAAGACGGCCAAGTGGAGGGCAACAATATTCCAATGGCTCGGTCGGTGGAGGCAACGTCGCCGCTGCGACTGCCGCCAATGTGGCTTATCCGAAAAGTGCACCGTTATCTCCCGGTGTCACCAGCTTCGACGCCCTTCCGGAGAAGGAGCACAGGCTTCAGAATCAAAAGTCGAAGATGAAGTTATTCTCAAAACCCAAGCAGATCAATATCAACAGTACCCTTGATTCAAGAGACAAGCCGATGCCATCTCCAAATAAGATTAGTCAGGTTGCATCTAATCCCTTTGGAAAGCTAGCCAATGCTTCGGTGACCAGTTTTGCCGATTCATTGGCTTCCGGGGCCTCATCTATATACATGACCAACAACGCTTCTACGTCGACTTTGATTCCCACAGACCGGCCAGGAACCACCGAAAGAGAAAGGAAGCACCACTTCCTCTCAAGGCAGAAGAATAAGCTGAAAGATAAGATGGATGAACATTCACTCCCTCTTTCTTCGGCAGCCAGTAACTCTCGACCATTAGACCCGGCAGCCCCGCAACCATTATACTCCTTTGCAGCTCCTTCATCGCCAGGGCCTTCAGCAACTTCTTTTGCCAAGTCCGTGAGTGGGCTTGACCTCCGTCACGGTGGCCGTGCTCTACGGGAGAAGAAGAAAGAGGAGAAAGCAAGTGTCATGCCTACTTTGGCAGATCTCAAACGTGCGGAAGTCGAAAGGCTAGATTGGGCTGGAAGCGGACCATCTGGACCGGTATTTGGAACCTCTGCACCGTCCGGGCAAGCCAGCTTGTATGGCTCAGACTTACCCGGCCCCTCGACTTTGCAAGGATTCGGTCTCAACAACATGAGTGCCGAGGATGCATGGGATTTCCTGAGAGCAAAGATATTAATTATCTTCAAAGATGAGGAACTCCGGATGCCGGTGGAAGATCTTAATAAGCTCGTACTGGTCAACATACAGAGGTGCATCGCTAAGCGAATCCCTAGTATCATCATCGAGGACCTACGCGATCTACTCCAGAATGGTTTTGTTTCGCTTGATCAAACGTTGAGTCTGGTCCCCGATCATCGACTGGTACCTCGTCTGGTGGATATGTGGCTTCTTGTGTTTGGGAGGATTCTCCCGTACGTTCAAGCAGTTTTCCTCCCGCTCGATCTCGAATTTAAAGGTCACGGATCTTTAATGTCACCACGCGAAGCCGCGGAGTTCTGGGGCGCAAATCCGGATGACACAGATGGAGCGTTCGGTAGTGAATTCGATGTGCGCCGAATCGTTCTGCTTTCGTATCGGGACAACGTCATCTTACCTCGTCACGATACGCTTAAAGCAACCTTCTCACGACTAAGCTTGGAAAGTATCAATCCTAGCGTCAGTCTCGTCAACGAGAGCCCGGATCCTGCTCGTCCTGGCACTGCAGCGAGCCTTGACCCGGGTATCTCAAGCTTCAACTCGCAAGGCTCGACGTTGATAGGTGATGGAAACAGAAGTCGAGCGACTTCGAATCTTTCAGCGCCAGAGCTACCACCGTTTGCTTCTCCGCCGCGCCGAGCTCCGCAGCAGCCTGATAGCACGCATGTCACGGAGACAGTGGGACGGATGCTGCAATGTGTGAGCGTACTCGCAAGCGTGCAGAGTAATGACGACGCGCAGGTTAAGATGGAGGGGTTGGCGAAGGAATTGAAGCTCAATTGGCTGGGGAGAGGGAGAACGGGTAGGAACCGGAGGGGGTTTGTGGGCACGAGGGTTAGGCCTGCTGCTAATCCACCGTCTAGTCAGACGAGTGAGAGGGTCGAGCAGAGTAGACAGGAGAGCCACCTGTGAAATAGGCTTGTACAACATATTATTACCATCAGGGGTTTTGCCCTCATCGAAAATTACCTCGTCTTTGGGTATCAAGTGTTTGATCCTTGCTCATCCTTGAATATGCGACTGAACGGGACATTTTGATATCATTTTCTCTCCACTCTCCTTTTTATTTTGACACTCTTCTATACTATATAGATCTTTCTTTCCGTCCCCTTTTCATCGCCCACCATCTCGCCCTCGTGCTACTCCACTTACTTATCCCTACGATCATATCTTTCTGATCTGTAATCGTCATTGTTTCCTAGCATCGGGACTGAATATTTGGCGCGGGTTTTCGAAGAACTCGGCTGTTCTTAATCTCCATCTCCTTATACTTTTTCGCTTCCGAGCCATCCGTGGGTGCCTGCGAGGACAAAAAGGAGCCATCCCTGGTCGAGATTTCCCAACGCCGAAGGGGGTCTCCTAGCTGACCTTTTTTCTTGTAGGGAGGGAGCGGATGACTCTTGTGATTGGGAGGACCGGATACAAAACTGGGAGAGTGGTGCTCGAGCTTAGATTGGCGGGGATGGAGGTTGTAAAATGCTTTCGTAGAGTTGAACTCAGCCAATATGGATCGAGGGCGAAAATGAAGCTTTTCGGTAGCATTGTTGTGGCGATAGTCTGCGTAGTCGGATGTTCTAAAATCTCGTTGGTTCCAAGAGAAAAGCCATGGTTAAAGCGGGAATGAGACTCATGCGGATACATTGATGTTGATTGCCTGCTGAAGCAGGTTTTGTTGGATAGTGGAATTCTTGCTTTCGATGCATCCGAACGCACGGCGAGCAATTCGGCATGGTTCATGTCAAGCTATGATCGTATGTCGACCTCGTTTAAAAGTATCGATGATCCTGCTCATGATGGTCACGATAGACTTCGATTTTACTCGAGAGAATCATAGAGAATCTACCGTCCGTTCTTAACCTCACGACATTGAAAGACAGTACTCCGGTATATCGAAATCACGTATTGATCCGACACGTCTAGTCAGGGTTCTATTATGTGTCACCGTTACGAGTCCTGTTAATTCTTGACAAGCTAGACCTGGAGCCACAGCTGTAGTGATTCTCGGACTATAGCACCAACGTTTCTTGTCGAGGCGTAGAGGGAAACAAATATCGGTACGACATCGAAGCGGGATATGATGTATATTAGTAACATACAGAAACCTACTTGTCGACCAAGGGCTATGATGTAAGACCAGGTTATTGAGAGTTCAACTACGCTCTACGCTAATATCTACTATATTGCGACTGGAAACTTACTACGTTCTACAGTAAAATCAGTACTTTCATCACAGCTCAACAGTTCCAGAATGTGCGTGTCGTAGTCGCGGTTGGCGCCATTTACGAGGGTGCTAGGTTTTGATTGAGGGCGGGAACGAAGAACTTCAAGTGCTAATTGGCCGGCATCTTTCCTTGTACTGTGTTCTTGAGCAGCATAACGTTGCGTGTGGAGACGAGCCTGAGCATTATAGGTGTATCTGTCGGTAAGATACTGTACGGCAATCTCTGGCACCAGAGCATTGCCGACCTCGCAGTTTGGACTCCCCAGAAGAGAACAAAGAGCGGTAAGTACTAAAATCGTTCCCCAATCAGACCAATCCCACATTCTGTTTCAATCATGACTTACTTTGTTCCAGGTCCCAGACAGGATTCCAGCCTGCTGGTGTCAGTATGTCGAGACAAATATTCCCCTCTCTATCAATATTCGCGTGGTAGACTGGCGTTATAAACCGACATATCGGGGGGTTGAATGGGTAGTCTTGAGGAATTGTTATAGAGACCGTAAAGACGCCTCCCTCGTAGGGCGTATTTGGCTAGCAGACAGTTCAGTATACTATAGAGACACTCCGATTCAGCATAGCTTACTGGTGCCTGGATTCTCCCAATAAGACGGTCCTAGCCTAGATTAGCGCTTGCATGAGCTTTGGAATAGACGTCCTACCAGTCGAACTTCTTCGTTGTCAAACCCCGCAAATCCGATGCTGATGAATGGTGTCTCGTAAGCCTTCGATTGAAACCGACGAAGCTGTCTCAGCACTGTCTTGGCAACCAAGTCTTTCCAATGGGATGGCATCGTAATCGATGAATATCCTGCGGTAATTCCATCTAGCAATTTCCGGATCTGCTTTTGATCTTTTTCTTGAATCTCACCTAGATTGTTTTGATGCCCGTATAATTTGGATATTTCCAAAGGAGTCTGCTCGTCTTCGAATATGCTCTCTCCATGCGATTCGCTCAATGCACCATGCTTGGTGGCTGCCTGAGCCTCAGTATCAGAGTCCGCATGAGTCTCCATGTCCTCATCCTGGACCATGTCCGCTCCCGGCATTGGCATGGATCGAACGGTTCCAGCGGCCTCGGTAAGAGCGGTCCGACGTTCGCTAGCAGCGCTGGAAAGGACAGGATCTTCCGCGCTGAGGGCTTCCTCTACAATCTCCAATTCGTCGATATCAGTGCATTGACTGATTTTGTCCATGAAAACCTTGCGTTGGCGTTCTAAGTCTGCGATTGACGATGTGATCTCACGCAATTCTGCAATGAGTTTGCTCAGATTGTCAAGCATGCTTTCGAATTTCTTCAAATCACGCATCACCCAAGTTGCCTTCCGTCGATATGAAGTCTTCTTCTGAAACCAAGCTAGATATGAACGGAATGGCGAGCCTGATCTAGCTGTAGCTGTCTGGTGATTGGGTCGGCTTTGTACCAATTTCAGACCATACTTAAGACTTAATTGCGATGCGTCTTCAAAGATCATCGATATACAATTTAGATGAGCCTTAATCATCGTCCTTAGGTGAGGATTTGAAAGACACTTGCTCTGAGAAAAATCATCCGTACCAGAAAGTCCGACTGCATCACCCCAGATGACAAGCATAGCTCGCTGAGCATCAAATCGGGTCAATAAAACGKCGTGGTCTCGTGAAAAGTCTTTGCCTCGCTCGATGAGATCGAAGCCTCGTAAGCATGCATCGAATAGCGCTGTTAGTCCTGCGACACTGATGGCAAGCCCAACAGCTTCCATCCCGGGCAGCAATTGAATAGCTGAAGCCCGAGGCTTTGATATGTTAAGTAATTGTGTTCATTGACTTGTCTGCTCAGGATCTGAGGGACAACTGGGTCCTCGAGGGATCCCTCGATGAAGTGAGCATTGAGCAGATCGTGGCGAAGTCACCAAGCCACAACTACGGCTGACGCAGGCTCCGAATGCATTGTCCAATGAGGGTGGATCTATGGAGGTTCGCGCTCCATTCCAGCATAGTGGAAAATCCTGTTGTCTTTATTTCCCAGAATACTACAATAGGGTGGCCGAGGGTTGACATGGACTGGGCGCCGATAATGGGATTCGATAGAGATTTCTCTGAATGGGAAAAGGTATGACAGCTAGAATCGGCAGGCGATGAGAAGAAGTGCAGGATGGAAATTAGTCAAAGGGTGAGGTGGCTTTCATATTACAACATGTTGGAAAACCCCAGTGAGTGTGAGCAGACAATAGCAGAGAAGCACCGGAGCCATAACGAGGAAATATTTGGCGAAAGGGAAGACCACCTGGATACATGGAATCGGGATCTAACTCTCTTGATATATACATGCCATACTTTGCTTATTTGTTGGGCAAGTAAATGGTCACTCATCTACAATATACCGGCTTGCTGAAGCCTGAGTATTCACTGTAAATCGAACAAAGATCTTCAAAAGCCCGCATACGGATGCTCTTGAGCGAGTCCAAGTCTGTTTGGCAAAAGCACTTTAAATATCCTCCACATCTTCGTGGGAGATGAAATACAGGCCCGTCTCTGTGCTGTTCGTAATATTCGTTTGTGTCGTTTTTCCTCCCTTCAAGGCCCCATTTTCTACCACTCCTCCACCTGGCACTGGATCCCTGTAGAGTGCATTCGCTCCGTTGAGCACCGTAAAATTAGCAAGACTGATCTCATTTGGATTCCGATTAATGATTGTAGGCATGCCAAAATAACTCGCATTGACTGAATCGTGGCTGATGTGAAGCTCGAAGTAGCCACGATAGTACAGCTCCGACCATTGCAATTCTCGATTAGCGGCAATGAGAGCTTTACTCGCAAGATTAGCGGCGGCGATGGATATATTTTGACCTGCGGGGCTAGGACTGGACACTGCAGAGCCCGCGAATTCTACGCCAATGCTACCTTCGCCAGTACTTGGATTGTACGGGGTATGATCGAGCCAGACTAGGTCGCTGACCCAATTGGCGTGGGAGTCTCCAGAGATGATGATGTTGTTACCAATTTTGTTGTCGTATAGGGTCTGGAATGTTCGGTTCCGGTTCGACTTGTAGCCATCCCATGCATCGACTATATTTACTTAGCAAACTGGTCCAGAGCAATGGAGTCCAAGGCTAAGCCAAACGACTTACAATCGAAAGGGTCAACGTTTCCATACGCGATGGACTCATTGATACGAGAGAAGACTGAGMAACATCAGTAGTTGCGCTATTTCTTCGCGAAACCAAAAAATAATTACCAGTCTGTGAGCCAATGACTCTCCATGTTGCACCGCGCTGGGCGGAAGTAACCAGCTGGTTGAAGAACCAATTCTCTTGTCGGCTGCCCATCATTGACCTGCCGGCATCATCGGAAATTTGGTTGATGTAGTGTGTGTTCCAATAAAGATCAGTAATTGACCTATCATACTGCCTTGTGTCTAGCATGACAAGATCAAGCAAAGAGCCAATCGAGAAGCTCCGCCAGATTCTTAGATTATCATCCATCTCTACCTGGCGAATGGGCATCCACTCAAAGTAGGCCCGTACCGCGTTCATTTTCCGCTGATCGACGCTCACGCCACCGTCTTTGATAAATGAAGCTTCCGTGTTATTCAACTCCGAGGAACCATCACGATACGTATTATCAGCAACCTCATGGTCATCCCATACAGGAATCCATGGAAATTGCTGATGGCTCAGCAAAAGATCACGATCCGTTCGGTATGTTGCCAGCCTCTTTCTGTAATCATAAAGGGTGTATATCTGGCGGTCAGGAAGTGGAATGCGGTCAATGCTTTGCCCGTATCCGTAATCCCCATTTGCATACTCGTAGATGTAATCACCAAGATGCAGGATATAATCGACGGAGTCCTTACGGACGGGATTGCCATAGGCATTGAAGAAGCCGAACGGGAAATTGCTGCACGAATAGACGGCGAGACCGATCTTTGTCACCAGATCGTTCGGAGCCGGCGTGGTCTTTGTACGGCCAACTGGGCTCGTCACGTTTGAAGAGCCACAGGCAGTGAACCGGTAATAGTATTGAGTGTACGGGCTTAGACCGGAAGCTTCAACCTGAATGGAGCGTTAGCGAAAAGAAAAGAGTAGCTCAAGTGGAGATATACCTTTACAGTATAATCTGTGTCGGAGCTCGTATAAACGGTGCCTGAATCGGCAGTGCTGGTAAAGCTTTTGTCTGTGGATACTTGATACGTCAAACAGATCGGAGAAGTAGAAGGCGATCCGGTCTCATTGGCTGCGCCATAGATAGGTACAGGATTGTAGAGAGGCACGTATCCCGACACGGTCGAATTGGTCTTGACGTCGTCGAACAATGGGCTGCACCGTGTCCATAGGATGACCGAGTTGGGATACGGGTCCCCAGAAGCAACACCGTGGGTGAAATTCAACTGAGACGCTGGATAGGCAGCGGAGCCAGCATTGCGCTTGTTGACCTTATGGATGGAAAGGCCTAAGGCAGGATGATTGTGCGAAGGGCTACGGTAATTAAGATTGTTGGCATACGAGGCAGCAGCAACGCCTACACAAGCCAGAAGGGTCAGCAGCTGGCTCATGGTGTTGAACGTGAAGGGATCGGTCTATCGAATTCCTTACCATGACATGAGAGGGTCCAAGCCGGTATAAATCAAACAATCCTTCGATGGTAATGGGGTCAAGCTTGAAATGCAAGCTACAGTCCTAGCCAATGGGACGGGCAAGATCTTGCATGCTGGACGGGGGATTTCCAGCTGTCTTTTGTTGATGTTCCTGCTTCTCTTTCGCAACTGCCCGATTGAGCATCTTCATGTAATAGTCAACGGTGTGGGAAAAAGACGAGAGGAACGTGGGCGTATCGGTTGCAGTTGATTGGCCAATCCCTCCTCGCTTAGACCTGCTCCAGCCTAGCTTCTATTTTTCATGTTCTATTCTCCCCAATTTGTTGTTTTCACATACGTAATCCGAGGTTCATTGCACAAGGATCAGGATGACGTTTTTTCATAGATGGTTGCGTTGAGAGGGTTGAAAAGGCCTAAATATCACATGAAGATAGATCACGAAGTACAGGTATATCTACACGAATGTAGAGCACATGCACGTTTCCAGCTTCACTGGGTTTAGCAGTAAATGCTTGTTTGAATTTGCAACAGCTTCGTTGCGAAACAAACTTTGTTCTAATGACCATCCATGGGTTTGCTAGTACTGTGATAGTCCTTTCTAACCGTCTGCTCCACTTGTCTTACTGCGAGTTTCTCAATCATCCTCTCACGTTCCTTCGATCCTTTGAGTTTGCATCTAAGAACTCAGTCTGCACCATTGTCCCGTTTAAACACCAGGAAACTCCTGAGCATTGCTATGAAGCAGAAACATGCAGATGTTTAGTCAGTACTTGATTACTAAGCCCCTAGATCTCATCTTTGATGAATTCTCTCGCCTCGATGCAGGGAGGGAAAACCGGAAAACATACTTCTGTTTGCAAGGACAAACAGCAGGTGGAAAGGGATAAAGGTCCATCAAAACCTACACATACTCGTCTTATGACAATGTCTTTCAGCATACCCGATCAAGCATCGCCATCAATCGGATACCTCACGAAACTAAGAACTTTTTCGATTACCATATCTTCGATTCTACACCACTCAAGATGTGTGCTTTACTTGGAATCAATGCATATGACACGAAAATCGCAAGATCGACCCCGATAGTCCTGGTACTTTTATTGTATCTCAACATCCACTGTCAAAGCGCCCCTTTGCTGGCGCGAGATGATTCTCGACTGGCTGTTCCAAACAATGCAATGGTCGCATCTTTGAGCCTGGTCGTACACTCGAGGAACTCGACTTTTCTTTCCGCATTTCGATGGTACTCAACCAATAAGTGGCCTCCTTAACAGAATGACCAGACCAGTCTAAAGCGTCCCACACAAGTTCGGAAAAATGATCGTAGGGATACTGCGAGAGGCAGCATCTTTCCGATGTTAATATATCTATACAGCTCCTTCGATTACATCCCTACGATTTCGAACAGTAATGCATGTGTACCGCAACTCTTGATCTCACAGCCGTGTACAAAGGCCTGCCTGAAGATCTCCTGCACAGACACAGGAAAGTATCAATCAAACCAAAAAATATTTTTTCCCCACTTTACTCGGACGACTATGCATGATGTCAAATAGGATTAATAAGACGATTAAAAGACCCGAGGGTTCAATGGAGGCCATGTGCACACCCCTCAAATAAGGCGACACAATTCCCAGAGAGTCTCCCCCAAATAGCTATAATCACTCGAGATCCGGCCAGTACGGACAACCAGGGCACATCTCAGCTGTACATCCAAGTCCAGTGCATACGTCCTGTTTATCGGTAGGCGAGCCGTTTCCTGTCACCGGCGTCTTCCAGAGTACTGGCGCAGGGGATCCCGTGCCTGTGATCCACAAAAGAGACGTTCTTGACGAAAAAGTAAGCACATTCCCGACCCCGCCTGTACCAGAATTCCAGACGGCCACGCCTTCGACGTAGATGACGAGGTTGCCATCTTTTTGCCATTGTAAGTAACAATGAGTCCCTTCAGAAGCGCAATCGCGGGCAGGGAGGTTTGTGGACCACAAGAGACCGCTCAGATCGTATCTGTGGCCGTGCGATAGGGTTCAGCGATGGTTGGTCCATGAAAAAGGTAGTAATAGATCTCAAAGGCCACTTACATGTTGAGGTTTCCATCCTGTTCGAAATAAGCGTTCGTATTTGACGACAGCGCGACTATTGGAAATCCAGATACATGGACGGTAAATGATTGTTTCTGGGAGACGTCAAATTGGGCATCGGTGGTGTTACTGGCCCACAAGGGATTGTAAAGCTTTGGGTTTCCAGGGAAGAAGGCATCCCATGCCGATGAAGCGCTGGTCAAAAGAGCGAGAATGATGGCAAACAACATTTTCGGCTTCCCAGGATCGTTCGCAGAGATGCTTGAAAACAGATCACGGGTCGTGTGGACTTGAAAGACAGAAGGAGGAGTTCCATTTTACCATTCAAATGAATGGTGCTTTGGCCTTCATTTCTGTGGTGTATGGTGGGTGTAGCAGCTGGACATCCAAAGCTGCGTGCTGACGTAGGGAAGGAACGAATCATTTGAGAATGCCGGAACCACAGAGGCCACAATCTTGGAGGTGCAGATGCCGTGCCGTGATTATTCGCTTCCAATGCGGCCACATTGGGGGCCAAAAAGTCTCGAAGCAATTCCAAGGACCTCGCCTACCTGTTTCAAGATCCAGGCTACCGATGCATAATATACTTTGTAGACCGTCTTAAGGGTGATCTCGGGCAAAGAGTGCCATAATTGGTGCTATGATTGACTCTTAAGAACTCCACGACATGTGGCTGCAGATGTTGTCTTTCAGATGCGGTGCGCGGCCAAGAGCAGGACCCCGTCAGAATCTTCGACTGGCTATTACAATTGCTGCAATCGGTTTCCTGACATTGCAATACCATCCAGGCAATCTGATGTAGCCATTTGCGTTGGCTTCCGATATCTTCAACTCTAGGTCAATGACGATCGCACCCACCACTCCAAGGATAACCAAGCCGAACCCAGAATTCTTGTCCCTGGGCGAAATTGGGCTTGAAAAATATTGAGGGATGCTTTTGGAACGAAGATCCCTTGATAATCTCTGCCTTGTCGAACAGTTGACTTTACTTTTGGCAGTTCATCAAGAAGGTCGGCCAGACTCTTTCCGTTGGAAGTAGCTCTTATTTTCGGATGAATCTACCGGAGCCATTCAAACGACGACGAGCATTGCCATCATGATTTGAACAACACCGAAGTCGAAAAGATGTACGGTTGTCCTGGATCCTGTGTCAGTAGCTCCGATACCACTAAGATTTCACATGTATGCAATGACTTGTGAGAGAATAAGAGCCACACCTGATTCAACGGCGAATTCTAGCTATAGGATCGCGATACTCCTCCTAGGTGGAACATGCAATCGTTCGAACCCATGAACCTATTCTTCTGCTCATTAAACATTGTTGTGGGGAGATTTGCATCATCATTATCATGAACTGAGCTTGCAGAGAGTGTAGCATCCTGCCAACATCAGTTTCCGGCTTCTTCGCGGAATCTGTGAATGGAGCACCGAGAAGAGATTTCGAGATCCTTGTGAATGAGATCGATTTGCCGTCCCAGAAAGGCTTGAGTCTTGCAGAGCAAAGTACTTTGTCTCAGGACTTGCCAGATCTTGACTGGGAACTACATCAAAATACCTCATTGTCAGTCACAGATGTAGCTGTATATATTCGTATCCTGCTCTCGGATTTGGTATATGACACTTTCCATACAATTTGCCTTGCCAAATATGTGGCCTCCATTAGGCTGTTTTCTTACATCATAAGTATATACCGTAGAGTCATCATGGTTCATCATTTACAGACTTGGCACCGGGCATTTCTTTCAGCCTATGACTTTCTTTCAACACCTTTTCTTTACTTTCAAAAACCCTTAATTCTTTCAACAAAGAATCTCATAACAAAGGTCTTGTTGTGATATACATCTCTTCCTATTTCCATCCTCGACGGGCACACAACTTTCTCGCTCTCAAACTCTGTTCATTGAATCACAACTGACAACGGTTCTATATACTACGATTACCCCTCGGAAGTCACACAAGTCGTCTCATCTTCGAAGCACAATGGATAAAGACATGGACTACAATCTAAGCGCAGCTCCACAGTACGACACGCCAAGGTCAAACCAGGCAAGTTCTGACACGGACGACGAGGCTTATGAAGTGTATGAAGCTGGTGCTGCTGATAGTTACTTCGAGGCCCAAGACACGGACGAGGGAGCCGATTTATACTCAAACGATGAAGATAGTACATGTCTTGAAGGAATGAGTCGAATGGTCACAGAGATGGCGCCAGAACTTCACAACATGGTGCTCAGGTGGCTTTGGCAAACAGCGTTCTACCCTGGGTTTGTGTATCCTCAAATCCACATCGAGTATGACTCGTATGTTTGCCAGGAATTTTCTCCGGTCGGAGCGCGGCCTGATCTTCTGTTGCTGGACGAGAATATTATGGGAGACCACGAGAAGCACTTCTGGAGCGAGAACACAGTCGTCATTGGTCCAGGATGTCCGTCATACTCAACAGATTTCTTGGACAAGATCCCGGCGTCAAATTGCATTCGCAAGATTGACCTTACCTTTTCCATCGTCCGCGACCTTGCATTTGACTTGGCTGTCTGCCTTCCCACCGCTCATCCGAGCTGGCAGCCGTACTATTCTTCTGGAAGCGAGGCTTACTACGATCATGATCTATCCTACAATGGCTATGACAGGAGAAAAAGCGCTGGCGACGAGTATGAAGACTACCCTGACGAAGAAAATATTCCTTATTGCAGCCAAAAGCGGCGCATTGCAGACACAGAGTCCCTCGAAAGTGGCAATTCCGACGACGCTCCAGTGGATGAGTCTACATCAGGCGACATGTCAAACCAGCAAAATGATCTTTACAACGATCCCAATCTTGCCAACCCGCAAGCCTCAGAACACCACGACGAGCTCCTAACCTTCGAGCTCAAAACCATTTGGCTCGACAAGATTTACGAAATTCGTTATCTACAACTCACAGAGCTTACCCTCGACTTCTTCGAGTGCTACAGCACCGATGGTCGGTGGATGGGTTCGGAAATTGCCGCTGAGTTCCCAGCGTTCTATCACGGCATGCCCGAAGTCCTGAGAATATTCGCCCCGGATCCCGAGAAGAGGGATGAGTTGGAGATGCTGATTCGAGCGAGGACCCCTTGAGCGATGAGTCTGACGGACATAGGGGACGGACTTAGTCGTAAGCGGAACATAGTCAGGGCAATGAATTGCTGGAGGATCTGTATATCACTTGTTAAAGACTTCGATCATCCAAGCAGCCGTGAATTTCGTCTCCCAATATGTGATTGCGCATATACCATCTCAGAACTCCCTCTGCTTCTCCTGAAATGCCTCTTTTTCCCCATGCGCTCGATACTTTGGTCGTCCAAATATAGCAGCCGCTCTTTCCTTACCCAGGTTCATGCTCAGTGATCATCTCTTACAGTCCATCAATCTGTAGTATGCTTCTTGCATGACGCGAAATGCCATGATGACCATCGTGAAATCCAGAAATCCCGATATGACAATGATAAAATATGATCCCTTATCCCATTTTCCCAGTAGTTCAAGAGTGCACATAGTTTAACCAATACTGCCCCCCTTTCGCAGCTTTTAGATAAGTAAACACCTCAAAAGCGCCTAGCGTCAGTGATCAAAACCCGAAGTTCCGCCGTGGCTAAGCCTCTTCTGGACCTTTTTTTTTGAAACGGAAGTGCTAAAGTTCGGCAGGAGTGATTTCTGCCCTCCCAAATTATCTGCTGCAATCCAAATCAAAGGTATCATCAATTTGACCGCACCATTCTGTTGAGCCGACATGTCTCAAGCCACTGCCCTAACTACTTATCTTTTACCGATATTTCGACATCTCGAATTGTTTCTGAATCTTTCTGGACTGTTCAGGCCTTAAAGTATGTGGTGGAGCAGATACTGGGTGATGCTTGGTCCTGTAAAACGTAACTTTCTTGGTCGGCAGATACATTACATATCAGGGAAGGATTACAGTATTCAGGTTTGACAGAATTGCCATCTGCGGGTCTTCATTGCAGATGGCAACATGACAATGGTCAGGCTCAAGTATGCGATGATGTGCGGACAATGTCGAGAAGGAAGCATTTCAAGTGTTTCAGAACACGTTGAAATGCTGTAGCAGCCGTCCTGTGTCATTAGCCAAAGAACATCTGCTTCATTTGCTGGAGAACGTATAGTCAAAAAGGAGAGTTGAGGTTTCGAATTCAACCAAGGCCTTGGGAATGATTCCACGGTAGATGTATCCAGGCGTTCATTCATCCTTCGCAGACTCATGCATTTAAGTTTTGGTATCGAAGGGACGGTCCTCATGTACATGCTGCAAGGCTCTTGCCTAAGGTGGTAAGAAAGACCTATGAGGATGCTAGCTTGGCTTGAAGCAAAAGTGGCCACGGGCACGTCGCTTCGCGTGACAAGTGATGCCCTCTCTTACTACTATGGGGAGTCATCATTCGAATGATGTGCTGACTCAAAGTTATGTTCACACGAGACAATTGACTCCTTAATTGCAGTAATGAGTATCAATGACAAAGAACAAAGGTATTGATACAGCGACACATGGACGAATCTGACACATCTTTCGTCATAAAACTAGTCCTGTGGAAGGATATAAAATTCTTGTGTCACCTCTCCATCTTCCTTCCATATCACACACACTCTATTTACCAGATTTCCTTGAGCCTCGAAGACGACTGCCTGCCTTCCAAAATATTTCCCCATCTCAATTTCCGAAAACAACAATCAAAGGTTACCTGGGACATCAAGACCAACAGCATAAAGCCATCATGCCCTCAGCAGACCTCAACCCCAAGTCGACACACGAGCAGCAACAAGCAGTCAAAGAGGCGGAAAAGGAGCGCAAGCGMAAAGAGAAGGAGTACGAGAAAGCGGAAAAATACCACGAGCGTAAGGTGAAAGAATGTCAACGAGCACGTGAGAAGGAGCAGAAGAATGCACGGAAGCGAATGGAGGGACACGACCGGGGCTATGCGGATCATTTGGGCATCGATGTGATTTCGGATTTGAGGTTGATTAAACGTGCAGCTGGTGTGGATATCCGTCACAGCTTGCCGGGGACTCGGTGGAAGTAAGATAAGTTGACGGAGTCAAGGATTAGTTCGACAATGGTGCAGATAAACTCTTAATTAGTTAGCAATGAATTGAAGTCTCATGCGTCGGAAATGAAATAAATCCAGTGACTCGAGGGTCAGCCTAGATTGTGACACAGGTGAATAATTCTTCAATGAGCCTCGGTGATGGCAGAGATCTCCCTTTTTCTTTCTCCAAGCTGGCTGCGGTCAAGGTTCGGACACGTGAAGCAAGGCAGAACCCGACTCCCTGCTGTGTTGATCGGCTGTTGTACACCCGGCTTTTTAGTCTTGACGTCGAATTGTCTGTGGTTCAGGGTCGGTCACGTCTACAGCGAAGGTTCGCGGACGGGAACAAAGAGGAGGACGATACGAGATATGGGATACGACAGCCAAATGCTAACTGTGCCTCTACGAAGGAGTTGGTATCCTAGCATTACCAGGTTCGATGCTTGACGACAGCCGTGACGTTCATTGGGTGTCCAAATTCATGACATGGCCGGACATCTTCACCTACAGATGGAATAATTTGCGGACTTATCGTGCCTCCATGACACAGCCTACGAGCCGTTGCTCGAAGGAATCACGCCACCACATGGCTACACGAGCCGCATCGCCCACAACCGTGGTACGCGAATCTAATCTCGGTTTTCGCACGTGTATACGGATACGAGCCGTGCAAACGGCCGACATTAAGGCTGAACTCGCCGATTCACCGACAACAAAGCCTGACAACGGCGCCACAGGCGCGAAACGAAGCCGTTAGCCTCTCATCATATACCGCTTTAGGTCAAACGTTCAG
The DNA here is from genome assembly GCA_000442125.1 of Opeltia flavorubescens. Classification (NCBI taxonomy): domain Eukaryota; kingdom Fungi; phylum Ascomycota; class Lecanoromycetes; order Teloschistales; family Teloschistaceae; genus Opeltia; species Opeltia flavorubescens. The sequence continues at coordinate 1,053,681 of KE546966.1, read as the reverse complement.
AGCTAGAAATTCAGCCATAGATCCTACCAATGATGAAACGGAAGGCGCGAGCTTGCTCCTCGAAGCGATATGGATATAATTCAACCTCGACGCCCACATTCAGAGCCATCAACATGGTCCTACAGCCCCTTGCATACACTTTTACTCTCCCTCCCACTCACACCCTCTTCTCCATCGCGACGCCTCAAGAGCAACKGGCAAACACAATATCTCCCAATTACCAGCCCACGTAAATCCTAAACACCATGGCCGACGAAACAGACTACTCCAACTACATAGTCTACGGCCCCGACGCAAACTGCACCTTAGCACTCTGTCCCGCGTCCCTGAGCGTATACCAATACCAGCCCTCCCTCGCCGCCAATGTCGTATTTCTCACCCTCTTTGGCGTCGCAATGCTCATACACGTACTCATGGGCTTGAAATGGCGAACGTGGTTCTTTGTGATTTGCATGTTTTGGGGCTGTGCGTCGGAGATGATTGGGTACGGGGGGCGGATCATGTTGCATAGGAATCCCTTTGATTTTTCAGGGTTCTTGATGCAGATCAGTAAGCATTCTTTTTCCTTTTTCCTCCGTATCAGGAAGATTGCAAAGAGAGAAAAAAGAAAGAAAAGAGATAAATCAAATTCTGGTTTAATTGATCGACTGATTCCTTTCCTTTGGATTTGCAGTCTGCATAACGCTTGGCCCAACGTTTTACACAGCGGGGATATACATTACTCTGTATAAAATGTACGTCGCAGCATCCACTATCTCCCATTGTCAGAGTTGACCAGCCTGCAAGAATCCTCTACCTCGGCCCCGAACACGCCCGCTTCCGGCCAAAGGCATATTACTGGATTTTTATCCCCTGCGACATCCTCTCTCTAGTCCTGCAGTCCATTGGCGGCGCCCTCTCCTCTACCTCTTCCGGTGGCAGCAAAACCGCCGTCGACGTTTCCATCACCGGTCTCTCCTTTCAGGTCTTCACTCTCCTTGTCTTCATCGGCCTCACCTTAGAGTTCAGTTTCCGCTGGCGGAAAGCGCAACGAACGACCCCGGATAGGAAGCCCGTGTCGAGATCTTTCAAGGTCTTTGTATGTTTTTTGAGCTTGAGTACTCTTTTGATCTTGATACGGTGTATTTATCGGATTGATGAATTGAGTGATGGATATAATGGGCCGTTGATACATGATCAGGGTTTGTTTATTGGGTTGGAAGGAGTGTAAGTTGATCCATCGAACTCTCGGTCATTGATTTGCTGATGGTTGCATCCTAGTATGGTGCTTGTGGCTGTCTACTGTCTTATGATCGCGCATCCTGGACCTGTTTTTGTGGATTTGGATGATGAGAAAGTTCTGCAGGATGCGGTACCGCCACCTAGCGCGGAGCAATCAAAAGAGGCTGCATAAAGCAAGAAACTAGAAATTAATTTTCTTTGATTTTGAATGTCAAGTCAGTGCATTTTGGTCCAAATTGGCTGGTTGCATCGAACACCGAATGTGTTGCGCTCTCATCGGATGTCCTTGGAATACAAGAAGTTGCAGCTTGTTGAGCTCCACATAATCAAGCGACTCAAAGCAACAATCCGAGATCAACATATCGATAATTATGTGTCCTTGTGATTGTTGTTACTGGGTATATTGAGAATAGCATTGCTGGCAAATCAGGTCTTTGTGACCGGGTGAGCCTCCCAGACCAGACTAACCACATAGTAGGTGCACGTCTGATCTTCCGGGAACCCTTGTACCGAATCAATGTCGTTGAAAATAATACCAGCTGCTTCCATTCGCTCCTTGACTGTAGGAGGATTTAAAATGCTGTTCAGAGAAAAAGGATTATCTGACCTATTTGTGATTGATGACGTCTCTGCTGGGTGACTCTGTTCGGCTGAGGAAGACGAGATTTGGCTAGTGGAAGCATCTTCGGAGGCATCACTTGTAAGGACCGAATCCTCGATTGAGGATGATACCTCGAAGGAATCATCATCCGACGCTCCTCCATCAGAACCTAATATATCGTCCTCTGAATCGAAGTTTTCATCTACAGATATCAGGGGATCGTAATGTTCACTTGATTGGGTCATCTCACCAAGCATTAGCCCAACCCAGCCTGTCTGTTCTGTTCTTGAATCGTCCATAATTAAGACTTTGCCGTCGCCTAGAGGAATCTCCCACCCTTTTGCGTGATCCACAATGATGTCGAGTTCCTCCTTCCTGCTTTCCAGAGTCTCTAGTTCTATTTGCAAGACCTGCAAACCTCTCACGTTTTGGAAGTGGGAGCCCCAAGACTTAGGTTCAAAGGGATCAGAGGGTTTACTAAATTCTGTATGCAGCGGAAATCGACCAAAGCAAATCTTAGGATCTAGAAAAAGTGGTATATCGTGATTGCGCCAAAGCCAGTCTGCGTGTCTGAGTGTAATGGTTAAATGAGTGGGACTAGCGTGTTTCCACAGGTCAAGGAATTGAGCGAAATCATCACTTTCAAGCCATAACTGTTCAATGAAAAGGTGGACCTTGCGAAGTTCTTGACGTCGGAGAAACGTTTTGGGGCAATGAACGGGTTGGAGTTCGCTCTCATATCCTGACGTCTCCTGTCTCGGAATATGGTGATAGAACCAGACGGTAAGCTCGTTCAGACGAGCGGGTAGCCTTGCCGTCTCGATATAAGCTAAACGACAAGTGGAGAGAACAGCGGTGTCAATTCTTTGGGTGCACGTGTTGCCGGGTCTATAATACGTTGAACAGGGGCTATATTTCTTCTTGGTGTCCTCATAGGCGGTCAATGCAAGCTCGAAAATGTTGTACCGAATCTCTGGTGGTAAATGACTGAATAAAGGAGATTTAGATTGAGGATTGATCTCTCTCGTTGGTACGGCCATGAGTTGAGATTCCTGGCAGAGTTCGAAGCTTCTATGTGTGACATATGGTATTCCATGTCGGTCTAGTCTCATGAATGATCCATCCCTCGATACATTGGTCAATATCACTGCCATAGAGTATGCAGTCGAGACAGTACACGTTCTAGAGTTCCTATACTCTCATGGCTCGAGATTACTGACTAAGCGATTTGGTAGATTTCGTATCTTACGTTCGCAATGTGAGAGCCTACGGTAGCCGAGGCTGCTCAGCGACACTTGGGACGGTCTTGGCGCCCACCGTAGGCCCTCACATTGCGAATTATCTTTAATACAACGGGCCCAAGTCAATCTTGGACCCAAATCATCTCATAAATTCATTTTCTGATGAAATCTCCAGTTTTCACGGGCAGGGTTCAATACAGAATATGTCGACAAAGTACTTCAGCGGCACAGCTGCGTATGTGGCTGAAGGCGGCTCGTACTGAGGGGTTGCAATCTCCCATGTCTCAATATCCGCAGGTAGGCTTCTGCTTACTATCAGGGAACTCCGTGAAGGTCACCGTTGACCTCAAATCCTGATCGTACGGCTACTCTCTGATAATCTAGGAACACTGCGACTTCAAATCGACAAACCCGCGATAATGTCGTCGACTACACTGCCCATCCAACCCACGCCGGCTTCCCCATCCCCTCAGCAAACGGCTGAAGCGCGGGCTGCCTTCACCGGCTCACTGCTCAGCGCTGGCACCTCTACAGTGCAGTCCGATCTCCAGACACGTGCCGCTGATCTACACGCCAACACAGCAGCCATCGACAAGCAAGAGCAGGAGCTTCTGAAGCAGACCAAGAACCTGAGCAAAGAAAGCGACAAATGGCAGAAAGTGGTGGATGATGGCGCTAGAGGCGTGAAAGAGACTGGCGACGTACAAAATTGGGCCGAAATGCTCGAGCGGGATCTTTGTGTGCTTGAAGATACCATGGCTATGGTTGATGAAGATGACAGAGGTGGCTTGCCCATTGCTAGACCGACATGATCTTTCTGTGAATGATTTTCATGTTTTCCTTTGCGAAACTTGTGGTGTTATGGTTCGCATTCGCAGTACGATGTCGAAAGAGTGGATGGGGAAGACACTGGCCGAGACGTTCCTTGGTCGACATGATGGCGGCATCAATATGTACGAGCCCTGTATAGGCTAATTCTTCATCGCATCAGTTCTTTTTCCTCTTGCTTTGATATTCGTCACCATATGGAGGTGAGATGAGTTGAATATCACCCATGGAAGGTAGAATCATCAATACAATCTCCTTATTGTCCAAAATTTGATTGGGGACATTGCACATTCCTCGCTTGCGCTGCGTTCCTTAGTACGCTTTCTTCCATTTTGCTGCCGTCTACATTGTGCGAATAGTCGAGTTCTGAACCTTGAAGGACATCGTTGCGTGGTCAAGTGACTGCTCCTACGGGCAAGAGGACCATCAAGTTCTTCTCGACATTGGACCTGGACTTGCGGGGTGCCAACACTCTGTCCAGTCCATGATGTTTGCAAATCCTTCGTCCCGCATGTCCGGAAATTGAGTTCGTGCAGCTCTTTATTGACCTAGCCAAAGCAAATCCTCAAGCCGCTTTACTGACATCCTTCACTGACAACACGTTCAATCATGTCGAGTCTTCGATGATCTGGACTCGGGACCTAGACTTCTTTCGTACCTGACCTCGCGTTTTTACGTATTCGATACCACGGAGGCGTCTAGCTTTCCTTGGCATCATCACCGCCACGAATTGATCCTATTTCCCCGAAAGTTTATTATCGTCCCGTTGACAGAAACGTTAGCAAACCGGCTCGGATCACCTGCTACGAGCTTAAAGCAGTGGCTCAACGTCACTTGACTAACCCTATGAAGGACTACTCCATCACTTCGAATCCTTGTCAACATCAAACCAGATGAACAGGATTTACTCCACTCAACTTTTTACCCGCAGCATAATAAAGAAGCTTTGCTCACATCATTTTCTTCTTCTGCTACCAGATCATCGTTGTTGACTTCTTTCTATTCATCAATAACATATATCTTTTCCTCACCTCAGACTACATACTTCCACCATGAAGCTATTCTACGTCGTTTTCGCGTTCGTCACTCTCGCGTTGGCGAAACCCCATAAATGCGAGTGCCCTCTCGTCAATTGCGTCAGCACCCAGCCTGAAGTGAGTCTCTTGCTTCACTTACCCTTTCTATCACTTGGGCTCACGAAATTTTGCAGCTATGCCAATGCAAGAATGCCGCTGCCATTGCGTGTGCTAAACGATGTGGTACAAAGCCAACTACTTCGGTAAGTTCTTAACGCCCGTCCCGTCGGTCCTTCCTTCCTATATTCCTCAACGCCCATTACATGGAAAACCCCCTAATTTCAACCTCACTCATTCGTGCTCACACCCCTCGCCCGCAGCCCTGCCCCACTCCGCCAACCACCACCTCTACCGCTCCTCAGCCGACCAGCACTCCCTGTGGTAGCCGCGGCATGCAACCCTGCGCTGCCGACCAATACTGCATCGCGGACCCCAACAACCTCTCTTGCAGCCTCATCGCCGACTGCCCCGGCCTTTGCGTCAAATTCGACGGACCCAACTGCCTAGGATTTGCGGGCCTGAAATGCCCGGCAGCAGATCAGGTATGCGTGGAGGATCCGAGGGATGATTGTGATCCCGGGGCTGGGGGCAGGGACTGTATTGGGAAGTGTGTGAGGTTGAATGGGAAGTCTAGTGCTTAGATTTATGGTAGTGGGGCCTTGAGAAGGAGGGATTGGGAGAAAAGTTTAGTTTGCCACTATTCGAGGATGGAAATCAGGAAATGGATATGATATGTGTGTGTTTTTCGATCCTACACGGAGGTGCTCCCGTGGGTGCTCCACTCAGCCTCTCAGCCATATCCCCCTTAAGCACACATTGATGAGTGTGACAGTTCCTTTTGTGAAGATCCACCTTTCACTTGTCCATGTACTCTAACATCCGTTACACGGACATCCGGTTCTACTATACGTCAACAACATGTTGAGTAGTATGAAAGGCCGATAATCACTTCCTCCACTTATGACTGTGCCTGAAAACAGAGTGATCAGAGATTTCCTAGCCACCATAAAGGCATGATGTCGGTCCAGCAATCTGCCGGCCTTTGATCATCAACTCCATTCGTTCATCGACCGACTAGTAGAGCATCTACTTAAGTCAAGTCGGGGCATTGACCGAGGGCCAGCGCTAAAGATTTGTTCTCGGAGTATTCAAAGACGAGTAAGTGAAAAGAAACTGTAATTATACATAATCTCCGAAACCTGCATTGCATCGCGGACTTATTGTCTATAGAATCCTCTTGCATGGTATTTAATCTTTCGGCGGGGGATCTTTCCGACAAAGTATTGGCTTGCTGCACGTTCAAATTCGCGCCAGCTACGGCTGAGCTAGACAGTTGAGTGTCGTCACATCGTCGTGTTTGGTTTTAACTATTAAGATATGCCTAGTCGTCTCAATCAAGCGATGGTGACGTTGCATGAAAAACAAAATCATCTGTCACTTAAGAGGGCAACGAGCGAGCCAAGGGAAGGCCTTCATATCGATATATTAGTTCATCTTCATTCGTAAAACCTATCCATGGGTGCCTGCCAGTCTTCGGACTGTTCAACCCGCTTCAAGAATGCGTCTATGCCCCTCTTCATGTCCTTCACTTTCTTCTGTTCCTTCTCATAATCACGCAATGAAATATCATAGATCCACTCGTAACCCGAGCCTTCTAGAGAAAGCTCGATTACAGGGACGGAATTTCAACGAGAGTAATTGCAATGAATTTTAAAGCTAAGTCTAAAGGGCAAAATTTAACAAACCACTCTTATCTTCCCCAACAAGCAAATCTTCATCTTTTCAATCTATCGTCGATCTCCCGACATACACCTTGAGTTGTTCCTTATCCATGATGATCCCTCGCCCAGGTTGTCATTGCGCGTTCTGGATAGCCAAATGTGCATGAGTGATGATGATGACTCCGGTCTGATGGTGATGCAGATCGACGATCACAATGATGGCGTTGACGATGTCTGGAAGGTGAGCAAGATCGAGAATGAGACACAGGCCTAGTAGGATATTAGCGGAATCTTGTCTGTTGTAGTATAGCAAATTTTACCGTGGAGAACGTCTCGAGTGATGATGATGATGATGATGACAATGACCCCGCTGATGATATCCGGAAGGCGAGCAAGATCGAGACGCTGACGAAGATCTTCGATGTTGTTAGCATGATACAATCAGCAGCTACAGCACTTGGATAGTACCTGGAGGAACATCTGCCGTGGTGGCTTCGGTGACTGCGATGTACCGGTGAGCTCGGACGATGTCGATGATGTGGGCTCCGATGATGATGACGATGTGAGTGAGAACGATGATGCCGATGTCGTGAAGGTGAAGGCGATCGAGAACGAGAACGAGAACGAGAACGTCGAAGACGCGGTGAGACAGATCTTAGAGGATGTTAGCAAGTCATCGTCACAAGTCTTTGTGTGGAAAGTTCACCGTGAGGAATTTCGACGGTCACGGCCACGAGAACGTCTTGGAGAGTAGTGATCGTAATCAGCTGCATGGGGATACATTTAAACTGATCAATTCCCTATGTCAGGGGACACTGGGTACTTCAAAGGCTGCAAGGTTGCAGGATGACGACAGTCCAAATGATGCCTTGTAACTAGCAGTAGCAGCGAGCGTCGAACGAGATCAAGTAGTGATGGAGGATGGAAGATGGATGAAAGATGAAGGATGGAAGATTGATGAAAGATGGAGAATGAAGGGAAAAAAAGAAAGCGAAGGAAGGATGGAGACTGGCAGAGACGATAAATAGAAGAGGAAGGAGCAACGGTGACGCAAGTAGCTTCAGGGTCTGGTCGAAGACCAATGTCATGACCGAGATTGGCGAAAGCAACGTGATCTTAAGATATAATATATACAATTGCATGGGACATCATTATTGTCCCTAGAAGTCTTAAAGGCATCTACTGCTGGCTGAGTATCAGTGGTCTTGGGCTGAGGGATGATTGAAATTACACTTAGAAAGCTACCGATGAAATGTCCATGAGAGGATTGGATTCAGCAGTGATGCGTTCGTGGTCAAGAAAAGAGACTTCAAGCTGTGAAACAATACATTGAAATTAGGTTAGTAACGCGTATCTATTCAGATACTTGCATAATTTGAATCAGTGTATCGATATCTATTTAACTGGCTATCCCTGTCAAGCGCGTTATAACTGAGGAGTAACTCTCATGATATGGCGGATTCGAGATTGGGCAAACTTGAAAAAATTCAAGCCAAGGAAAAAGTTCATCTGCTGAGTCAAATGCGCTCCATCCGTGTTTTGATAGGTGTTTCTAACGTGCGCTGAACGCCAGAAGAGTCGAGCAGCTTACAATCCTTTATGTTGCTGAACAGCATTGCACGATAATAGTAATGCCCGTTGGTAACAATACAATTTTCGCCCGTTCAGCTAGTACATGAATGTGAATCAGGTTGAGACAGTGAGCCAAGATGTCGGAACTAGGCTTCTCCTACTGTCTATACCGCTTGATGCTGCGTGGCCCTCATGCATCAGATCTAGTCGTAGTCGCAGCTTTTTATAGTATGCCACCAGTTCATACTGGTTGTTCTCTGATCTTGAACCAAATTTTGACTTTGGCAATCTACATCTGAATTGTGATAGATGCAAGACGCGCTGCCTAAAACCCGCAAGTTTACGCTTCTACAGCGATCGACAGTGGCTTTAGATTCCATGATCTAGCTGGTCTGGGAACTACTCAGAGTATCGTCCCCAACATTCCATGACTTATTTTCCAGGGTGTTTATAAGGGGGATCGTGGGCAAATCGCCTATTGCATTTTCGCCACAACTTGCATCGCACAGTTGAATTATTTTTGGTGTCAATTCGAAGCTGAAGCACTCAAACCGGGTAGATTTCGTCAGCGGAAAGATTCAGAAAGGCTACAAGTTTGAAAGACAGAAGCATGACGGAACGGATGTTAGATTCGCTCTAAACACAGAGTCCGAGTACTCATCTTCCAATGTGACCCCGAAATTTCTAAGATTGAACACTTCTGCCTGGAATTGTTCTGTAGCATCTGTCATGAAAGTCACAACTCTTAGAGGAGCTAATTTCTGGCTCGTGCTTGCTCATGGTCTCCAGGCATGCGGTTCGCTTTTAGCTATATTTGTCAGGAATGTCCAGGTGAGTTACAGAGGAACCGATGAGTGATTGTTAATTCGTACGCAACGAGATAATCCTATTCTACATCTAGCGGGTTTCGATGAATTTAAAGAGACACAAAGTAAGTGATAGTGCAATAGACAAGATCAAGTAAAAGTCTCGCGTAGAATTTTGTTTGTATACACCACATGGCGGTAGACTTGCGTCGTTTGAGGAAATGCAGAGTATATATGTACGGGGGGAGTGACTTTCAGAAGTGATGAGAAACGAGATGATAACGCCAAACAGGAGCCATTTGTTAATTCTGATGAGATAATTCACGCGGTTCTCAATGGCGGCGACGTGGAGTCATGAGCAGATTTGTCGATATTCTGGGAAACGAGGTTGATCAATCATGGAGTTTAATGAGTAAATCATGCTAAGACTCTTCTGGTGTTGGAAAGCTCTATCAATGTAGAATGGTATTTTTAATACACTGAATACCCGGTTGATTTCTGATATGAAGGCTTCCTATGGGTCAAAGTCATAGAAAAGACATTAGAATTTTAGATGATTCGATACGCTTGGCTGATCTAGTATTCTAGGTTTCGAAAATTTATTACCACATACCCAGGTAATTCGAAGTTACGAGTTCAAGACCTCTCGGAACTGCTCATCTAGGCGTTTTGGTGAATGATATATATCTCATCTTCGGTCAAGACTATGGTGCTGGTTGCGACGACTCTGAGCCTGTCAGTGATCCGGCCGTAAACAGTATATTCCTTACTTAAGGTAGGCATCATAATGACAGCATTCACCTCAAGTTGAAGGTCAGGTACCCTTAAGCATCTTATGTTCATGCTTACCCCAACTTCCTGATCCGCCTTTTCACATTTTCCATCGATTCTAGTCTCGAGCTTCGCTTATACTGGAAATTGCAATCTTTAAGTCTCAAGCCACAGATAAGTCTTAGACCACGCTACTCCCAAGCTCCAAGACTAGTCTCCGACTAACCTATTCCAATTTCCAGAGATTTCACCTGGTACGGAAGTACAGCATCGTTCCTTTGGACTTGACCTTGGGAAAAGACGGATTCTTTCCAGATCTCAAGTACAGAGTATGTCATAGCCAGCTCATAAATGGCAATCATCTTACCAGTCCACAGACTTTGAAGCAGAAGAAGGCAAACGAAGCTATTGACACCATAAATTCCGGATGCTTGGCCCCGCATCTAGCGCAACGTCGGGAAGAGCTTCGCACGAGGCTATCGTCGATTCATTGGACAGGGCGGGCGATGGCTGGTGATGAGTTGCATAGAGATGCATAAGCTCACGATGTCAATCGATCCTTCAAAAATTAGCTTTTTGGACAAGATGAAAAGTCGTGCATTCCCCCGCCATTCCTTCGTTCCAACGGACTGTTCCTGTAGGATTATCGGCACAGTACACAAAGCACAGCATGGCGGAAAAGATAGGGAGCCTTTTCCATACCGACAAGCTTGGCACAGAGCCAGAATGGAATGCCGTCGAGGTTTCCCCCGACGAACTGGTCGATTCCAAGTACCAGGGTACGGCTGCGGACCGCCATGACATGCAAATGCTCGGCAGGGTGCAGGTCTTAAGGGTGACATTACCATCCTCTCGGGTCTGCCGATCTGTACTGACGAAGCACTCAACAGCGCAACTTCAGCTTTGTTCCTATATTGGGCTTCAGCTCAGTGCTCATTTGTACTTGGGAGCTTCTCCTTGCGTACGGAAAGATCTCTTCGCTCATCATATCGGTGCTAACCACATGCGAACAGAAACTTGCTGTTTGCGGTCACAGATGGAGGAACAGGTGGACTCTTCTGGGGCTTTACTATCGCCACTGTAGCCTGCGCCTTCATCTATCTTAGCATAGCTGAAATGGCATCCATGTTAGCAATACCGGACTAAGTTCTACAAATCCAGCTTACTAATGTCAACTCTAGGACCCCGACTGCTGGCGGACAATACCATTGGGTATCAGAATTCTCGCCTCGCTGGTGTCAGAAGTACTTGAGCTACATCACGGGTAAGTCGACATTCTAACTTTCTCATAAGCTAAGATATTCACTATATGTAGGCTGGCTTTTGGCTATCGGGTGGCAGGGATCCATTGTCGGCCTCTCCTTCGTTGCAGGGACGATCGTACAAGGCCTGATTACATTGAATAATCCAAGTTACGTGCCTGAGCAATGGCATGGGACATTGCTGGTCATTGCAGCTGTAGTGATTGCGATCGCAATCAACACACTTCTGGCCAAAACGTTGCCTATGGCCGAGTTTCTGATATTGTTCCTACACGTTGCCGGCCTTTTCGCTATCATGATTCCTCTCTTGGTCATGTCACCTAAGAACAGTGCCAGAGTGGCTCTTATTGATATCACCAACAATGGTGGCTGGAGCACGACGGGTACCAGCTTCATGGTCGGCCTACTCACAGTCTTAGGCTCGATGATGGGAATGGATTGCGCTGTGCACATGTGTAAGTGCTTGATTTAGACCGCAGTAGATCGAGGGAAGCTGACAGCCCATAGCCGAAGAGGTGAAGAACGCTTCCGATACCTTGCCCAAGGCTATCCTGTGGGGTGCTAGCCTCAACGCAGTTCTCGGCTACCTAATGATCTTCACCCTATGCTTCACCATGACCGATATACCAAGTCTGCTTGCAACTAAGACCGGCTTTCCTTTTATTCAGCTCTTCTATGACATCACGCACAGTCAGGCAGGAACGACCGTGATGGCCGCTATCGTAATCATTACCCTCGTTTTCGCGGTTGTAAGTGAAGTCGCGACAGCCTCACGGCAGATCTGGGCTTTTTCCAGAGATGACGGGTTTCCATTCTCCAGATTCTTGCGTCGGGTGAGTTTCCTGAACTCGAAAAATTCTTCAGGGTTTTACTTAGATGAGCTAACCCATCATTGAAAAAGGTCAACAAAGGCTGGAACATTCCTCTTAACGCCCTCTTAGTCTCCCTTGGCTTCGGAATCGTCATCGCCCTCATCAATCTGGGGTCTTCGGTCGCACTGAACGCCATCGTATCACTTACGATCTCGGCACTAATCTCATCTTACATCGTTTCCATAGGCTGCCTGGTCTCTAAAAGGCTACGTGGGGAACCTCTACCCCCTAGCCGCTTTTCTCTAGGAAAGTACGGCATGGCTGTCAATGTTGCCGCCTTGGTTTTCTTGATCCCTTTCTTCATCTTTGTCTTCTTTCCAACGGCAACTCCGGTGGATCCAAAGACCATGAACTGGAACATCTCCATGTTTGGAGGTATCACAATTTTTGCGACAATTTACTATCTCGTGGGGGGCAAGAACGTGTATCGACCACCTGTGTTGATCCAGAATAGAGATATCTAGGTGACGGGAGCGAATTTGAGTATCTATAATCATATATGGGAGGCACAAATTGTTTAAGCATCGCAAGACTAGAGGAGTACTTTTCGAGGTAGAGTATGCTCACAACGCATTATCATCAAAGTCTCATGAGCTGCTTAGATCTTTCATGGTCAAACCTTTTCGAAGTAGAGTTTCATAGATCGTAAGGAGGACTTCCTTGATCGACGGAATCTGGATCTTTGAGTCTTGTTGATGTTTCCCTTCTTCGTGTCCTGCACATCTTCAAGACCTCTACTGTCGCTTTCGTACCGTTCGCCGAAGGAAAATCTAGCACTTTATTATGTAAAATGTGGATAGCATGTGTATGCAAGAAATTGGATACATCGCATTCTTATTAAGCTCCGTACCCTGCGAGGAGTCCAAAGTTTGCCGAAATTTGAACTGATTGACGCTGGATGCAGGATTTTGCTCAAGGGTCTGCGGTCTAAGTTCGGGTTTCTGGGGATTGACCTTTCACTTGCAGTGGTTCACACGAAACAGACGCAATTCGATGCATATTTGATTCTGGATATTCGCAAGCTGATATTCTTAATAGTCGCATACTAAACCCCCAAAGCCACGATTCCCAGTCCTCCGGCTGCTAAATCACAGCCAATACTCAATCTCCTTCGCTCAAAATCCCTCGCTCAGCCCGCTCGACGATCCTCCCTCCTCAAGCCACTGCTTCAACTGTGTTTGAGCCAACTGCTTATGATCTTCTTTATAGGTGTCCATATACCACCGTCTGAAGCTCCTCTCATAATCTCGCTTCGGCACCTCATCTTCCCCAATATTCTCCCATCCAGGGATAAATAAATACTTGAAAAATATATAATCAACCACGTCATTCACCTCGGGGTCGAACGAAGAAAAGTCTTTGCTATTTTTGTTGCCCAATTTTCCGTCTTGCCAGGCACGAATCACCATTTTCCGGATGTATTCGCCGAGTCCCCATCCGAATTCGCCAGGAGCGTCGTAAGGGGCATGCGGGAAGCCCCCGCGGGATTTCCACAGACCTTCGATCGCTTCCTTTATCTTAGGATCGAGGTTGGAAGGAACGGGCATGTTGGGGAGTTCTGTGAGACGACAGAATTCCCCGCTTGGGAATATGGATTCGTACATGTCTATTTTCGTGTGGATTTGAAGTTATTGGGTAAGTCGTCAAGGCAGTTATAGGTATTGGTGTTGACGATGTAGGATTGTAGAAGAGAGAGGGGCAGGTAATTTATATTGCAGCGGAGGTTCGCTGGGAGTCATCGATCTGAGTCAAGTCTTCCCGTGATCACGAACTCTGGGTGACAGCTTCCCACAGTTGAATGGATGTTAGTCATGCTACAGTCAATCCATGGTCTCAGGACTCTATCGAGTTCTTCATTCTTCATTCTGAGCTGGCGCCTTCTCAAATCTTGATATCCTCGGAATTTCCACTGTTACTACCTGGATCATGGATTGCTACGTGTTACAGTCAAATCACACGAGATTACGCCACACACAATGACCCACTGAAAATCCATTGAAAGAGCGAGATTGATTGGATCTCTAGTCAAAGCACGGACTCAGATTTGTCAGTCGCATACTAGAGAGCCTGTGTCAAGGTCTAGGTCGCTCAACAAGCAACAAAAATTACAGCACGGCGATCTCTTAGCCGTCAGTCCTCAACGCTCCGACTTCAAAATATGTTCCTCCAGCTCCTTGATAGCCAACTGCTTGTACTTAGTCCCATACATCGCCACAAACCTCCGCCTATACCTCTTCTCATACTCCAACCCTAGAGGCGCCTGTTCATTATCGCCATAAAAATCGGGCCACTCTGGCATCTCCGAGTATAGGTCTAACATGCGCTGCACCGTCTGCCCAACTTTGCGGGCAAGCGCTATCAGATCCTTTTCGTTGTCGCCGTACACCCCGTCGTCCCATTCTTTGTTTACGGTCTTTCGGATGTGGTCATCGAGGTGATAATCTTCATCGACATTCACTGCATATTTGTTGGGGAATACTGCGCTGGTCCTCCATATCCAATCCTTCTCCAGGATAGCCTCTCTGTCCAGGCCTGGAGGTGGAACAACGGCGGGGATTTTGATGCCGTTGGGGTTTTCTGACGTAAAGGTGTGTACTGCGCCCTCAGCAGTGTTCCAGCAATAGTTCGACATCGTCGTGTAATATCAACGTATATCCTGCGACACAAGGGCCAGGATGTTCTTTCGGACAATAGGTTCGTGCTACCAACACTGATACAGAATGAAACAGGATCTAGAAGAGCAAGAAAGGAAAGAGATTTATATCGAGGCGGCTATTCGTTAAGAGTCAATTGGAAAGTCGTGGATTTCGTCTTGGGACCCATGAAGATTGCTGCTATATGCAAATTCGATGACTCTGCAGGCATGCATGGCTCATATCGACATATCGAACTTTTTCTGTCAACCATTTCTATTCACTGCCTTCACTGTCACAAGCTCTCGCCCTCCCCCGTTCGCTCCTCCCAATCACGACGTCCTATCCTTCGCCTTCATCCTCGCCAACGCCTCCAAACTATCCACCACCCCCTCAAAAACCTCCCGATTCTCCCCCGTAACCTCCACCCCCTCCGCCCCTTCCTCCCCGTTCCCCCACTGCACCTCCCCCAGTCCCGAAACCATCATCCTCTTATCAAACCCATAAGCATCTTTTTCCGGATCCGAGGGGAGTCCACTGAGGGGTTCAATAAGGGACATGAGTTCATTGACGTCGTCGGGCTGGATGGAGCCTTCTTTCACGATCAAGGTTTGGGCGTTGGCGCCGACATGTTCGGTTTGTTTTATCGTCGCGGGCCGGTTGGGGGAGCCGATGATTTCGAGTTTTTTTGTGGGAGGGGAGGTGCTGGAGAAGGGTGTTGTGAGGGTGATGGAGAATTCGGCCGAGGGAGGAGGGGCCATTGAGCGAGGCATTTTGGTTGTGGGGTTCTTTGTATGTGGCAGGTCGGTTTTCTGGGGATTTTTCTTATCTTTTAGTGGTACGATTTTTTGGGACGTTGTAGAGGTCTGAGAAAATAGAGTAGCTATCGATTGCAGAGTGACATCATCATCGCGTCATGATGTGTAAACCCTTTTCGCGTCCAAGTATTTCGTGACCTGCAGATCCACAGGAAACGACAGAAATGAACCTTGGTAGCATCAACTTGGGATCTTAGTCATTCTGGAAGCCTCAGATTAACGCTCCAAAGTGAGATGGCAAAAAAATGATGGTGCGGTCCACAGAAAAGTCACCGAAGTATTGGATTACGATTGCAGTCGACGCTAGAGATGGTATAACATAATTCTGAACGAAAACGATGTATCGAACTAGGGACTTTTAGAGCCTTCAGGATGTATCATTGCCAGGACATTGCTGTCAACCGCAAACACCAAAATGCTCGGAAAAGACGATGGCACGGACTCCTACATACCTAAGAGACAGCATGACAATAGGATGCTTTACATTGAAGAAGAAAAAACGTCTTCATAGCCTGTACACTTTCGGCTCCTACCAAAGTCAACCTCCTTGCTCCGCATGGCCGCTAGGCCCTTGCTCGGTGTAATCCATCGTGACAAACGCTCGGTCAACTTCAGTCAACCCTGCCAATTGTCAGCGTTGTAGAGATGTCGAGGATTCTGGAGGAGTGGATACCTTCGCAACAGTACTGTAACGTTTCAGCAATGTCGTGCGCATGGTCTAGCGAGGTCTTCGGATCAAGCATTATATCTATTTCCACCCAAACACCATCACCAGCGTGATAGGCCGTGATGCATTTATAGGATTTGACAATGGGAGCGAACCTCCATGCAAGAAACGTGATCTTTTGGAGCAGCCGATCGTCGACAGCTGAGCCGGACAGCCTGATTACGTTTTCGAAAAGTGTTGATGTCCAATCGTAGATGATGAAGAGGGATAATACCGCAGCGCCAAGTGGATCGAGCCACCAGATGTTGGCTCGATGCCCGATCAGAGGGAATAGTAGCGAAAATGTGTTGAAAACAACATCGGTTTTGCAGTCTTTGCGAAGTTAATCAGTGAAGCCGGGACATCGGGCTTGAGTATTATACCTTGAGCTAAAGCTTGAACCTGTGTAGTCTTGACCCGAATGCAGCCAAACCAGATGATACCCTTAACCACAACAGTTGCCACAAGGGCTCCGATTGCTGTAATTGGTAGTTCCGCTGCTTTCTTGGGTCCGCCAGGAAGAAGTTTCTTGACGGACTCTTGCAGTATTTGTAGAAAGGAGATGATCATGATTATTGAGAAAACTAGTATTCCTAATGGCTCGAGCCGTCTTCTGCCGACTGGGAATTTCCTTCGTAAGCGCTTGATTCTCCATCCGACGAGTTTGTTTGTGGTGTATATGATGACGGTACAGAGAAGATCGAGGGCAGAGTCGACTAGTGAGGCGATCAAGGAAAGTGAAGACGAGAACATGACGGCTCCACCTTTGGCGGCAAGTAGGAGTATATTGGCAATGACATTGACCTATAGCGGTCAGAGTTATCATGGTCGAAAGATGGTCTTAGAGTGTCAAAGGGGCTTACGTTGATGGCCCATTTTGCATGGCGCTCAGCCTTTTGTCGCTTTTCTTTCTCATCATCCGGTAGCATCTCATGTACTCGCTCCCCAGAATCGGCCAACGCCCCTCGTCTTTCTGGAATACCATCGCCGTCGAGATCTTGAGGATTCATACTGTCAAGAACATCATCCGCAATGGACTATGCAAACCGCATCGTCAACACTGAACCCTATATAACCCGCAGGCGGAGCGTACCATACCATGACCACCATGTCAACTTCCAACCAGTCATTCAGCCGCTCATTCTGGGTCTCGTAGAAGCTGCGAATATTTTTCTTTTCAATGTCTTTGATTTCTTCGGCCGATTTGCGGTAGTGCTCCAGACTCCCCCTCTGTACATCATCAGTAAGCTTGCGCTTGAGTTCTGCGTGATATTCGTTGGTCATGGCAACACGTGCGACATCTCGAAAACGATTTGGCTTGCGGGTGGAGCTTATGGCATTCTCCAAATCGTCAGGTCGAGAATTGGAATGGCCATTGGACTTGTGCGACCCATTTTGGAATGCCTGGGGCCGTTTTCGAGCCATGCCTGTGTATTGTTGTCACGGCCAATTACTTGATGGAGTATCAAGCAAGACTTCGAACGCTGGCAGTGTAACAGCAATGCAAGCAGATGCAAAAAAAAGAGGCACGATTCGTCGTATCGAAATTAGGATTCTTGTGTCTAACCAAAAAAACCAAGGCAGTGACGCATGGATGTGCATGATTTAGATGAATTATGTCATATCCAATCACTTGGCAAGCTTGGCAGCCACGCGCTGCGACGCGTAAGTCACGTGGGATTTTAAGGTGGTCGGTTTCCGTTGGTGATATTTTTTCCGATACTAGAGCGATGATTAATACTATATTGTGTTCAGAGTTGATATTCCTGTTGTTGTACTACGAATGATGTTTGTCAGAATGGGTTGAAATCGGTCGCTATTGGGCAAGCTACAGCCGAGGGCGATGCAAACTGAACTCTGCAGCCTTGTCGCAGATCGAGCTCTCTTTATGTTCATTCCCTTCGCAAACATGATATTGCGATTCTCTTATAATGTCTGATGAACCTGTTTTGGATTCGGTAACCCCTGACCACTGAGCCACCAAATTGTTTCTTCCAGCGTACCTGCTGGTGCTTATGAATATGAGCTCTATTCTTTTTGGCAATAGTAGTGAGATTGTTCGGTGGAAATCCGACTGTGCTACGCGTGGAACATTTGATATCCTGAGCACTTGTATCATTACCTTGCTGCTTTGTATTTGGACGGCAGTACACCTCAATGTCCCTCCACCGGGACAATATCTGAAACCCATATTGAAAAAGGTCGGATGGCTCTTTCTAGCTCTTCTTGCCCCGGAAATGGTCGCTTATACTGCCTGGTACTCGTCAGTCTCTAATAGCTTTGGACAGACAGTCTGAATTAGAACAGGTACCAAAGGCAAGAGGCTCTTACCATTATGCGGACCGTTAATGAATCCCGTTCATTACCGAGCCCTATACCGTGGTATACAAAGTGGTTGAGTCGCTCGAAAAGAGTATTCGTAAAAGGGGTTCGAATGGCGGGAATGCAAAAGGAAGGCCCTACTCGGGTATGTCGACATATCGACAATGAGACCTGAGTATTGAGGTGCAACTAATCGCATCCAGCAACCGACTCTCGAAGCACAAAACCCTCACTTGACTGGCAGTGGCCGTCCGTGGACTGTGGTCCATGGTTTCTATGTAGCGATGGGTGGGCTAGCTGTTATCTTCCAGATAATGACCTAGAGTCTGAGAAATTCGTTCCCTCTTGGTCAATTGGGACGTGGTTCATCACTAAAGCTAGTTTCCATCGCTTCCTATTCTTCCTCAAAGCAAGAGGAGAGGAGATACCAAATCTTACCGAAGAAGAGATCAATGCAAAGAGTAAAGCGAATGGCCTTGCAAAAGCTCTTGTCTGCATACAGGCGCTGTGGTTTATTGCTACCTGTGTATCACGTCGTAAGTACAACGAACACTCTCGAAACCCAAACGGTAATGAAAGATGCAACGCCTAAGATCAACGGCAGTCGCACAGCGTATCCCTATCAGCTTGCTGGAGCTCAACACGTTCGGCCATTGCATATGTGCAGTGCTGATTTACCTTCTCTGGTCGGAGAAGCCGTTTTTGAAGTCGATTGTCCAACGATCATACGGGATCAAGGTCTCATGGATGCTTTTGCTCTGAGCTGGATATGTCATGCGGATTCGGATCTACTGCCATCGCTACCATATCTAGAAAATAACCCCGAATTTCGAAAATTCTCTACGGTGAGTGCATTCCCTGCTGGCCGGGAGTCGAGCTCGGTCGATTTCCTTCGTAATAGATACTCGAAATGGACGTATCCTGCAATCCGTATCAATGATTCCTCCCATTTTACCATTTAATCATGATGCCCTGAGCATGTTCCCTAGTAGCATCTACAACGCGTTTATACATGTTCTGGCGTGCTAATTTGCTTGCACTGGCAGGATATGCAGCGACGGTATATCAACTTCTCTCAACGTGAGGCTAATTCTATAGCTATCACAGACGACATTGATGTTCTGGGTGATATTCAGCTTTACGGACAGCTTTGGTTAGAGGCCTCACGACCAGTATCGCCACAGGCCCTTTTAAATTTAGATAGAGGTCGTGTAATAAGTACACTCTCGCTGGGGCAAACATCATCAGAGACTGGGTTCACACTGAAAAGTGCCGCGGAGGTAAAGAAGAGCATGTACGATGACAGCGACTTTCGTCTACCTCTCGAAGGATTCACCCTTAAGTTTACAGATCGATCAACAAAGCGGTGGAAGATGGCCTGGCGTGCCCTCCAGTCCGAGAAGCAATTCCGAGCGCAGAATAAAAATTATCTGCACTTGAGCGACGACCTGTTCGTTCGGTATGCCGGAAACCGGCCTGGTACTCGAGACCTCGGTTCCCTTCCGGTAGCCCTCGGTTTCGGCATCGCAGCACTCGTGTACGGAGGACTTCACGCTTTAGCGTGGTTCGCCCATTTCAAATCGCCCGTGGAACGACTTTTATGGCGTCTTTCTGCGTGCATAGTCATGGTGGGAATTCCACTCATGTTCCTCTTAGACCGGACCTGGAGGCTTTCAGGCTTGCGAAGCATCATAGATTCCAACCCGCTGCTCTACAATCTTGGGTTTGCTGTAAAGGAGTCAAGGCCCACCTTCCATTATTACCGAGGTCAAGGTCGTCGTTACACCATGTTAACCTATATACATCTGTTGATTGCTTTCTTGGTCTTAGTTGCTTACGGACTTGCAAGAGCCTACCTTGTCGTTAAATGCTTCATGCAACTTTCACATATGCCAGCCGGGGTCTATGATACTCCGTCTTGGTCAGCTTATTTTCCCCATATATCTTGATTCGAGCGTTTATCGGAAGGTATGAGAGAGTAGAGTGGGATATGATGAGGACTACGAGCCAACGTTTCGAGGATCTAGTCTTTTCGTGCAGTGGGTGGATCTTTCGACGCTCTTTGACGGATGATATGATTTTACAGGGTATACGATATTGCTACTTGTTACGCGCAGACTTTCTTAATCATTAGATGTGTCTTCTTTGCATATCTCTATGCTATTGCGTCACATAGTCCGGAGTGAAAGCGGTACATTCTCTAGGGTAAGATCTTTTACCCCGTAGTGCCACTGATCTGCCAATCATCGAGCCCATGATGGCCTCTACGCACTGGCCTTTAGACCGAAAGGTCGATCGCACTATTGTCAGTGGTTTCAATTGCGCTTGCTTTGGAGCTGCTATGCACGATTCATTGAAGTAGAAGTAGAAACAATCCCTATTTGCGTCGTGCGAATCATATATATGGAGATGTTCGACGTTGCGATACCCGATGTTTCCCAATTTCCCTACTCCAACGAAGAAGTACGAGGAGAGCTGAAGAACTTCTACAATCTGTAAGATACTTAGACGCCTCCCAACTCCATTACTCATTAAAATACTCGCTTCAAGGCTCACGCAATACTACCTGGTTTAACTCAAGGTCGACTACCTTCGCCACAGCAACAAATACATTTCTTCAATGAATTACCGTCTCAATAAAAATCAACAGCCAAGCACTTATTCGAACTCGCAACATCATCCGTCCCACTTCCCCCAACGATATAAGCTCTCTGCTGCCCAACCCTCTGGTTCTCCCAGTCAATAGCCGCCTGATTCGGTCCGCTCATCCAATTCCCCATCGTCGTCGCCAACGCCCTCGTCCCATCGGGTTTATTCTGGAACGCTGCATCTGGCGCCCCGGAAAGAATATCATCCGTGAAGCCATTACTCCTGCCACTTCCGTCCGTTGCGCTGATGGTCGCGGCTCCATCGCAGCCTTGCTGGAGACTTATGTCGCCGTGTGCAGCGCCGTCGTTGTCGGCGGAGATCTGGAACTCTACCCATGTTGCTGGAAGCTGGGTACCGCGCTGTACACGACCTTTGAAACTTTCGGGAAGGGAGACGAAGGTGGAGTCATTGCTGTTGACAGTGACGATGGGGTCTGGGTGGTCGAAGTTTGCGCCAGCGGTACCGTTGCCGTTCCAGTAATTGTTGTAGAAGGCGTATTGCTGTTGCTGACTTGAGTGGTTGCGCAGAATAATGCCTGGGCCGTTGGGCTGGACGTCTCGTCGGATGGGCTTTCGGAAATGCATCTTGGGGGCGGATTGAGAATCTAAGTGGAGAGAAAGGATTGTTACCATGATGGGTTTTGTTTGAATTACATTTGACTAATGGAAAAGATAGGGGATTTCATCTAACTAACTTGGTGGTGAAGCATCGCCGTCGTTGTAAACCACCAGAATATCTGTGTTTCCCTGCCCGGCCGAGGACTGATTGTTGTCGTTAGCATTGCCTGGGCTTCCACCCCATGCTCCAACACCGATGTACGTCTTTCCGTCCGCGAAAGTACGAACGAAGTTCTCCAACTGAGGAAAATCTTTGATGGCGTCGATCCGAGATACATTACCGTTCCAATCGAGGTGAACGCAGTTTTGAAGCGATTGCCTGGTGCCGTCATCGGTACGGTGCCAGGCATCGTTCAGGTGCTGCATAAAGAGGGGATCGCCCTTGCGGGTAGCCGGATTGTTGACTTGTTGGACCGTCATGTTACCACCAGCGCCGACGATGTTGCTGAGGTCGAAGAAGTCGTTACCTAGACACAGACTTAGTGTATGATACTTCGCAGTAGGAGCTGGGATACCATACCACCATAGCCATTCTTGGTGATTTCGGCCTGCTCGCCCTCGTGGCCATCGTGCAAGGCGATAATGGCTCCCGATGAGCCGTCAGGTGCATTGATGTTCCATGTTGTACCGGCACCTACAACGATGTTTTGGTTATTGTTCCAACCGTGAACTTCAAATTCCTGGTCATGACCGGAGAGATTTTGGACAAAAATGGTATGAGACATGATATATTTATTTTGAAAAATGAACTTGAATGGAAGAAGGGAATAAAGAAAGGGATGATTATGGAAGACTTGAGATGCAAAGATAGTAGAGACTTAGTGTACAATGGAGAAAGTTCCCAACGTCTGAGAAGCTTGCAATATATAGTGTTTTAGGCTCAATAGTCTGTCTACAAGCCTCTTCGAGGCGCTCCTTGAAACCATATTCAGAAGTGTCACGTTCAGTATCAGCATTGTCACCAAACATAGAATGAGGTGACAAGGCCATTCAAATGCACGCATCAAGGGATCCCAACGAAATACGAGCTGTCAGGAACTACAGATAGTTGTTGCTGCGGAAAGCGACGTTTATTACGTTGTGAGCAGTTCACCCTTAGCCGGCAGGATGTATGGGATCACTCTTGCTCACATGATCTGACATTCGCAATCCGAATACTAGGTTTGAAGCGTGCTCGAGGTCGAGATCCTTGAAGCTGGGTGGCAAGATCGAATGATTTGGATCAGCCCTGCAGGGCTGTACCCTGAGCCCTTCAATCTCGCTCGTCGGTCCTTCCTTCAATATCTTCCTGCAATGGCGTAAGCTCGCTTCAGCACAACATAACTCTCCGGTCCATCGAAACATCAGGTAAGTGTGACCTAGGATCAGGCCT
This sequence comes from Opeltia flavorubescens, assembly GCA_000442125.1. Lineage (NCBI taxonomy): Eukaryota > Fungi > Ascomycota > Lecanoromycetes > Teloschistales > Teloschistaceae > Opeltia > Opeltia flavorubescens. The sequence goes on along the minus strand of KE546966.1, from coordinate 1,030,593 downwards.
TTTGCGCTCATGATGGCCCTACCTTATCCGTATCCCAAGAATATCTCATTCCATGCCTCAAAGGATGCGGCTATGCTTGGATCACTGGACAGCTCTGTTCAGCCTCCATTGGATTCAACCTCTTCGATGTGTCGCAATGAAGTCCTTGCTCGTAGGATGTAAAGTATCACATGTGGTGGTAGGTATGTTGAGTTCGTGGCCGTAGGTGGTGGTGTGTAGAGAAGGTATATATATATTTCACCTGCTCGATATTTGATGAGCGTCTCGTTTCAAACTACAAGCCATTGCGATAGATCAATTCGAATTATATCATCTTACTCAATTCAACATACGTTTTTCTCTCTACCCTCTACTTCTTGCGACGATGGTCATCAAAAAGCGTTGTCTCCTCTGGGACTGGACCAACAGCTCCGGACCAGGAAACCCCGGCGTACCATGGGCAATGGACCAATGCAATTTCAACGGCCCCCTCTCCTCAGTAAGCAACTGGAACACATGGGTCCCACCCGAACTCCAAGGCCGAGCACCGTACCGACCAATGGTGCACCTTGAAGCACAGCTCTCCGGCCAAGACTGGGATAACGTCTGGAACAGCGACCAGCCTATCGTCCATTTCTTCAACGAACCGGATAAGAACAACATTTCTCCCGAAACTGCTGCAAATGCTTGGCACAACCAGATGGTCCCCTTGCGGCAACAAAGGGGGAAGAAGCTCGTTGGCCCCTCCATCTCTTCGGACGAAAATGGCAAGAATTGGCTCGCGGACTTTATGAATCGCGTTGGCGACGCTCCACCGGATTTCCTCGGTCTTCACTACTACGGCACAGATGGCAATGCTTGCATTCAATACTTACAGGAAATGCATTCGAAATACCCGTCTCTGCCCATTATCGTTTCTGAAATCGCATCGATTGATCGGAATGCGGGAAGTGTGTACAACTTTACCGTGCAGTTGGCAAACTTCATGGACAACACCGATTGGATCTTTGAGTATGGGTTCTTTGGATGCATGAGGCAACTTGCCGACGGATTTGTGAGCCCGGATGCGCAGCTTATGAGGGAAGACGGGACATTTACGGATCTCATGCAGAAGCTACAGTGGGATCAGCCAATCGCACCACCTTGAAAAATGTCATTTTTAGATGTCGAGGTATCGAGCATGCGGTTTTCAAGAATGTTCTGTCCATATCTTCGAGCAGCGCTAGCGTTTTCCATTCCTATCGCAATTCATGTAATCAAAGTATAATCACAATCCTTTGACTCCTACAGTATTCTTTCAGATTTACGTGCTTCTTCAGCTGGACGTTACGGCCATTTTCATCGTAAAATATTCTACCTTCATGTTTAATTCCACGCATATGCTTTCCTTTTTTCAATTTCCAATCTCCTCGGCATTAAGTTGTTACATTTTCCACTTTTTTGAGAGAGGTAAGTTAAACCAATATGCAATCACAGTCCGTACACTTATGAACAGGCAAGGATATGATGGGAACCATGTGGATTTTTGAACAAAGATGTTGGTGATGGAAGGATGATACTCAGCCACTCAGCTGACAGCTTTCAGCCCTAAGAACTTAATTTTGATGTTTCAACCTCCTCATTCAGCTGCCAAGCCTTCTCCCCAAATGGAAATACTTTCGAGGCATTGACAAGGCAAACAATAATCTGATTCGATGCGCAGGACGCAACAACTTTACCACGTTTTGTTGAGCCGCTGGACGCCTTGCAAGGATGTCAATGCTGATGTAGGATGAAGAATTACGAAGGAACGTATCGCATGATCGAATGAACCTCGAGTTGGTGAAGAAAATGGCAACACTCCTTGACAAAGGAGCTGAGGGATGAAAATAAAGCCTGCGCCTTAAGGATTCCAATCACGAGGTCTGAAATGTCGCCGCAAGGACTACCAGGTGGTACGAAAGAGGAAAGCTGATCGCTGAATTTCATGCAATACCCCATAATTCAGCTGATGCTGAAGAATTCCTTCAAGCATATAAGAATGCCTGTCATGCCCTCTAAGACAGGACACGAATCAAAGCGCAAGCTAGATCATAATTCAATACAAGCCCGAAGACAGACCCTAAGAAAGATCCAACAACAATCTACAATAATACGTTGAAAATGAGTACCTACACCATCAGGAACGGCGACACCCTCTTTGAGATCGCCAAACACCATGGCATCTCCCTCGGCGCTCTCGAAGCCGCCAACCCAGGCGTGAACCCCAAGACCCTGCAAGTTGGTCAAGTCATCCACATTCCCAAGCACGGCGGTGGCGGCTCCCCACCACCCCCACACCACGGCGGCGGAGGTGGGGGAGCTGAGCACGGAAAAGTCGTCGGCGCCCACGGCGGCAGCAACGGAGGTGGAGGATACGTAAACTACTCCGGTCCCGCATCCGCCTTCCCCGACCGCTCAAAATGGGCCTCGTACGAATTCCTCTGGAAGCAAAACTCGGCGTTGATGAAATTCAACGACTCCGACGAGGAAATCAAATTCATTCACGAAGGCATCGAGAAAGTCTCCGCTTCCTCTGGGGTCGATGTCCGCGCTATCCTTTGCATCATCGTCCAGGAATCGGGCGGGAATGTTCGCGTTGGGTCAACTAACAATGGTGTGCATAACCCTGGGTTGATGCAGAGCCATAATGGGGTTTCCTTTGATCCGAGTCATCCGAAGGATAGTATTATTCAGATGATTCGGGATGGGACAGAGGGAACGAAGGACGGCGATGGGTTGAAGCAGTTGTTGCATAAGTATGGAAATTATTACGAGGCGTTCCGCGGATACAATTCTGGGAGTGTGAACAAGGCGAACTTGAACGATCCGGTGGGGGCGACTGGGGATTATGTGCAGAAGGCGGCAAATAGGCTTATGGGACATTCTTGGGCTGGGATGTAAGATCGTCTCCGGCACAAATGAGTAGGGTGGAGGAGTATTATGGTGTTCAGGCGGCGTTTTCCTTCTTGTTGCGGCGAGCGGTGGTGAGTGGAGTTTGTGCAATCGGGGATTGTGGATTCTCTCTGTCACTCCTTCAGGTATCAGACCAATGCCTCGATAGGGTAGACTGAGAAATCTCGTTCGATCATCCAAGTTCTCCATATGCATTTAAGATTACTGTCTATTCCTTCGGTAATGCCCATGAATCTACCAACGAGTCGATTTCGCCTTTTAGGATAGAGAATACGTTAGATTCGATATCTCCCTGCAACAGAAAGATCCGTCCGCTAAAACTTCGCAAAATGGCGAAGCACTCTAGAATACGTTTGACAGCTTCACTCATGTCTGGATAGTGCCAATAATTCGGATTGCTTGGTACGATGCTGATTTCGGCCAACTGTGGCCGAGTCGCCAAGGCTTGACATAGATTTTGAAGTTTCTGGATCCGAAAGTCAAACTCATAGTCGTTATGATACCGTGCCTCATACAGTGGAAGCTGGATCGCGATCCTCCTTAGCTTTGGGATCAATCTTGCCTGAGATCTCCCTCTAAACAACCGTGGTAATGAAAATTCCTCGAGACTGATTTTCACGATATTGGACCCGAGGAAAACATGAGTTGCTTCTTCATACACCAATTTGCATACTGCAAACAGGCGCATGTCGATTGGTCCTTCACCACTCGCTCTATCGATGGTCTTGGCTGACCCGTTTAGATCCATCTGTATTACAGTCTTGGATTGGGGGAGCAGTAGGCGGTAGATCATGTCTCTCAATTCTGGTGGGAGGTCTAAGAAACGGAGGGGCATATCTGGAGTAGGGGCGATATGACCACCACATGCCTGAGGGTGGTCTCTGCGATAACGATTCCATATTTGCAGACCTCTCCTTCGAACGAGCTCCTTGTGTCTTAGAGTTTCCTCGGGTGGTGTCCAAACAGGACTTTGATAAGGGCTCGTCACGGGTGAAGGCGCAGGTAGGTCAACCAGTGGCGAAAGAGGGACTGCGGCGTTGAAGGCGCAAAGTTCGGTGTTATACCTTTCGAATGCTGCTTGACTCCGGATCAGAAAGGGTGATTGTTGGTCCGGAGTCAATTGATCCCAATCTTTAGAAACAGCATAGGGATTGTCGGTGTCTAATCGCTCATATAGGCAGAAATTAGTGGCCACTTAAGGACCATCAGGGTGAGATGATGATGACGCACATTCGTCTTCTTCAAGATATATACGAAAAGGAGTACTTCCAAATGGGAGCTTAGGCTCAGTCCAGATACCATTACCAGGATTCTCCACTGACATTATGAATTTGCTGTCTTTTACCTGTTGAAACGTCGGACTTTAGAATAAAGGCTGTCCCACCATTTGCAGTTAGAGAATTCTGAACACAAGGTCATCGGGAGAAAATCTTTTCTAGGTTCAGAGCTTGCTGATGGGACGACCTAGAGATCCCGAGAGATTGATAGATGATGGTGTCTCTCCTTCAGCATCGTCACTTGGTGGACTCAGAGACACTGGCCACGATAAATTCCTCTTCTATCGGACAAAACCTCTGTTATCCAGAAATAGACACTCAGCTATGGCAGCAAGCTTGAAGCTTGAAGCTTGGTAAAGACGATGCAGATCATCTTGGCGGCACCTACCCCTTTGGGACTGCCGACTTCCCGTCCCGTCCGTCCCTTAGCTTACCTCGGTACCTCGTCACGGTCGTTCTTACCATCCGATTCCCTTCCTCCATTCTAGTGTTTGTTTGCTATCAAGCGATAGCACGGCGTTAGTTGTACCTAACTATCAAAGATGGTGATTGCTCTCTTCGAATTATCATGTCCGCCTGCCACCTCCCTTTTTCGGCCAAAGCTCGTGGATTCTTGGCCACCTCCCATAAGATGACCCAATCAGGCGCTCGTCGCTCCTTCCTGAAGCTGCCCCAAAGTTCTTTACCCCTGGATCTATATGGAGTCACACCCACTCCCGACGATGATAGTGTGTTAGGGGCGTACGGCCTGCTGCATGGCCTTCCACCAACAGCCAGTCTTTCGGTTTTGTCACCGTAGCTGCACTGCTTCTCAGTTTCCTAATCCAGCGTCACTCGGAAATCATGTCTCGTGTACACTGGTCATATCCGCGTTCTCAATTGTCTTTATATTCATATGCCTCTCTCTTTGCTGTCTTTGAACCATCATATTGTGTACATTTCTCAACCTGGGCCACTTTCCTAGTGAATCGACCTCCGTTACCCTGGGACCACCTCGCGCATCGCTGTTGCTACGATGCTTCTTCAACAATTCCTTTGCACCGCCTCCCTCGTTTCTCTGTTGAGTGTACCATCTCTCGCTGCGGTTCATGAGAAGTTGACCGCTCTTCCACATGGATGGGCGCATGTTGGGACTCCGGCAAGGGACAGTACCATTGGGTTACAGATTGGCCTTCGACAACAGAATCTTGGCAAACTTGAGTCACTGATATACGATGTATCGACGCCTGGTCATCCGTCCTATGGAAATCATATGGAAAAGGACGAGGTTGATGCCCTCCTAAAACCAGACGCCGCAGCCGAAAAAGATGTCGTCTCCTGGTTGAAGCAGGCAGGCGTAAGCGCAATGCATAGTGACGGCCACTGGGTCACCTTTGTCACTAGTGTAGGGACTGCTAACAAGCTGCTCAATACACAATTCGCATATTACGCCAATAACGGTGTTACCAAATTGCGGACAACCCAGTATTCGGTCCCGGACCAACTCCTCAAGCACATAGATCTGATCTCCCCAACCACATTCTTTGGGAAAACCACATCCAATGCTCCTGTCTTGTCTCCAAGTTTGCCGAACCTCGAATCTCGCCAGGTTGATTCAAGTTGTGCCTCCACTATAACTCCTGCTTGTCTGAAACAAATATACAACATCAAGTATACTCCAACGGGGAAGACAAATAGCTCAATAGCATTTGGAAGCTTCTTGAACCAGTCGGCTCGTACTCAAGATCTGAATCTGTTCGAACAGAGATACAACATCCCGCGTCAAGGCTTCTCCGTACAATTGATCAATGGTGGTACAAATGATCAAAGCACTAGTAACAATCATGGGGAAGCAAACCTCGACGTTCAGTATATCGCAGGTATCAGCGCTCCTCTGCCAATCACTGAATACATTACGGGCGGATCTCCGTAAGCGGCCATTGCTGTTGCAACAGGCCTAGGCTAATCTGGCTTATTAGTCCATTCATCCCCAATCTTGACGAACCGACTGCGGCACAGAATCAGAATGAACCATACCTAGACTACTACACTTACCTTCTTTCGCTGCCCAACAGCAAATTGCCCCAAGTCATCTCCAACTCGTACGGCGACGACGAGCAGGTAGAGTTTCCTGCCAAGCTTTTTGGAAAACCACTAATCAAAATTCAGACCGTGCCTCCGGCATATGCGACAAGGGTTTGTAACATGATAGGCCAGCTCGGTCTGCGAGGCATATCAGTGCTCGAATCATCGGGTGATACAGGTACGAGCAATACCATCGCTACCCCGGCTTCTATATAATCATACAATATGATTCGTGCATGACTAATCTCTATCAACACAGGTGTCGGTGCACCGTGCCAATCCAACGACGGCAAAAGAACCCCACAGTTCACCCCTCAATTCCCAGGTACTTGTCCATTTATCACCGCCGTGGGTGGTACTCAATCGATTAGTCCAGAAGTAGCTTGGGATGCTAGTTCAGGTGGCTTTAGTAACTACTTTGCTCAGCCGTCGTATCAATCTGCCGCTGTGTCAAATTACCTTACCAACGGTATCAGTAAGGCAACATTGGCATATTACAGACCTTTCTTCAACAGTAGCGGTCGTGCCTTCCCAGATGTTTCTGCACACAGTCTAACCCCCAAGTAAGTTTCGACAAGATCCTTTTTCTGATGACCAGTATGTAACCGTCCCCCCAGCTACGCCGTCTTCACCAACAACGTCCTCACCCGTTCTGGGGGCACTTCGGCCGCCTGTCCAGTCTTTGCAGGCGCGGTGGCTCTCCTCAATGATGCTCGCCTTGCAAAAGGATTGAAACCGCTGGGTTTCCTCAACCCTTTCCTCTACGGAGCTGGCGCCACAGGGTTCACAGATATCACGCGTGGTGGCGCGAGAGGCTGCACGGGTGTGAATGCGCAGACTGGTGCAACGATTCCGGGTGCTAGTATCATTCCATATGCAAGTTGGAACGCAACGGCTGGATGGGATCCAGTAACAGGGCTTGGGGTTCCGGACTTTGCGAGGTTGCTAAGTCTAGCGACAGCAGGATGAGCAGAGCGGGTAGAAGGTAGTGAGGGTGTCGACAATGAACACGCGAAATTGATTGCTCAATCACGACCCTCTTGAAGTGGCGCGCGCTTTATCTATGTATGATGATGTTATGGAAGACCAAAGTCAAAGTCAAGCATGGCGGATTGCGAGCATCTCCGAATGTGGCTGTTGCGTCATCGATACTGTCATTTGCGCAGTCTTATATCACAATCAGTATTCCCTTTTTAAAGGCAAGGTAAGATACTGAACTTTCTTCTCGTCATTCGCAGAATTTCCTCTTTCTTTGCCACTAGTCATGGCCGTGTCTACCAACGGTCAGTCCACCGCCACCCAATCATACTCCTTACTCGTTTACCGGGCATACAAGAAATTGGAGAATATCAAAAGCGTCAAGCACTTCAAATTCGACGGGAAAAATCTTGACATAGCTTCGGTTGTGGCGGTCTCAAAGTATGTGCTCTTCCTCGTATATCCTTCCTCTACATGCTAGATGCTGATAAGATTCCTAATTATATCTATAGATATGATGTCAAACCCGCTCTCGACGATAATGACGAAATGCGAAATCGGATTGATGCTAGCGTAGCTACACTGAATCGGTTGCTCGCTGAGAAGAGGACTGTCTATGGTAGGTCCGCAATCCTTGCGATAAAAATATCTCATCCCAGTCTGAACATGTGTTGGATTCGCAACAGCATTGCAATCCGCTGTTATGAATTAGAATGCCATCCTGAGATACTCGGATTGTAATGACTTCGTACTGTCGAATCTGACCGCTGATGAATCGCAGGCGTTACCACCGGCGTCGGCGGTAGTGCAGACACTCGTACGGCTGCCACTGAAGCCTTACAATCAGCCCTGCTACAGCATCATCATTTTGGTGTGCTTGATGAAGCCGACAAAGGGATGGGCAGACATTCATCCAACTCACAAGTTTCGAGCGCAATGCCGGCGGCATGGGTCAAGGGTACCATGCTCATCAGAGGCAACACCATCGCTCGTGGCCATTCTGCGGTGACTCTGCGCGTGATTGAGGCCATCGTGATACTACTCCAGAATGGATTGACTCCCGTCGTCCCTTTGCGAGGTAGTATATCTGCTTCCGGTGACCTTTCGCCGTTATCCTACATTGCTGGCGCCATTACAGGGAATCCTGACATCTATATCCAGCGTCCAGCTGGAGTTGTCTCGGCTGAGGAAGCAGTTCGAGACGTCGGCATGGAACCTATCGTACTAGGGCCAAAGGAGGGTCTGGGATTAATGAATGGTACAGCAACGTCTGCAGCGGTCGCAAGCCTTGCCCTCTACGAAGTCCACCATCTCACCATCCTGTCACAGGTGCTTACTGCAATGGCAGTAGAGGCACTTATGGGCACTATAGACAGTTTCGACCCCTTCGTTGCGAGTATCCGTCCACATCGGGGGCAAGCCGAATCTGCGACGATGGTACGCCAATTCCTCCAAGGCTCGCGGCTCGCGCAAGGCTTCGACTTCCACGAAGATGTCCGACAGACTGCTGGAGGACTATACCAGGACAGATACGCTTTACGAACAGCGTCTCAGTGGACAGGGCCGCAGCTCGAAGACCTCCTTCTTTCCCATGAACAAATCACTACAGAGCTCAACTCCACTACAGATAATCCTCTGCTGGATGTATCCAGGCAGGTTATCCATCACGGGGGAAATTTTCAAGCTGTTTCACTGACCTCGGCTATGGAAAAGACCCGGCTAGCTCTCCAGATGGTGGGCAAGTTACTTTTCGCTCAGTCTTCGGAACTGCTGAACCCAATGCTTAGTCACGGCCTCCCGCCGAATCTGGCCGCAGACGAGCCAAGTACATCTTTCACAATGAAGGGGGTAGATATCGGTATGGCTTCTTACATGTCGGAGCTCGCATTTCTGGCCAACCCGGTTAGTAGCCATGTCCAATCGGCCGAAATGCACAACCAAGACATCAACTCCCTCGCCCTCATTTCTGGCCGTTACACCATGCAGTGTGTCGACTTAGTCTCACTCATGAGCGCGTCTCATCTGTATGCTGTGTGTCAAGCGTTGGATCTCCGTGTGCTACAGAGGACTTTCTTCGACAATCTCGACTCGGCAATGTACGCTGTAAACCACGATGTTCTTAGTCAAAATCTATCAGCCGCTACTATCGATGCTTTCCATGCGGACTTCTGTGCGCATGTTAACTTGAGTTGGGAACCGACCTCATGTAAAGACACATGTGATCGATTTCCCTTTATTGTTGATACGGCTGTATCAATCCTGACGCGTTCTTTGATGGAAAACCCCCAAGGATCGTTACAAGAAGCGACATCTACTATTCAGTCATGGGTATCGCGGGCTTCTGCCGTGCTAGCCGGGATTTATACAGATACTCGCACAGCATTCTTCATGCATCAAAATACCACAGACTACCTCGGACAAGCTACAAAGCGAATGTACCGATACGTTCGTGAAACTCTAGGTGTACCGTTCCACAAAGGTCTTGAAGATAACCCATCGCCGAATGAGCCTTTTTCGGCAAGCGGTGGTAGGAAGCGAACCATTGGCTCATGGATCACGATCATCTATGAGAGTCTTCGTGGCGGAGAACTTCACGGACCACTCATGGAATGCCTCGTCGAGGGCGGTTTGATACCATATGAAGAATCCAGAAACGGGGCAAGAGACGATGATGTCGCTGTTGATCTCCATGCTGGAAATCATTATAGTAATGGGCATTCAATCGATGAATTTCCATGAGCTAAATCGCTTTTCAGCCTTAGCCTGTTAACTCTTAGCTAGCTCCAGATGCTTTCAACACTTCTACCTGCGATGAGAAAGGTCTGTAATAGCACTACTGGTTGTGTAGAATCCCTTCAAATCAGCAATATGCCTAATGATAATTTTACGGCCAACACCTCTGCCGAGTTTTCAAGGAAAGATTTGTGTTTTCGCAGAGCTGGAAGGAACGATTGGGTCGTCGATGCCTGTCTTTTCGATATTACAAATTCAACAACTCTATCTCGGTCGCTTGTTCCTTGACAGATCCTTGAAGGCAATTGCATCTTCATCTACGATTTTCATTCTAATTCTAATCAAGGCCGGACAATGCAAGATTTCATGTCAGACTGCTTGCCCAGGTCAAAGCTTGCGCCACTAGCACCGTCGCACTTAGCATCGCGAGAGTCGCCTATCCACAAAATTTGGATACTCGCAAGGTTGGGTGAGCTCGAGAAACCTGCATGTAGCACACGCCTCCACCTTTGTTCACTGGCCATCCAATTCTCCATGAGATGCAATGAAAATTCTCCCGTGTGTCTCCCTTGCGTTCCTTCACTTTACTATCGTGCGCACATTTTCAATCCCTTCATCAAACACTCTTTTCAATGATTCCGTTCCTGGCTCCTCCCTTCTCCTGCCACCAGCTAGTTCACCGCCACTAAGCGCCCCAAGAACCCACTGCATCTATCGCCCTCCACACGAGACTCCTCCGCATGAAGTGAGCTGCAAAAATGCGCTTGATAAGATCGGTACTTCGCAACTTCCGAAGAGATACTACGCCCGTCGCCCGTCATTGGCTCCTGACATTCCATTGATGTCAACAGTGCCAATTCGATATCTCAGTGATGATGGGATTTGCGCTATTGATCTGAGGTTGCAGGGTGGCACCACTGATGATATTAGTAGTGAGATGTACGTGACGGACGCTGCGAAGGAGGTAATAGTGGCTTGTGTAAGGGGCAAAGCGGAGGGAGGGAGGAGAGAGGTTATCTGTGAGTGGATTTCGAACGCTATCTACGTGGACCACTGTTATGTAGGCGCATTGCAGATGAATTCTCACTTTCACTTTCCTTTGTGTTTTCAGGACGACAGGGTCATTGTACTCGTCAAGAAATTCGAATTATGAGTATTTATCTGGGGAAACAAGGGTTTCCAACCGAAATGCGTCCCCATTCTTTCCCAGATATCCTCCCCTTCTCTTTCGGAACTCCAAATACCCCTTCCTCGATTACCCAACCAGCTATCTTTCCAACACAAGCAGAAGACAATGCTAACGTCATGGTGTCTGACTATGTTAGCCCTCAATCATCGCATGTGGATTCAAGTCTCTGCCTATGAACCACAAGTAGATTGCGAACCACAACCAGTCACAGCGCCTTCGTACGACTCATGCGCACAAGCACTCCAAAAATTGCCGGCGGCATTCGCGAACCTCAAATTCGCTCGGGGATCGTCTTCACAGGTTTCCTCAGGATGTCAATTACCCAGAAAATGGACTGCACGTATGTTGATCACTGCCCATTACTCAATTTTTTATTGCTCTATTCTTTTTTTTGGCGATACTCATAAGTCAGTGTTCGTACGATGCACCTTTGTGGATAGAATTGCCATCTTGAGTTCTTGAGTGTCTAAGATGAGCCCATCATCTCTATCTATTTGCTGACTTGACCTTGTGTATCATCAGCTCCGGATCCCTCAAGAACCACATGCCAGGTCACGGTAGATACGAAACCGGGGACCTTGAATAAGGAAAGCTGGTGGAGAATATACCACGGTACGTCAACCTATATTGAGCCGTGAGGCGGCATATTCAATTTTCCCTCATTTCCAACAAATGCTAAAATCTTCTACTAGGTGGCATTGCAATAAATGAAATGTGCGTCCAGCATGGTTTCACGGGTACGGCAATAAATCTTGGTACGTTCTATGAGAAATTATCGTTTTCCTTGAACACGTTGTCGAGCTTGCAGATACACATTTAGCCATTGCTATGGGGCTGAGGTATTAGAAACAAGGTCTTAAAGCACTGATTAATCGATGACAACAGGTGACAAAGACGATATCAACATCACGCTTGGAGTCTTCCATGGGGTGGATTGACCGATGAAGGGGATCGGGCATTCTAGATAGTGAGATGACGCTTTGACAACCCCATAGAGGGAATGGAAGCCAACGCTTTGTCAAATTCTGAGACCTATCTAGTAGGATATACTAAAACATCACCTCGCTATTGCACTACCAGATCCTCCCCAGAAATCGGCTCAACAGATACAGATAATCTCATTGTGAACTGCTGGCAGCACAGTTTGGAGCTCAATCTTACCAATAGATAATAATGCTGGTGTATGTGTCATGAAGAATTTTCGTGATGATCTCGCTAGATTTTCTTTCGAACTGTAAAGCACGAACTTTATTGTCCATCTAATCTCTTCAACTATTTTCGTATCTAATTTCGTATACATGCATTCCCAACGGAAAGTCGGAAAATATGTGGGGATACAATGAAAGTCCACCAAGGCGCTTCAGCATTAGAACTCCGACTAGCAACCTGATCATACCTCTTTCTCGTGAATTGCATTCCTGTAGATAAACCAATGGACTGAAGAAAATTTTAGCGTATAATCAAAAATCTTTCTTTGATTTATTGTAGGGTAGGAGATCGGACTATCCATTCCATTGCAATAGATACAATTTCAATAGTGAAGCACTATCCGAGCGCGGGAGAAAAAAATATAATAATTCATGCAAGAAAAGCAACGAAGGATACGTATACCTTTATTTATTCTATGGAGAAGCAAGCTGCTGATTGCCTAAATGGAAAACCTTAATAGGACCTTTTTGTCTAGAGAGCACATCTACTTCTTCTTTTCGCATACTTTCTAAGCGCACTTCGATAGGGGTTGGAACTCTCGAACCTCACTAATGGATATCAATAGTTTTTTGGGAGTCATTTGCTCTAAAGGATCTGGGGTGGAGACGATAGTCGACCTGAATATGAAAGACCGCGCGAGAGTTGTGGGCGGGAGTATACCATATCTTTCACATTTTCCAAGGGAAGGAGCGATCAAGGGGGATGGTTGTGGGACCAGCTGAAATTGCGTGCCAAGGGCGTGAACTTCATATAATCTAGTAATCAACTGTTCGGCTTCTTGCCACGGTCATGTTCGGTTCTTTGGAGGCAATGGCATTAGCTTAAGGGTGGTAATCAAGACATCCGACGCATGCAAATGACTATCTTGGTCTTGACATAACAAAGTGGGGATCAGCTCCATGTCGAAATCTCGACTTGAGGATTTGCAAAGCGAGGTTTTTGGGAGAACTTTCAAGGACAACATATTCAGTAAATAATTTCGACTGATGCGTAGTGGGTATATAGGAACAATCAAATGTTACAATAGCGCATCGGGCCAAAGCTATCACCCCGTGCAGTATGACAATGCCGAATAATAAGATCGACCATTCCTCCAAGATATCCAATGCTGGTAGAACTTCTCGGAGTCGCAAGATTGGCATAATCGACGGTTAAGCCTGGCAGGGAATAGTCGATTTCAGACGGAAGGTGTAAAGCCCGCGTATTAAAAACGGTATCTTAAGGTGAAGGGTGTGACCGGGTTTGTTTGCTATGTTGTTCCTTGTCAAGGTGCTGGAAACATGGGCAAGTACGGCGATGCCCTGTGTATTAAGGAGGTTGATCCCATTTATCATTTCCTCCCAATCCTGTGGTGTCGTTATGCAGGAGCGGAAACGGGATCCGGCCGGGATTATATTTTCCTTTATTAGGGGTGTGCGAAGATATTACTACGAGGGATGGCGACCTTCAAGCCTATACGACCTTTATGCATTTTACCTCAACCCATTCTACCCATTGTCAGCGTAATTCTATCCACGAACCGGTACATTGCATACTTCCGATAATTACCACACCACCTGTAACCTTGACTGGTTCCGGCAGAGAGCAATTCCAGACCATAGTCTCCGTCAAATTGTGTATTTCGTCCCATCTGACGACGGCTGATTTGTCGACTGCTTTCAAGCCAGCTGGAGTGTAATCGCTGATGTAGATGACGCAAGTTCTGGTTTCTTTGAGCGCGCATTAGAAAAGATCCTTCAAGATCCACGATGTAGGAGCCCTATTATGTTTACCGAAAGTTGCAGCGATATGTTGTACATTGCTGTTCTGCGGCTGCTTCAACATCTCATTGGTGCTGGGTATTTGCCCAAGGGCTTCGACACAGTCGGCCAACGTGGGTTTGCTCGTCCCCTCTGGTGTCCCGCAGAATTGAGTGGAGAAGGTGGCCAGGACAGATAGCAGGCAGAGATAGATGATGAAGATGCCGTTGTAGGTAGGAAACCACATCGCCGACGCGAGTTACGTAGATCTCTGAACAAAGTCGGGTTTCCATGGAAGGAAAAGATTCACCAGGCGCGGTATTCGTCATGTGGGGTGCATGCATGATATGAAGTTTCCCGCTCAGGGGTTTTTCCCCCTTGTCGCTTATATCTCGCAGCGAGCTTACCTTGGCGTCCGATTGGCGCAGTGCTGCGCTTGTTTGTGCCGTGATCACCTGGATGGACGCAGGGATGGACGCAGGGAGAACGCTCTTGCTGAAATTCGGAAGATTTAGGGGAGAGAGGAGGTATGGTTGGGTGGATTCATGCATTGACCACGTTTGTCGTGTGGGGGTCCTTTTGGCGGCTGTGACATGGTTTCGTAGAGTTGCCGCTGTTGTTTCATCTGTTCAATGTATTGGAGTGGGATCTCAGGACTTTGTGCGTTCTTTTTGCTCGATGTTCATGCAAGAAGCAACTCTGAAGGATTCGGTTGGTGACGTTGTACTCATGGTTGAAATTTCAGTGTTGACAATTACTCGAATGCCAATCCTTTCACTCTGATTGTCATGTGCCCATCCCTAACAGATGCGTATTTTTCGTGGTAGAGATTTATATGCGTACGAGCTTTGACATCCAGTATAGTTGCCTGCGGAGCATACCTTCCTTTACTTTCCTCCGCCTTCAGCCCTCACACCTCATAGTCCCTCTATGTCTACTTCTGTATGTATCCTTAGGTTTTTATGGTTGTTATATTCGAGCCCTGTTCAGACAAATATATCTCTGAACATTGCATGCCTCTTACCTCATGGAAACCAATCGAAGGTCTACCTAAGGTTGTCCAGCCAGCAGAAAAGCAAGCGACATCCTCTTAACCTGAACAGGTAAGGTGCGCTTGAGGCTGGTAGATCTTTCAGCCTTATGAAATCAGTCCCAATCGACGAGTCGACCTATCAATTGACATACCAACCACAGGTACAAGAAGATCCATGGCTTACATGACAGCGAGGAGGTGAATGTTTTTCGCCTCCTATCAGCTCTACCTATAGCTGCTTCATTCGCATGCTCTTGATCGCCTAGACAAAGATGTGAATCCAGAGTCGCGCCTGCATTCTTCGAATGTTGTGGCGTCTGATGAATACGAGGGCTCAGGATGTGACGTTGACAGGAATGATCTATTTCGAGAGTCATTGAATTGTAATCTATCGCTTGTATCGCTGACTGGAAATCATCAACGGCGCTTGAAATGTATACGAGCGGATGTGGTAGCATGAAACATCACGGGCTAGTCGACGCTAGCGAGACTCGAAGGATGGGTTAGAAGGTATTTTCGTATTGCTGTTGCTTTTTTCTCCAGTGGAACAGTCATTGGTATGGATGTTGCCGATAATCCTATATCTGACCATGTGTTTGGTCGCGCGTATAGTTTTTAGATTTTGCTCGAGAAGCTCCCCAAGCGCGTAGTCTCGCAGCTTTCGTAATGAGATCTACAGTGATCAGGGAGTTGCTTTTCAAGTCGCGGTATCGACCATCTGGTTGGAGTGCGCACATACTATAGTTGATCGTCTGATCACATTCCAAGACTCTTTGAAATCTTCGTAGCGTCGATCAAGACCCAGAGGTGCTGGGATACTCGACTAAATTGGAATAGATGTTCATGTTTGTAAATGAGGTTGTGCACACATCGGTCACCGTGCGTCCGTGAGCGCCTTATGGCTGGGAATACTACTTGCCAGTACTCCGATTGCAACCTCTCTGGCTGCCGCTTCCCTAAAGCGAATGTTCTTTCCCGCGATCTCTTTCGCAAACTCGTAGGTACGATCTACTTCGCGCTGCGAAGCATGTTCCGGGGACACGAGTCGTCCGTTTGAAGCAGCAGTAATCCACGAAGGCCCTGGATTCATGCATTTGTAATCAACAAAATCCTCGATATCATGGTCGATAAACAGCTGGAGCAGGCTTGTCGTACCATCTTCTAGATCTTGGAGAACGCGATCAAACTCAATCTCGAAGTCTGTAGGATCTCTGATGTGGATCTTATGACATGAATTAAGCTCATCCTCCAGAAGGTTGACCGGCGGTTGATCGAAAAGCGTGGGGTCCCTGGTGGCCTTTAACGTTCCGCACCTGGTCCTGAAAGCCATACCGCCTATGACTCTTAGCTGGATACAAACTGTTCTTCGGTAATAGTTTGGGTCTTTGCCGGTACAGTTCAAAAATAGAGGGACTCGCCCAACTTTTGGCAAACGATTGGGGACCAAGAATTCTAATCCGGCATTGGACATGGAGAACGGCCGTTGGGGGTTTTGAGAAGACGAGTTCTGTGAGACATATATATCACCCGAGTTGGCAAAACTGCTCAAGCTGCTTGCTAATAAGCCGGATGCTGACTGCTCGGACCTCCAAGCGAATAGGGATTCATCAGATGTTTGTCTCATGATCTCTATCTGAAGGCGCCGGAAAGACTTAGTCGCTCCCTCCCCGTAGAGTAGAGGCATATTGACATCGAAAAGACCTAGTAAACAGTAGGCCATATCTTCTGCACGGCTAGTGACTCGATGTGCGGCCCAACTCAATTTCTCAGCAACACTTGCACGCGAAATTGGCTGTATCGACTTTGCGAATAGATAGGGCCAATCAATTTTCGTGACTCCAGAAATGATGTCGGCCAGTTGATGCCTTGTATCGATTTTCCACCAATTCTTATCAAAGAATATTACCTCCGATGGTGCAAGTAATTCTTGGAGTGTCCAGCCTCGTGTAAACCATGACGAACCAACCAACTTTTGTTGTATTCGTTCTCGCACGTGAGGCGAGTCTCTATTAGATCGTTCCACAGAAGAAACCTCCACATCGTGCAGGTACACATAACAAATCACCGAACGCTCGTACCAATTGTACATGGAATTTATGGCTTCGGAAAGTTCTGCACTACTTCGTTTGTCAATGCAGCATGTGTCTATCCATGCCCAGTTGTAGCCGCAAGATGCAGCCATTACACAAAATCCCTTGATCTTTTTCATGCCTTGCTCTGGCCCGCGGCTACCCTTTCGCATGTCTTTGTACGAAACCTCGCCAGCGCACCACCTGTGAGATAGGATGACATACTCGGGAATTTCCGAGTCAAAGAACTCTCCAAACTCGAAAGTTCTCGTGTGAAGTAATCGCATGTTGGTATTTTACAAATCTTCACCAAAGCTCAAACAAGTGAAGAGTTGCATGAGTGGAGCCTGTGAAATGAGAAAGGTGGAAACTATATCGAGATTTACAATCCAATATAAATCTGGTATGATATCTTATAGCAAGATTGACCATGACCATGGCCAGAAGTCAGATATACTTGGCTCAGTCGAAATTGAGGTGGACAATGGATTTGAATCTCGAGGTATCGATTTCGGTGTAGTCATATGCGATACCATGGCCACAGGGATAGATACTAGAAAATAGCTCAAAGAAGGTTAGTGAAATGGATAATCCTCGGCTTATTTTATGCTCCCACCTTACCTTTCTTTTCGCGAATCGTCATCTAACATGCAGACCCAAGTCTACGTATTTCAGATGGATATTCTTTTAATTTTGCTCAAAAATACAGTGGACATAGTTTCATTCATGTTCAGTAATCAATTGCAGACTTATCGTTGCCTCCAGGTTAAGGTTGCTCCTCGTCTATTGGTGAAGGATTCCCTAGAATACATATCGCTCCTTCCAGCCTCAAAATAAAATTTACCAAACCTATCGTCTGCAAGAATCCAAGTAGAAGACATTGATCACAACTCCAAGGATAGAGCTTCAAGCCTTCAAAACATGTTCCAGAACGCCTCTAAAATAACAACATCTCCTTCACTGGTGTCCTGGGGATCAAGAGATGATTGCCTCGGAATGAGCAGTCCAGTCCGTCAAAGGGCGAGAATAGACTGAAAACACAACCCCTACCTCCACCTTCCTACTCTCTCCCTCTCATACTCAGCCTCACAATACCCATTCCACTCATCCCGCATACTCCTCGCCGTCCTCACAAGAGTGCCAGCCTCCTCTCTCCTAATACCTTCAAACCAGCATTCTCCATAAAGATTCATCCATCCCTCAATCCGGCCATTACCTCTGAAACATAAGACACCATTGCAATTCTCACCAAACGTCATTTCCCCTTCCCCATTCTCCCGCCCGCGCCACCGGAATTCCAATTCATCGAGAGTCGAATAGGGCCGATGGGGGAGGTGCATGACGCCGGAAAACATACCGAAGTCGTAGGCGCCCCAGACGGCAGGGCTATCAAGGGTGAGGACCAGAGTCAGGTCGTCTGAGTAGGATGGCCATTCTCCCTCGATGGTTGGGCAGGAGATGTCGTAGATGCCATTGACGAGACCAAGTGAGGGTGGTGGAGCCACAGATGTGGATGCTGATGGTGCGGCAGTTTTTCGTTTGGTATTCGGTTCTGTTTTGATCTTGGGCTCCTTTTTTACAGCCGGCTCACGTTTGACTCTTGGTTCTTTCGATGCAGTGGACTTTTGGTCTTTTTTCGGCTGGGTAACCTTCTCTGCTGGCGATCGCTGTAGATCTGAATGTGAAACAGGAGGAGCTCTAGATCCTGGCAAAGCACGACTTCTTCTTGCGGTCTGCTTTGTTGCAAATTGTCTCGGCTTGGGACTTTCTGCTACAGGAAAAGAACCCAAGTCGTAATCGTTGACTTCATTGTGTTGGAAAGCTGCGTGGGAAAGCTCTGGTGGTGGGCCAGGTTGCTTGGCTCCTCTACGTGCCGTCTGCAATTTCCGTTTCTTGGCGGGTGTTGGATCACTCGACATGGGGAACGGCGATGCTCCAAAGTTAATGTTTACATTGACGACAGGAGAACGAACTTCATTATCGGCAGTCTTTCGCTTCTTGGTTTCGGTGACCTTTGCTGGGGCGGATGGACTGGCTGCTAAGGACGCTTTGTACTGCGCCTTTGCTTTACGTTCTGCGGCGGTGAACTCTTTCTTGAGCTCCGACTCGATAGCTGCGATACCTGCTGATACCTTGAGATTCGAGCTGTTTAGGTTCTCTAGAAGCCTCATCTTGGCTCTTGCCTTGTCCTTGGAAGGCGGTAAACCATAATGGATAAGTTGCGCCTCGTACCAATGGCCAACGGGATCTTTGAGCGGCACTCCATTTTTGGATTTCTTCAGGTCAGGTCGCAGAATCTCAGTGATTTCGGCAAGGGTTGCCCTTTTATGGCGATTAAGATTTCCAACGTCAACGTAGAAATCCCCATTGTACAAGAAGTTGGCTCTCACAGCAGGCGTTGCAAAAGCCATAGAAATAAAACTTCTCGCCTTAGATATGAAACGATATCAAACGAACATATGGGTGCATAGATATTCCCTTTACAACCCTACCGGTTAAAAGGACTGTTCTGCGGAGATCGCCCAGATTAACCAGAGGCTGGTAGATGTACTTGACTAGGCATGGGGCAGCGTAGGTCATGTCTTGGCGTAAAGCGATCGATCTGATTGGCTTAGATCGCGTTTTGTGACGATGACCTACACAAAGCGTTTGATAAAGTCTTCAACAGTCGACACGTCACTTCGAGATTATCTCTCTGAAGCCGACTCCCTGAAAACAACGGCCCAACATTATGGCAAGTAAAGTAGAATATTGAGTACTATTGGTGTCAATTCTCTGATAATGTACACTCTCAATTTATCCGATGCCACTTGCTGCCGTTCGGACGAGTTCCATATGATGACCTCCTCCTCCATTCCTCGATACGTCGGAAACCAGGCCCCGCGCGACTTTCACAAAGTCATGCTCATTTCCACCATGCTCATCTAATTCGATGGAGCGTACCGGTAGATTTTTTTGGGTGTCAGCAGCCTTTTTAATTTCGGAGCTGGCAACCCCTCTCATTCTGTATCGTATACTCATTACCCAACCCATTACAGATCACCGCCATCAAAATTAGAGACGTCACCAATTGCGGTTCCACTCATCTCTTCAAGTGTCTGAATTTCGTCGAAGATGATCTTGCAGCCCACAGGAGCCAGAACACCGCCCTACAACAGGTCAGCGACATGAAAGCAACATAGTCGCTTAGAGTACTTACACCAGGCAACTTGAACTTATACTCCGGATCCACCTTCCATCTCATACTTCTTACAAGCTCGAAGACAGCAATCTTCATCTGCAACAGCACGAATGCCTGCCCTAAACATTTCCGAGTATGCGCGTTGAATGGTATGAATGTCCCTCTGACAGTATCCCTTCGGAACTTTAGCTGCATCTCTTCTACTGTCGACCCCCATCGCTCTGGGATGAACTCTCGCGCACGGGGACCCCAGTTCGCAGGTGAGGTGTGAACGCCGAAAGCATTCCAGGCAAGGTATGTGCCTTGTGGTATCGGCACTTCGTCTCCGAGGAGACTGTTCAATGTACAAAGTCGATTAGCCAATTGTGAGATGGGAGGGAAGAGACGTAGGAGCTCGTAGATTACGGAGGTCAGGTAAGGAAGCTTGTTGACTGTATCGCCCGTTGGGTTTATGGTATTCGTTGCGTTGATTTCGTCTCGGAGTTTCTGTTGGACGTCCTGAGAGAGTGCTATTGTTAGTACAGTTTCGATGCTCGGGCTTGGATGGTGTACTCACCTGGCTAACGCCAAGTTGGTAAAACATGGAATTAAGAAGCAGTTGCGTGTTCTCGTGGGCGACGATGAAGGTGATTTTAAGGTTGTCTCGGTATTGCCTTTCGGTAATCCTGCCTTCTTTCAAGGCTTTCTCAAGCAGATGGACGACTTGATCATTATCTCGGCCACCATCGCTTTTCTCTGAGCCGTGGCGAGGTCTATCGCGGATCAAATTGTAAAGAATAGTCTCAAATTGTCTAACCATTGTGAAAGCCCGCTGCCTCGAAGGGAATAGTGCAGGATACTCGTCAAGGAAGGGAAAGTTGAGAAACAAGGGCTTGAAGATTGATTGCTTGATGGCAGTCTGTATTTCCAGTATCTGATTCTTGGGATCGTCCAGACACTATCCACTCCATCAGTCATAAACAAGATCACTAGCTTTCGCTATACTTGAAGAAGGCAATGTACATACCCGGAAGTCGATATCTAGAAAGCTCTCCCCCATCACCGAGATAGCATAGCGAAGGATGTACGGGTTAATCAGAACACCATGGCTTGCTGCTGTCTGCGACTGGGCATGCAGGAACAGTTTCACCAATTTCCGAGAACTGTTGACAAGCGGTCGGCAATCAAAGTTTCGTTTCGTCAATCCTGGTTTCATAATAGATGTGTATAATCTCCAGTTCTCCCCGTGGGAGCTGATGATGTTGTCGCCGAGAAGGTTGGCAGTGACCGTCCATGGAATCTTCTTGTGGTTGCCAGCTTTAGCATAGACGTGTTCGTTTCGAAACATATCGGTAAGGAATTTTGGTCGGGTGACCAGAACACTCCATTGCCCGGCGAACCAGTATCGGACAGCGCCGTGTTCTTCAAGAGGTTTCCGTAGCCAGCGATCATAGATCTCATCTTGACCCAAATTGCTCCAGAGACCAAGAAGTGACACGTAGATTGGGATACTCGGAATTTTTCTGGGCAGATTGAAAGGGATATGAATTTTCCACCATACGAGAATAGCAAGTGGCGCAAGCACAATGAAGGCAGAAGCTATGAAAGCCATTGCTAGAAAGATTGAAGTTTATCGGGTTTGGAATGGTATTTCAGTGAACGATCGGGTTTTACTTGCCACAAAAGAGAGGAGGCAAACTTGATTATGAGAATTACAAGCAGATGGATCTGGATGTTCAAGGGCTTTACAAATTCTTTAGACATCAGGCTACACACTTCTATTTTAATTCTATGTTGAGGCTCGGGGTATTTTCGTACAGCGAGGGCGTAAAGGAACCACGGCCACATTCTGGGCATCTGTAACGCCGCGTTTGCTGTCCAATCTACAACCCGTCCTGAAATCCGGCTGGCTGGGAATGCATGGGCTGTCAGCTTATCAGGCGATTCACACCCCTGCACGCGCATGTCAGCCAGGATGAATTATTTAAAAAACAATGGAAGGTCCAATTATGGGCCAGAAGTTCAGGCAAGGTTCTGCTGTCAATCCCAAGCCTCTACCAAAGTTCTTCTTCGTGTTCGGCTGCGGGAAGGAATAATTGGATGGCGCAGCAGGCGTATAGTGAATTTGGAGCATATTGTACAATGCAGGCATCCTGTTGTGGTGCACGGTCGCTTCACGAAAAAGTATCAAGGTATGTCGGTATGTCGTGATCGCCATGGTGGTCCCCAAAAGGAAGAACGAGCCGGAGGCAGTGACCTCGGCGATATTTTCAGCGTTGTGGGTACCGGGAAGAATCTGACCGGTCGCTATGGCCCGAGGATGCAACCGACCATTGTACCATTCAAAGAAAAGCATTATCTGCGAGGCTGCTGGAGGAATGGGACGTTGAAAGAATTATATCAAATGAAAATTTAGATTTACAGTAAGGTAATCTTGACATCGGCCGCCGTCTCAACGCTTGTGGGCACTATGGGCAAGCTCTCCCTTACCCGAGGCAGACCGAATCATAGTGGAGCTGACTAATCCAACCAACGCTTGTGGCCACCAGTTTTTGAGGGTTCGGGAGAGGATTCGGGGGAGGATCCCGCCCAGCCCCCATCCCATTTCTGGGGTTACACCACACACCACACCAACGTCTATGTAACCCAATCGGAGGACTCACCATGGCATTCACTCGCTTCGGGAAACTCTACACGGTAGGCTGTATAATCCCAATGCAGTGTGACACATCCTCGGGCTTGC
The DNA here is from genome assembly GCA_000442125.1 of Opeltia flavorubescens. Classification (NCBI taxonomy): domain Eukaryota; kingdom Fungi; phylum Ascomycota; class Lecanoromycetes; order Teloschistales; family Teloschistaceae; genus Opeltia; species Opeltia flavorubescens. Next base: position 1,007,486 of record KE546966.1, on the reverse strand, counting down.
ATTTCCAAGCATGAGAAAGAACCTAGAATCTCAATGTTCTTCTAGAAGTTTCAGACAAGAGCCATTGCCTCTAAGCCCCACAACGTGCCCATTATTCTGGGATGCATGATAATCGTGACCTAGGTCTTTACCAAGCTGCAAGATACCGACGTCAACCTTCCCAATCCATGCTCTTCTTATGCCAAGGGTCCAAGGATGGATAGGACCACCTAAGGCCTCCGTCAATGCTCCTCCCAGCTCGTCGGAGATCCTGCAAAGTCCACGTGGTCGGCCTCCTGGTTCACGACTGCTCACGTCGGCATCCATCATCTCTTTCCCGTGAATGGCTCCTAATGCGCCGGTTGCAAGGAAAGCCGATCGTCCGGCTGACTGTTGACCTGGATGCCGTGCAGTAAGGCAACCATCTAGAGTATCGCTCGATATTGATAGAAGCTTTGCCGTATGATTGAACATTCTAAGGCAAATTTATTGGCTCCTTGGCCCTGGTACAACTAAGAGAGGATTATGCCAAAAGGAGTGGAAAAGAAATAAAAATACCCGCCCTTAGATGCTGGTTTAGCGTCACGTACAAAGTGTCCTATCAACTTTCGCATGGCTGGTTCACTTCTGGAGCCGGCTAATGCGCCTTAGTCTACCTTATACGAGCCTGCTGTGGTCTTCTGGTTCTGGCTCTTCATCTCTACCTTGGGATGGCCTCGACTATTTGCGGCCGCGCCTAGGTTGCTACAACATGACGGTAGCTCAACGAACCCAGGCCGAAATGACAACCCATTCAACGTAATGCGGAGTGTTTTGAGATCAGTTCAAGCTAATAGAAGTCGGTGCTATACAATGATTGACGCTGCGGAGAGGATGTCAGGCGGCTCGCATGGCCTCAACTGTCATGCTACTATATTCATTTAGGGATTGCATCCCATTGCTCCTTGATAGCAATCCTCTTCGGATCATTGAGCAGAGCCACATTTCCCCCCCCCCTCCCCCC